>CM040125.1:14575273-14980663 GCA_022559845.1 Amorphophallus konjac
CTGTCGCATTTATCATCACCGCATCTTTCCCTTGCCTTCGTTAAATAAAGGCTTGGCCCCTTGACCAGGACAGTCACAGTGACCATTTGCTTATTGAGCAAGGGGCCAAGTCAGAACAGAAATTCTGATTTGTTTGTTTCAGTGATATGTGCAGGGATTCAGGTAACTGAAGCAAAGGTGAAAAACAAACAAACCAAACCTTGTGTTTTATTCCAAAAAAAAAAAAAAACAGAAAAAATTACATCAAGTTCCGCCCTCTCTCTCGGCATTACTCGTCCCACTACTCTCCGGGCAAAACACTCTCAAAGGTGCTACCCAACTACGAAAAGCGGTACTCCTGCCGCTCTGTACTCCTCTTCCTATTCCCACATCCCGGCGTTGATCCGCGGAAGCAGCAGAGAAGCTACCAACACGAAAGCCACGCTCTCGTGCTTTTCGGTAGCGTTCCTCACCATCTCTCAGCCACTGTTCAGCAAGACCAAGGCCGATTCGGAGTTCGAATAGTTGGGCCTCCATGGCCCTTCGCTCCTCCCTTTCAGCCAAACTGTTGGCTCTTTCTCTCTCTGCGTTTCTTTCCCTCTCTGCCCGTTCTCTCTCACGGTCTTCCCTCTCTAACTGGAGAGTGATCCTCAGTTCCATAGCATCCCTGGATGAGTCGTCATCAGGATGACGCCGCAGTTCCCTCTCCAGTTCTGCTATCCTAGCCTCCTTATGTGCAGCTTGGGCAAGCGCTTCTTCCGTCTCCTTTTCCTGCCGAGTGTACCATCTCAGATACGCGATAAGGCGTAAACAAAGAGAACTCAACGCTGAAACTTTTACCTGTATACGGAGCATTCCTTCTGCCTCCGCAGCACGCTGCGTGGCGTGAGCAAGTTGCTCATGAAGCGAGTCAAGTTCTGAGGTGGGAATCCACAAGCTGGAAGAGGCACCACCTACTCCCATCGCTGGGGAGGCTGCGCCAATCTGGGCATGCTGCGACCATGTGAATTAGCAGCCAACATCTGGAATCTGGGGTTTTAACTAGGAACGTACTGTACACCTACCAAGGCGCTCGTAGCTCCGCAGGCATCGCCCAACTGTTGTTCCATCTCTGCCAAGCGAGTTCGTAAATTCGCTATCATGGCATCTCGGACATCCTGCAGCCTTACAAGTCAGCATTTTTACCAAAAAAACCAAGAAAAGGAGAAAGAAGAGAAGAGGAAAAGGGGAAACCTACCTCCACAAGTCCCCGGGGTTGGAACCGTTCTGCGTACTTTGTCCTATATAGACGCAAGTAGTCCTCGCTGTCCCGCGCCTGTGATTCTACAATCGTGCCACCCCGTTGCCAGTCCTTATACTGTTCGGGGAATCGCACGCGCCAGTCAATGCAAGTCGCCGGTCCCCGCGTCTTTCTCCCGACACGAGGTGGCGCAGCTGAATCCACCCATTCTTGAGCCAGTCCTAAAGTCCTCATAACTAATCGTAGCCGAAGCGGCTCGATTTCATTCAGGCAGTGCATCCATAGTTCCCGTCCGAACCGGGCACGACTTGCTAGAACCCACGGCTGGTTGGCATCGACCATGTCTGAGTAGGGTCTCCAGTTTACCATCGCCGTAGGGAACTCCTGTAGCTCCCGCCTTAACACCATCAGTTGGTAGGTTAGGTGTGCCGCACTCATGACGGGTTCCCACCGCCTGGCTAGCGGCACCATCACGGGTCGCCAATGTCGAGCTCTCCCCATAGGGAGGTAATAATAGCTCCATAACTGCTCGGCGCAGGTCATCAGCACCTTGCGAAAATAACAAAAAAAATACAAAACAAGCAAAACCAAAAAAAATACCTGGATGAATGGTGTGAAGCCACTCACAGTCATCTCACGATCCGTTTCTTGGAATAGGCCTGCAAACAAGTGTGCCAGCATGGCGGCTCCCCAGGCATAATACCCTACTCTTTCAAGGTCTGACAGCAGCTCCAGGAAGCAACATTGGATACCATCCCCTTTCGAGCTCAGTACCAATCTCCCCAAAAGGAAGAGGAGAAATCTCCTCAAATCTATGTTACATCTTTCCCAGTTGCCGAAATCTGTGCAATACACGGCGCGGCATCCTATTTCTATCCTTTCCATGAACTCTTCTGAGGATTCATCATCCCGCCGACGAGTGTCGGTGAGCCCTAATGCATCCATGAGGGACGCCCTAGCTACCGACCTATTTTTCCGACCATCCAGGTCTAGACCCAGTAACTTCTGGGCACCTTCTCTGTAGTCCGCGTAAGTGACTCCGGTCACTGCCTCGCCCTCTACCTTCAGGCTTGTGATCCGGACCACATCCTCCAAGCTGGGCACCATGTGCCCCCAGGGCATCAGGAATGCCCAGCTCACTGGGTCCCATCTCTCACACAAGGCTTGGATCAGAACCAGGTCGGGCTTGATCGGCTCGATCCGAAGAAAGGTACCAAATCCCATCACGTCTAGCCTCGCCTTCTGAAAATCTGGGAGGCCCCTGTACGCCGCTACTACCAACTCCCACAAGATTTGTGATTTCATCACAACCTACACATACAAGGAATGGGGGTGAGGTTTGGTCACAAGAAAGGAAGAAAAAATGAGAAAAGGGCAAGAAAACTTGGCTTACGAGTTGTGATTGGGCCCTTTCGCTGAAGTGCCCTTCAAGGTCTGAAAGCCTTCTGGAACTACTACCACTGGACCTGCTTCTCTTCGAGGAATGGGAAGATTCGCCCTCCATCCAACTCTCGGAATTTTGAACTCCTCTTCTCCCGTAAGAACTTGTGCTCCTCGAGTTAGCTCTCGATATACCTGGGAGGATAAAAGGGACAAGAATTTATAGAAATAGAAGGAGTGCGGGCCAAGATTGCCTCCATCACCTGTCGATGATAGCCCTCGCAATGAGACACTGACCAAGCGACCCCATGTGTCGCTTCACCGCTCACACAGGGTGATTGACTGGACGAAGAATAGGACGAATAGCCCCTATGTTGTCTAGGGATACCCTATCATGTTTTGGAGGACGCACGCAAAATTTGGCACAACATCCGGGAAAAGGAACTAGGGCCGTCAGTATTGACTCCGACGGCAGATTCTCGTGGAAAATGGTCACAACAAGACGTGATTCTCCGCTCGAGGCGGAGTCTCGACAGATCCGTCACATGGGAACAGTGCAGAGGAGAAGAAGTGTAGGGAAGAAGGAACGCACAAGAGAACAAATAAACAGCAGAAAATCAAATCACTCCATAAGCTGTCATAAGCACTACAATCATAGAGAGGTGACGGGTCCGCTAGCCCGCCAATCCTCACCATCACTCATCTCTCCGGGCACTCTCCTCCTCTCCCCCGAGGTGAGGGTCCCTCAGAAGCCTCCAGGATCCCCTTGCAGTAGCACCTGCCTCGCCTCTGGGCGCCTGCTCCGCAGCAGTGACTCGCTGCTCCTCCCCTGGCGTGGCGAAGAAGCCACTGGCGGCAAAGCGACCGGACTGGCGGAGTCGCTCCCCGAACTCTCACGCTCTCTCGTAGCGCGTCTCCATCCCTCCTAGCCTCTGCACGACGGCCTGAAGGCCCAGCTGGAGCTCCCTCACTTGGGCCTCCAAGGCCCTCCTCTCGGTCAGATCCCGCTGTCGCTCGGACCTTCTCTCGGCCTTCTCTCTCTCTACCTCTCTCCTCATCATCTGCAGAAGAACCCTTAACTCCAGGATGTCTGGAGAAGGTCTCTCCTCACCACGGTGCCGCAGCTCCGCTACAGTCGCCACCCAGGCGTCACGCTCCTCTTCCGCCCGGGTCGCACGGGCCACCGCACCGGCAAGTTGCTCCCGGAGGGAAGCAATCTCGAGAAAAGGGGCCGAGGAGCTAGAAGATCCGCCAGCCGCTCCCACCGTCGCTGTCTGCTGGGCACGCTGGAACAAAATAAACAACGGCCGTCAGTGAAACTCCGAAATCTGAAGTTAAAAGGGCGGCACGTAACTTACCAGGAGCGACAGCTCATGTTGAGCGACGGCCAGTTGCCGCCTAGTCTCTGACAGCTGGGCGCGCGAGCCGCCGATGCCACGCGTGTCCCCAGCTTGGGGAAGCCCCGCGTAACTCTCTCTCTGCCGCCGCAGGAAGTCGGCACTGTCCTGCACCAGTACACCCCCTTGCTGTCCAGGGAGACGTACGGGCCAGTCCTCGAGCCTCGCCTTGCCGCGACTCTCCCTCCTGACGCGGCTCGGCTCGTCTGCACTCGCCCACTCATCGGCCAGGCCCAGGGTCCTTGCCATGTCCTGCACCAAGAAAGGGGTCCCATATCAGTCAAAAGGAACGCGTCCCCTGTCTAGGACGCGTCCATCATTTGAGTGCAACACTCTCCGAACCCTTTCCTCCTCGCCCGGCTCGCTTCAAAACCCAAAATGAATTAAAAGAGGAAGAGATCGGAGGACCTACCGGACCGTGTTCACCTCCTCCCACGCCATCGGGCCCCTCGGGTCCCTCGGGGGCCCGAAGCGGCCCTTCCTCCTCCATGGACGCCGTTCCGTGATCGGGCGCGTCCCTCCTTGGGCGAGGATTTCCTCGTCCCTCTCCACCTTCACCACGGTCGGGCCCACCAAACTCCATCGATCAAAAGAGGAGGAAGACGAAAAAGGGGCAAGCGCGTTTCGGCGGGAGGCGGGCTCGTTTGCGGGTAAGGCACGGGAGAAGAAAGGACCACCCGTCGCTTTAAATTTAAAATCAAGGATTAAGACGCGTCCTCGCGCCTGGACGCGCCCAAAACGGTGGAAAGGAAACAAAATTTCCCCGTGCAAAACATAGTTCCCCGCTGTTCAGGGCAAGGTCTCGCGAAGCGTACCTCAAGGGACAACTCAGTGCAAAAAAAGAAAGTGTGGGAGAGAGAAAAGTACACACAACACAAAAAAGCCATTTCCATTTCATATAATAGCCGAAAGTACATCATACAGTGAGAAGGGTGACGTACAAGCAACTCTCTAACTCTCACCGTCACCCTCCTGGTCATCTCCTTCCTCCCTCCTCTGACGGAGATCCCTAGGGGGCCTCCGCGACCTCTGTGAACCCTGAGAAGCCGTGCTCGCCTCGCCCTGCGGTGGCACTCCAGCCTCGAAGGCGCGACGACGCTCCTCGGCCGAAGAAACCAGGTAGCTGCCCATGGAAAAAGAACCAGACTGACGAAGTCGCGCCCCGCGTTCCTTCGCCCTCTGGTACCGCTCCTCGCTCTCCCGAAGCCTCCCCTCCGCCGTGCCAAGACTCAATCGGAGCTCCAGCAGCTGAGCCTCTAGAGCCCTCCTCTCGGTCTGATCCCGCTGTCGCTCCTCCCTCTCTCTCTCCCTATCCCTCTCCCTCTCTCTCTCCACGCTCTCCCTATCCCTCTCCCTCTCCTCTCTCTCCCTCATCGCCTCTCTCCTCGACAGCTCGAGGGCGATCCGCAGATCCACTACGTCGCAAGGAAGCTCCTCAGCCTCCCGTCGCCGCTCCTCCTCTAGCTCCGCAATCCGGGCGTCACGCTCTGCCACCCGGGCATCGCGCTCCTGCTCAGCACGAACAGCACGCGCCAGGGCCTCTCGGATCTCGGCCACCTGTCAAGGCACGCATGCACCGTAAGAGAACAGTGATAGAAGGAAAGTAGCTGGAAAAGGGTCGCGGCCAAGCAAGCACTCACTCGAGCCTCGCGGTCACGCTCGGCCTCCTCAGCCCGAGCCACCGCGTACGCCAGCTGCTCCTGGAGGGCAGAAACCTCCGGAGGAGGGCCCCGCGAACTGGAACCCGCTCCACCAGCCATCGCGGCTGCCGCTGTCTGGTGGGCCCGCTGAAACACGGGGCAAACGTCAGTCAAAGGCTAAGCATCAAAAATCCAGGTCACAAAAAAATGCATTGCATAAACTCACCAGGATCTCCAACTCCTGTCGGATGGCCACCAACTGTCGCCTGGCGTCCGCCAACTGGGCCCGCAGGTCGGCAATCATGGTATCACGAGCATCCTGCATTACACATAAGTTAGTATCCCATGCATATACATATAGAAAGGTGGAGCAGTTTCATTTCACTTACCCCTGCCATACCACCCAAGGAGAGGCGGTCCCCGTACGTAGCTCGGTACCGTCTCATGTAGTCTGTGCTATCCTGTACGTGGGACACTACTGGGACCCCGCCCTGCTGCCAGTCCTGGTACTGTGCTGGGAAGCGCGTACGCCAGTCCACGATCTTCGCCTTCCCCTTGGTCTTCCGCCCAATGCGGGCCGGCGCATCTACGTCTACCCACTCCTGGGCCAGCCCCAACGTCCTCATGACCAGTCTAAGCCGCAGCGGCTCAATCTCGTTCAGGCAATGGACCCACACGTCCCGCCTGAAGCGAGGAAGACCCGCTACAACCCAGGGCTGGCCAGCATCGCCCATGCCCAAGTAGGGCCTCCACACCACCTGCATCACCATACATACATCATGTTAGTTACCATTCAGTCACATGCATAAACACAAAAAAATCATGCGCATCATACCATGGCCTCGGGATACTCGCTCAGCTCTCGACGAAGTGACGCCAGCTGGTAGCCGTGGGGTGCTGCAACCACAACCGGCCTCCACTGCCGCGCCAGAGGCACGGCCCTCCTGTTCCCATGCCTAGCCCTCCCCATCGGGAAATAGTAATAGCTCCACACCTGCATCCATCATACATCATTAGTACAATAATTGCATATTTAACTGTGAGAATGCATAAATAAAATGTTTACCTGGAGGAAAGGTGCGAAGCCGCTGACTGTCGTCTCCTTCTCCGAAGTCTGGGAGAGATCGGCAATCAGATGGGCAAGCAGAGCCGCTCCCCACGCATAGTGCCCCACTCTGTCCAGATCCGCCAAGAGCCCGAGGAAACGGCAGTGGATGCCATCCCCCTTCGTCCCCAGCAGAAGGCGGCCCAGGAAGAAGAAAAGAAACCTCCGAAGGTCTAGATCCACCAGCTCCCTCTCGCTCGGATCCTGGGTGAAAGCTGCACGAGCATCCCCCTCCAGTCGAGCCAAGAACTCCGCTCCAGTCTCGCTAACCCGCTGGCGCGGGTCGACGAATCCGAGCGCCTCCATGATCTCCACTCGGCCGACTACCCTGCTGTCTCTATCAGTCACGCTCGTCTCTAACCACAGCAGGTCCAGGGCACTCTCTCGGTAGTCGGGGTAGGTGACCCCGCTGACTGCCTCTCCGTCAACTCGTAGCCCGGTGATCCGAGCCACGTCCTCCAGTGACGGCACCATGTGCCCCCAGGGCATCAGAAACGCCCGGCTCGGTGCGTGCCACCGCTCCCTCAGTGCCTGGATAAGAGGAAGGTCGAGCCGGAAGGGCTCGATCCTAAGGAAAGCTCCAAAGCCCATGGCGTCCACACGCGCCCTCTGGAAATCCGGCAGCCCACGGTATGCTGCCACCACCAAGGACCAGCTGATCCGGCCCTTCATCACGCCCTGCAAACCACAAAACCAACAAAGAACACATCAGCATCATGAACAGTAATCAACAATAACACTGTATATACTATTTTATTTTATTTTTTTTAAAAAAAATACATATATATATTTTTGGAGGCGTCCAGACCCCTGGACGCCTCCTTCCTATTTTCTTTATTCCTTTTTCGAAAAAAAATCTAAAAAACAAAAATAAAAAAAAATATATATAAAATATATATAATTATGGAGGCGTCCTAGGCCTTGGACGCCTCCTTATTTTTTAAATTTATTTTATTATTTACGAAAATTAATAAATAAATAAAAAAAAGGCAAAAGAAAACATGGAGGCGTCCAGGTCCCTGGACGCCTCCTTCTCTCACTACCCGCCTCTCTCTCACAACCTCTCGTACACCCGTTTTAGCCTATTGAACCACAGAGTGAGGATTCCGAGGTACTTACCGGGTCGTGATCATCCTCTCCCGCGTCACCAGCATCCGCAGCAGCCTCCGCGGCCAGGAGAGGCACCTCCATCCCCTCCTCCGCAGCAATCTCCTCTGCTGCAGCCTCCTCGGCATCATCCCTCAACCTCCTCGCACGACGAGCCAGTCGTTTTCGCTTCCCTGGAACCTGGCTCGATCCTCCTCGCTCCATGGGGACTAAGAATAGGTCGTCTGGGTGACTGGGTCGTCAGATTGAACAGTAAATGAGCAAAAGGGGGGGGGGGAGCCCTTAAATAGGAATTTCTTTTTTTGGGGCGTCCAGGCGCCTGGACGCCCCCATTTTTTTATTTTTTTCAAAATTTAAAAAAAATTTTTGGGGCGTCCAGGCGCCTGGACGCCCCCAAAACAAAAAATCAAACAAAATAAAAAAAATAAAGTTGGGGCGTCCAGGACCTTGGACGCCCCCAAAACAAAAATAAAAATAAAAAATAAAATAAAAATTTGGGGCGTCCAGATGCCTGGACGCCCCTAAAATAAAAAATTAAATAAAATAAAAAATAATAGTTGGGGCGTCTAGGACCCTGGACGCCCCCAAAACAAAAAATAAAATAAAAATAAAATAAAAATTAGGGGCGTCCAGGCAGTTGGACGCTCCCCAAAACAAAAAAAATTAATTAAAATAAAAAATAATAGGGGCGTCCAGGGCCCTGGACGCCCCCCATAATAATTTTTTTTTTATATTTATATAAGAATATGTATATAATCCAAACAAAATAAAAAACACAAAGAAAAAGAAAAAACCATAAAAAAGATAATAATTATGGGGACGGGGGTCCGAAACATCCAAGTGCCAAATTTTATTCCATCCGAAAAGCAGAGTGAACTACATCAGGGGCTTAGGCGCTTTAGGCCTTAACTTCCCCAGTTCGGTTACATAAGCCCTCCACGGCTCGCATTCTTCCACCACGTGCGCTAACGCCTTTCCCGCAACACTTGTCTTCCAGGGTGCTTTAATGGCCTTCGCTTCCTTCGCGTCCGCTTCAGTACCCAACTCCCTCTTCTTCAAGGGAACGATGCCAGTCGGTGGCGGGAACGAATGGCGTGGGATGCCAATCTGCAGGCAGCACCGATGCGCGTTGTAAAGAACAAACTCGGTCGCGCCGATCAGTTGAAGATCGACTTCGGGAGAAGGCCTCATGAGGAGATCAAGCGAAAGCAAACATGCCGGTGCGCAAGTGAAGAAGCCTTGTGTCACGGTGCGGAAGTGAGACCGCCAGTCTTCACGTTTCTTCAGCCACGGAACGCGGTTCACTACAGTACCACCAAAGCCTAACACGTCGGCTATGTGGTGAAGCGGGCTTTGTTGGAAGAGCTTCGAAGCAGTTGGCATTCCCCCGCGGTGGTCGAATTTGAAATGCAAATCCAGCCAGCAATTCAAGACAAGTGCACAACCAAATGGAGGCTTACCCAGGCTCGAGGCAGTAAGACCGCTGTAAAGATAGGCGAGGACGGCGGGTCCCACCCTCTTTCCACGCCAGATCCCGCAGATAGCACCCAGTTGGTCTTCCTCCACCATGTTGTCGGTATAAGGGAACAAGAGAGCACCCGCCAGACAAATGGTGAACCCCTTCATGATTCCCTCCAAATAGTCATCGTCTGGTGACCCTCTCAGGGCGTTCATGACCCACTCCGCAAGCTTTTGGAGATCGATCCCCTTCTGAGTACGGACCTTTCTAGCTGCGTCGGGCGGCATGAAGCTTCCAAGGACGCTTTCAGAAGTACCCCGTGTCAGCATCCGCATAGCCTTCACCTTCCCGTCGCTCTTGAATTTCTTCAAACCAAGCAGAAGTTCCACCTCCTCGAGGAGGATGGTCACCTCGAAGGTCGGGAAGATAAAAGTGTGGGTCTGGGGATGCCAGACCTCCACTAGCGCGCCCATAGCCGCCCAGTCCATACGAATCTTCTCGTAATGCTTGGCGTGAATAAGGAGCCCCTGCAGATGCCACTTCGAGAGTATGGCCCTCATGCCAATGGAGATATTGGAAGTCAGCTTTGAAAGCCATGGCAGCTTGGAAAACTTCCTCAGGCCTGGGAAGAGTGGATATGGCTGGAAAGAAGAAGAAATGAAGGAAGTAAGAAGAAGGTTCACATGCAGAAATTTGAAAAGAGTCAGCCTACCATATGCGACATGATCGTCCCACTCAGATGACCGTCGAGGTCGGAAAGTCGCCTAATCTCGCTGCTAGGCTTGCTCCTCTTCATAACACGGGAAGACTCTCCTTCCATCCTGAAGATCTCTAGATTCTCCTCTCCTTCCTCTCCTGAGCTTCCAAAACCCACCTTGGTGCATTTGAATGAACTAGCCTAAGGGGAGTTCTTATAGGAAGGGAAGGGTGCTACAGGACAGAACATGTCACATCAGTGGTCATTGTCAAGATTTTGTCTGGATCTCCTTTGAACTGTGGTGCGATTCTGCTACCTTTTGATGTTGCTAACCTTTGCTGGCCTGTGCAGGTTTTACTAACGGACGTCTTTGTCCTATCTCCTGTCCCACCTTTCATTGGTTGGTCCCACCATGTCATGCATCATAGTATATGATACCTACGCTACTAGAACATGTCAAGGACCTTGCGGCCCGAACGAATCTGGGATTTGAGTTCCCCTTCAACAAAAACGGTGATGATCCCGGAAGAGTTTGGGTTGTACGGATAGGCCGTCAATTTGTGATAGAATGGGGACGACGGTTCCATTCAGTGAGTTGGTGCGCAGATAAACGGGCCCCAGCCCAGTATCAGCTCACCGGGTCGGTATCCTGACCCGTTCTTCACAAGTTGACAATATTATCCTTGGCTATTTTCTATTTTAGTTTGTTTTGAATTTTTCTTTAAACCCAGCATGCATTCATATAGGACTTTGATTTATTGCGGAAGATCATTCAAGCAATTCGATTGTGAAAGCCGTTGTGTTTCAAATCCTACAAATGTGAGATATTCCACTCTGAATGAAATACTGAGTTTCTTTGCGACAGCCCTACGCTGCTCTTCCAAAGGAGACCATTGTTTGGACAGACCCTCAGATATTCCTTTACCTTTTTGACCCACCTTGGCCGCAGCACTTCCACATTGGCTGGTAACCGCTCCCCAAAGGCGAAACCTCCGGTTTATGACCCAGGTACTTCCACACCGAGAAGTTGGTCTTCTTTTGTTTCGTGCCTGAGTGCACATCTCACCCTCCCTTATTTGATCTCCGTCCAAGCAATCGTCAATATTTGAAAGACCTCCTTCAAGGTCGCCTCATTGAAACTTCAGGAAAGATTCCAAACAGTAACGTCACAAGCGTGTCTCATCACACCTTGGCATCAACTTATCAGTCCGCTCCCACTCCATTTCACTCCACTTCGATACCATTCCACTACGTATCGCTCCCTTGCAAAGCAGACGCCAAGGCGGGGCAGCTGTAGACACGCCATTCCTGACATCTCCTGAGAAAGTCTCATATTACTATACAACGTCCCGCGACGGCTTACGCGTTTTGAATCACTTGAGTGCTTCCTTTTCTTGAGTCTTCTTCCGCCCTTTTCGGCATCCGGAATCGTCTCGTCACGGCATTCGGACGGCATCAACACCAGTCGAACGCATCAGGAGGTTCCGGAACCAAGAAGGATATCTGCCGGGCGGCCACCGACGCCCGATCCAAGGACCCGGGTGGGTCTTAATGGGGGCGTCCAGGCCCCTGGACGCCCCCATGATTTTAATTTGTTTTATTCTTTTCTAAGGGCCCCAACACCAAATATAAAAATATAAAAAATATATATTTATGGAGGCGTCCAGGACACTGGACGCCTCCATAAAAACAAAAATAAAAAATAAGTGTAAAATGCCAGTTGGCATAAAAAACAAAAAAATAAATAAAATTATATATATATTAATGGAGGCGTCCAGGTCCCTGGACGCCTCCATAAAAACAAATAAAAAAATAAAAATGCCAGCCTTGGCATAAAAGACAAAAGAAAAATACAAAATAATAAACTTTTGGAGGCGTCCAGGCCCCTGGACGCCTCCATCAACTCACTCACGGGCGCCGCCCACCGAACGACGGTTTGTCGTGTGTGAAAAAAGCCAAATTTAGAGACGTCCAGCTGACTGGACGCGCCCATTTCTGAATCACGAGGCGCCGCTCACAAAACCACGCGTTGTGCCAAACCGTGTGCGGCCGTCGTCGGTTTTCGGTGGACCTGTTAGAGGCGTCCGGGACCCTGGACGCCCCCATAAAAGTATTCTAAAAAAATCAATAAAAATAGAATAAAATATTATTTCGGCCCTGATGGAGGTGTCCAGGGTCCTGGACGCCTCCACCTTCCGGAACTCTATAAATAGAGGCCCACCCCCTCAGTTCTAGGGGAGCTAAGCAGTGATCCGATAGGCTGCCGGAGCCCAGAGGCTACGGAGTCATTTTTCTAACCCGTGGGGTCTTTTGTAGGTGGAGGTTCTGCCGGCTTCTCGGGTGCCCACGCTCGCGAGAGGGAGGTCGTCTTCATCCACCGCGCTTCTACGTCGTCCCCACGCTGCCGGAGCTCCGCCGAATTTCGCCACCGGCACATCCAATAAGCCAACTCTTTCCTTTTCTTCGTAGTTCTTTTGCATTCATCATCTCGCATCCATCATCTCATTTTCCTCCTACTCGAGTCCGAGAGGGGTTTAAAAGATAACACCAACCAGGTGTGTGTCTTCCCGTTATTTCGTCATTTTTATTGCAAGGATATGAATACTACACATTCATCTTTCTAATCCACTTGTTATTTGTTTGTCGTTGTTTTGCAAGGGTAACCGAGGAAAGCCCTCTCCGTCGGCCGGCCGGAAGGAGAGGAAGAAGCAACCCGCCATCTCCCGCTCTTGAGGTAGGCGCGATCACCTTCTTATTTTGGGGTCTTTTGGCCCCTGGCGATCACACCTTGTCATCGAGGCCGCGGCGAGTCACTTCCCCAATGGCCGTTTAAATTTCTGTTTCCTATATTCTCTTTATATTTTGTTATATTCTGCTTATATCATCGAGGCCGCGGCGAGTCACTTCCCCAATGGCCGTTTAAATTTCTATTCCTATAATCTCTTTATGTTTTGTTATATTCTGCTTATATCATCGAGGCCGCGGCGAGTCACATCCCCAATGGCCGTTTAAATTTCCGTTCTTATATTCTCTTTATATTCTGTTATATTCTGCTCTTATCATCGAGGCCGCGGCGAGTCACTTCCCCAATGGCCGTTTAAATTCCCGCTCTTTGTATCCTCTTCATATTCTGTCATCTTATTATCTGCTCATATTCTCGAGGCCGCGGCGAGTCACTTCCCCAATGGCCGTTTCAATTCTTGTTATTTAATTTTTGCACCATTCCCGTCCCCCCGAGGCCGCGGCGAGTCACTTCCCGCTATGGCCGTTTAACCCCCATATTTTTCTATATCACGCTTGTCCCGCTCGCCCCGCCGGAGCAATCTCCCGTGGTGGCCCCTTCTCTCTTTCCTCTCATTTCTGTGTTGCAGCAAACAAAACAAACAAGAAAGAAGGAGCCCGCGCGCTCTCCGCTTCTTCCTCTTCCCCGCTCTTCTCCGAACCGCGTGACGTCGCTCACAAAGGAGGGAAGAGTCCAAAGGAGGAAGAGATAAGAACGGGCAATAGCCCAAAATAGGGGAGGATTAAGCTGGGCAAGAGCCCAAACGAAGCAGGAGTCTCTCTGGGAAAGGCTGCGTTCGTTCGGAGCACAAAAGTGAAACACGACCTGGTTCAGGGCGTCAATTGTTGAATTGACGACCTGCCCAGAGGGCGTTTCTTAAAAACACGCCCTGCACAAGGGCGTTTCTTTCAAAACCAATTTTAGAAATAAAAACTCCCCATATTTAAAAAATGTAAAACACGCCTCAGGAAAAGCCACTTTTAAAATAACGCCCTTCCACGCCTCAGGAAAAGCCACTTTTAAAAACACGCCCCTGGGAAGGGCGTTAATTTCAAGTCTTGAAAACGGGGAAGTCGGTCAAACACCAAGAATTGACGCCCTCAGGTGTGGGCGTCCTTTCTCAAAGAAACGCCCCAGATCAGGTCGTGTTTTGTTAAAAACACGCCCTTACCCAGGTTGTGAATTTCAAAAATGAGATAAATACCCAGAAAATCTAGAAAAATAGGAAAAAGGAAAAAATGAAGGAAAAAGAAGATAAATTCAAGAAAAGTGGGAAAAACCACTCAAACAAGCTAATTTGAGGGTCAAATGGGGCATTGCACGGCAATATGAAATATACTCAAAATAATGTCAATTTTAGCGTGTCTACAGTACCATGTACACCTCTTCTGACAGATTTCCATTAAGAAAAGCTGTATTCATATCCATTTGCCAGATCTCATAATCTAGGTATGCAGCAATGGCAAGGAGGATTCTGATTGACTTAACCATGGCTACCAGCGAAAACGTCTCGTCATAGTCAATGCCTTGCCTTTGACGATATCCTTTCGCCACTAGTGTGGCCTTGTATGTGTCAATATGTCCATCTGCACCGATTTTCCTTTTTAAAAATCCATTTGCAGCCGATAGGGACCTTCCCTTCGGGTACATCAACTAAGTTCCAAACTTTGTTGGTGTACATGGACTGGATTTCTGAATCCATTGCCTCTTGCCATTTCTCGGAGTCTACACTACGGATCGCCTCCTCGTACGACTGAGGATCATCATCCTCATCGATACATACCTTAGAGGACCCCTCTGAGACATGTCCAACATATCTCTCAGATTCTCTCGGTAGCCTACCAGATCTCCGTAGTGTCAATGTTTCACTTTGAATAGGATCAACCAATACAGTCTCATCTAATGAGTTTGTGTCTATGGGTTGTGGTTCTTGGACCTCGTCCAATTCTATCTGGCTCCCACTATTTTTCTGGAGTAGATATTCTCTTTCCAGAAATATAGCTCTCTTAGCCACTAAGACCCTTTGCTCAGAAGGGTGATAGAAATAATATCCAAACGTCTCCTTTGGATATCCCACAAACCTACACTTATCGGTCCGCGACTCAAGCTTATCACTCTCGTTCTTCTTTACACGAGCAGGACACCCCCAAATTTTAATGTGATTAAAATTTGGTTTCCTGCCCTTCCATATCTCATATGGTATAGAAGTAACTGATTTACTTGAGATCCTATTCAATAAATATGCTGCAGTCTCTAATGCATAGCCCCAGAGAGACAAGGGTAGTCCTGACATAGACATCATGGATCGGACCATGTCTAACAAGGTCATGTTTCTCCTCTCGGATACACCATTGTGCTGTGGTGTATACGGTGGAGTCCACTGAGAAACTATTCCATGGTCTTTATGATAACAAGTGAATTCATGGCTTAAGTATTCACCCCATCGATCCTATCGAAGAGCCTTAATACTTTTGCCTGTCTGTTTCTCTACTTCATTCTTGTATTCCTTAAACTTCTCAAAGGCTTGTGACTTATGTCTCATTAAATACACATAGCCATATCTAGAGAAGTCATCAATAAAAGAAATCAAATAGAGATAACCTCCTTTTGCTTCTATGGACATGGGTCCACACACATCCGAGTGTATGAGTTCGAGAAGGTCAACAGCCCTCTCACCATGTCCACCAAAAGGAGCCTTGGTCATTTTCCCCATGAGACACGACTCACAGGTATCAAATGGCTTGTATTCGAACGAATTCAAATACCCATTTGAGTGTAAGTGAGAGACTCTTTTCTCACCTACATGACCAAGTCTGCAATACCAAAGTTATGCAGAATTCACTTCATCCGCATTGGAAATTTGCATAACATTAGAACGTGTATCTAATACATAAAGGCCATTGACTAATGAACCATTGGCTATAATCAAACCATTATTCATTATAGAGCACCCAGTGCTATTAAAAGTCAATGTATATCCAATGTTATACAAGCCAGAGATTGAAATAATGTTCTTAATAATATTAGGAACATAATAACAGTCATTCAGCTCCAGAATGACTCCTGAAGGTAAACTGAGGCGTGCAGTCCCGGCAGCTTTGGCAGCAACCAAAGCTCCATTGTCCATCCTCAGTTCAATCTCCTTTTTGCCCAACCGCCTTCTATTTGCCAACACCTGCACAGAATTGCAGATATGATATGCACATCCAGTATCTAATACCAATGATGTGGATTCCATATATGAAAAATTAAGGTCTATGACAAAAATACCTTCATTTAGAATTACCTTGCAATTTCTTTTCCAATGCCCAGTTTCCCCGCATCGAAAATATTTGTCTTCCTTTTCATTCTTCTTACCCTTCCCTTTGTCAACCTTGGCGAGCTGCTTACCCGTGGCCTTTTTCTTTCCCTTCCCTTTGTTACTCGTGGTGGATATTTGAGAGGCCTTCCTTTTCTTGTTGGCCTGGCCAATAACTATTACAGACGAAGATGGTTTATCTTTCTGCATGGTTCCTTCAGCACTCTTTAACATATTGAGCAGCTCTGGGAGAGTTGCTTCAATCATGTTCATGTTAAAGTTCATGATGAAGGAAGAAAAGGAATCGGATAATGACTGGAGTATAAGATCAATGCATAGTTCAAGATCCAACTTGAACCCCAATGCATTGAGTCTTTCAATCCACTCCATCATTTTCAGTACATGGGCCTGCACTGATGAACCCTCAGACATCCGTGTCCTGAAAAGCCTTTTGGAGATGTCATACCTCTCAATCCTACCCTGCTCCCCGAAGAGCTGGCGTAGATTGAGAAGTATACTTCTACAATCAGTCTTTTCAAATTGCCTCTGTAGCTCGGGAGCCATAGAGGCCAACATGTAACATTGGACAAGGGAGGAGTCCTCAGACCACTTGGCATAAGCCAGTAACTCACCCTCGTCGGCATCAGGAGCTGGCTCAGAATGAACCGTGTCCAACACGTACGCAATCTTTTCGGCGGTAAGGACTATGCGTAGGTTACGCAGCCAATCCGAGTAGTTCGGTCCAGTTAAGCGATTTGTATCCAAGATGCCACGGAGGGGGTTGGACGACGACATTGTGATCAGGATAAGAAATAAAAGACAACTTAGCATGTGTTCAAATTCTAACTTAGATGTGGTTTTCTATCTTAGTTAGTCCCACTATTTTTCGATCGAACTATAGAACCCTCAGTATATAGAACGGGAGATCAGCGAGATCAACCTAGTGGGTCGGAATCCCAACGAGACTGATGTACGACCTTGTGGAAAGCACAACAAGCTATACACCATCTCAAGGGCAGTCAACAGGCACTTGCATATAATGCAATATCCGATATTCGGCCCCCGAGAAATCATCCCCTTGTGGAAAGCACAACAAAGGATACTCTCGATTAGATCTAACCATCATTACTACATAGCAATGAGTTCATGACCCGACCCTTGTGGAAAGCACAACAAAGCCGAGTTCAATTCCTCACCCCATTGAGGCCGAGCCTTGGAGTTTAATCCTGCCCCCAAACTAATGGACCTTGTGGAAAGCACAACAAATCCATGAAATGAAGACGTTCATTCACTCCATAATGATGGAGGGCCACGATGACTCCTAGAGCCACGCTTACCAGATCTAAAATTTAATCGCGAGGGAATTTAATTTTATCTTGATCTCACCCTAGGTGGTAATATAAATATATCCAATATATTTACCGTACCTAGTAGTTTGCACAAAGTAAATGCATCCAATGCAAAAATAAACGCAAGTGATCATGGACTTTAACCCTAATGTAACTAAGACATCCGGCCCGCTTCCAAAGCAGCTGGATCGTCCTCGTCGGGTGTGCTCCGCGCTTTCAAACTCCGACGCCGCATCAATTATAACTTTTACATGGCACGCAGGCCGGAAAAATTAAATTACATGTGACTCAAATTCCAGCAGCCCTTAGGGCGAGTACAACAATGGAGGAAGATAGAAGTACATTGGAATTTTAACAGAGAGAGAAAGGAGGTTCGCAGACCCCAATTAATTACATTAATCCAAGTCCATGATCACTTGCAACCCATTCAAATAAAATCAATCAAGGGTTATTTTCGGAAAATAATCCTTACTTTTGAATTTAAAAATGGGATGTGCAAACAAAAATAGGCTAGCTTTGTTTAATTTTAAAAATCAAAGCATGATTAATTAAAATTAAACACACAAGCAGGCCATACAAGGTAAATAAAGTAAAGCACGTAAAGAACTATCATTTTCTACAGGGGCATCTAATTGAGATAATTAATTAAATTTAAATTTAATTATCCAATAATCAAAATTAAATTAAAAATTTAAACATGCCAATAATTTAAATTTAAATTCAAACTAATTATCCAATAATTTTGTTTGAAAATAAATTTAAAATAATGTAATTATCCTCAATTTGTAATTTTCTAAAATTCAAAATTTGAATTTTCTAATTATCTAATAATTAAAATTTTAAAAATTAAAATTTACTGAAGTAACTTCAATTATTATCATTTTATCTTAAGATAAATAGTAATTATCTCACCTCGGTAAATTCAAATCGGTTAAATAAAATTTACCATTCGACATTTACTATTGAGATAACACTATTTAACCTACTCGATAAAATTCTATTTAATTTACTGTATATTTTAATATATATATCTAATATATATATTATTAACATGAGCACAATAAATTAAAAAGGGTAAAAAAATATAAATTTTTTTTATTATTTAAAAAAAATGGCCGGGGGGGCTGCTGCGCGCGGGCGCGGACCCGCCCGCGCGGGCATCACCCGCATCGCGGGACGGTGCCCTCAACGCGGGCGCTGACCCGCGCGCGGGCCCACCACGCGGCGCCCGCCCCCCGGGGCCCCGGCGGCTCCCGCCACGCGGCGCCCACCCCCGCGTTGCGGGCGCCGCCTGCGGGCGCCCGCCACGCGGGCGTCCAGCGTGGGCGGCGCCCGCCCACGCGGCTGCCCCCGCGGGCGCACAGCGCCCTGGGCGCAGTGCGCCCAAAAGGGGCCAACAATTTTTTTTTTAAAAAAAAAATTGCTCCAGGGATGCCCAGTATCCTAGAAGAACGGGGATGTCCAACATCCCCTTCTAGCATTAACAATTGAAACATTTAATCCCTTTTCAAATATGGTTCTAAACGGCAATAAAAACACCGACCAGAGCGCGAACCTGGCTCTGATACTACTGTAAGGTTTCGCACAGCACCTATGGGCTACACAGCGGATAACAAAAATTCATTTGCCCGATCCCGATGTTGTGGAAAGCTTAATCTGTGCTCTAATCGGTGTTTCTAATACCCTAATTACGGGTTACGTGTTTCACCTTGCGCGGAACGGCGTTGTCCGCTAAGCCCGATGCAGAAAAACTGAGCCGCACAACAGTACGGCCTCTAGAGACGATCCAAACGGACCCTTGCGCAGTGACGGTACCTCCCGGCACGACTATCCCCGACTCTATCACCTTCTAGAGAGAGAGAGAGCAAGTGGGAGAAAGGGGGGAGACTAATCCTCTCCCTTAAGCTTAATGCTTGGTTAGCTTAAGGGAAGGAAAGAAGAAAACTCGAATGAGCTTCACGCAGGATCTATATATAGAGTTTAAGGTTTTTAGAAAAGGATTCCAAAAGACCGAAACTGTATATATGTCCTATCTATTATTATACATATGTATTAAGCTCCATTTACACTCATTTTCAAAAGGAATTAAAAGGAATTAATACATACACTTGTATAACAATAATCCGTCACCCAAGAATCCATTGTGTGTGATCCTCTAGGCCCATAGTCACTCTAGTTTAAGGCCCATTAACTTCTAATTCCCAATTAGAAGTAAATTAAACATATTCTTCGCTTCTACAAGAGCCGAATAATAGTTTAATTTATTCTGAACCTTTCGATCACGTTGGGTCAAGCAAATCCACGTGATCCTAGAGGACGCCGGGTTTAAACCAGCCTGTCTGGTACCTGTAAGTCCACAGTTACCGCATCGATATTATCCCTCGCTCATTCTATGAGTCTGGTACGATCGAGGGTACGGTTTCTGTCAAACCCCATGATCGTGCCATTTGACTATGACCTCCTTAAAGTGTATGACGTCCGTCCTAAACGAACTCATACGACCCTGGCCAGGGATTTAACGGAGCGTCAATGTCATGACCCATTAACTGTCTGATATATACCCAACAGTGAGCGATCCCTTCTTGACCATTGACGATCTTCACACGTATCCTGGAGTGGTTAACGACTCGGCAACTCATGACTTATGGTTAAAGTCACTTAGTCAAGTAATTAAACCATTCCAGTCCTCGTGTAAGATCCGATCAATGTCTCAGGTCAAAGGACCAACGATGCTACTGAGACAGTTGGATCTTCAGTTGACATTAGGTATAATCAACCATCTGAAGATCCAATAGCGGATCAGTTCAGTGCACATCCTCCAAGGACATACACCTACACATATGTGTTGGTGTCCCGCACCAATGACCATGAGACTGGTCACTGACACATCATGTGTACTGGTTTAATAGGTAATCAAAGTCCCCGAGTGATTACCCTCCAACCAGGAACAGTTTAAGGTATGTGTTCATGTAAAGTCAGTCTCATAATCGAGATCCCATCTCGAGTTGACTTTACAACCACATATCCTAGGGACAACGTAAAGTAACACAATCGCATATTTACGCTCAAACACCACTTTATTAATGAACAAGATCGTACAACTATTGGGCCTACCCGACCCGAAATTGGCCTGTAGCACACCAACACTAACAATAGACACCTGATGCACCCAGAGTGGGGCGTCAGGGTAGTGTGACACCCCTGGGTAGGAGCGTTAGAGTTAACGTATCCACCCCTCTCCCTAACGCACTTGGGTAGGTGCGTTAGAGAGCGTGACGCACTAAGCGGCATGCGTCATGGCCTGTGTTGTCCCGTGGCCTAACGCACCAGCGTGATCCGTTAGGTTCCGTAACGCCCCTAGAGGAGCGTGTTACGCTCAGTTTTCACTCATGCCCTGACGCACTTGTTTAGGTCCGTCAGGTGCTGTGACGCACCAACGTGGGCGTGTTACAGTTCGTTTCACACCGAGTGTCTGACGCTCCTGAGTTGGACCGTCAGGGTGCTGTGACGGCCTACCTTTGGACCGTTACGGTCTGTGACGGCCCAAAGATAGACCGCCAGGCACTGTGTTATGTCGAAGTGGTTTTTTGTGCTTGCCGCGATTATTTCGCGTTGTGTAGGTCCCTAGTCGACCCGGTTGGGACCCAGTGGTCGACTTGCGGTCTCTTGGATGTCCCAGACACCCCGAGCGTTTTGTGTCCGTGTTTTGAGGGTGTTGGGGGACTGTGCTACCTCGTTTAGCATGCCCATGGGTTTGAGAGTCCGAGGGACTCCTCATGTTCCGGGCTTTTGGTGTTACGCTTGATTGAGTCACCGTGCGTCGGTGCGAGTCCGGCGAGGGTTCCCCGCACGTCGTGAGTTTCTTCGGGAAGAAGTTTCCAAGTAGGCCATGAGTAAGGCCTGGAACTGCGAGTCCAGTTGTCCAGCCTAGGCTGGAGGGTTCCCACTTTTCCTTGAGAGTGGGATTCGGTTTGGCGGCCTGTGAGCTGCCTTGGGAACCATGCTTCTGCGGTTCTACGTGGCCGGGTGCGTGGCCCGTGGACTATGAGTCCCGTTTCTTCTCCGACTGTGGTCACCGTGCGACGGTGCTGGTACGTGGGACGGTCCCCGTACTTCATCGGGTTCAGATGTTGTTTTCCGTTGACTTGAGAGTCTACTCCTTCAGTGACCCTCCACTAGTCGTAGCATGCTTACATGTTTAGTCGTCCCACCAGGGAGTGGTGGAGAGGCTACCCTGAGGACGGTTTTTAGACTGGTTTCTATCGGGCGTTGCAGCCAGAGTCTGGCTGAGGGGAAAACCAATTAGAGGCCAGACCTGGGACGCATGGTCTGTGTGTGCACACGTTGTTGGGGGCGGTTGGACTCACGCTGACGGGCGTGACCCCAGCTAGTCACTTGCTTTGTGGTTACTTGTACGGTGTCTCAGTTCCCATTGGGCTGGAGGGAGACACCTGAGGCGCGGACTAAGACGTCAGTGGACGCATCCGGCCTTGCTTCTAGTGGGAGGTACTCCTGTCGAGCCGGGAGTGACAGACTGTCAGTCAGTCTCCGTGACTTCGACCTTCGGGTTTTTGGTCGTGTTGACCGTTGAGTCCAGGTTGTTTCACCGTGATGTGTGTGTCGGTTTTCGTGCCGGGAGACCGGTGCTAGTAGCTTTACGGAGGTTGCGTCTTGTTGGTGATGTGTCCACGATCGGGTGGTCGGGGTTGCACCTTGGATAGCGTGTCCAGGTTGGCCGTGTCTTGGGAGACAGGCCTCTACGGCGGGGTTACCGTGGGTTTTTACTTCGGTAAGTGGTACTAGTGTGGTTCGGTAGCCCCCGACCGTGAGATCGGGGTGTGTTTTCTGGTACAGTAGGAGTAGCTGTAGTGCCGAGTTTTGACCGGCCACCGATTCGCTGTTCCTGCTGTCGTTGTAGCTTTCCTTTCCGCTACCGCATTTGTTTTCGATTGGGGTTCCGCGGGATCCCTGCTGAGTCTCTGTTTTGGAGACTCATTCCCTGCTTTTCAGGTGTGGTGGTTCTTCCTCGAGGTTCGAGGGTGCGATACGGAGGTTCTCAGTTGCCAGCTCGTCGGGCCGAGTGTTCACTTGGCATGTGGTACGTTTTACTACTTTAGACTGTACTTTCTGTTGGACTGGACTCTGTTATAGTAGTAGTTGTTTATTTATTTCTGTTAATTGCTGAATTGTCCTATTTTATTTCCTATTTCTTTGTGCCTCCACACTCCTTTTAGCCCTTCCGAGCCCTCCCGGCTCGTGGGCGGCGGTTCGAGTCTCAGGTTATCGGGCCTTCCCGGTAATCAGATTCTCGGGTCGTTACAGCTGGTATCAGAGCAGAGGTTGTGGACGTACATGGGAATTCAAAATATTACAGTGATCAGAGTCCATAAGGTCCAGTACAACCGGCAGTTGGCGTAGGGTTTTGTGTTCACTTTCCGCCTAGTTTCTCGCTTGAGAGCTTGAGTGCGTTGTGCGGCACTATGAAGGTGGTTGTTGTCCGCGACTTTCGTGCCAGCATGGGGTCTAAGGATCGAGGTTGGGAGCTTCTCCCTCATCGGTGGTAGCCCTGGTTGTGCTGCATTGTGCAGAGGTTGCTGGCAGGCGTGAGCTCGCGGTGCTGCGTTCGAGGTGTCTGCAGCGTGGTCAGGTGACTGGTGTGGATTGCTTGTGGTTAAGTGGCCGTGAGTGTGCTCTGAGGGAGCTGCTGTTGGTTTTGGCCACTCCAGCTTGAGGTTTATCCAGCCCCTGATGTGTTAAAGTTGTGGTTTGAGGTGGCAGAGCTGGTGCTCTGATCGAGAGGTGTGCTCGGGCGAGCGGAGGATCTTCTCGGTGAGTTGCTATTTTCGTCGAGCCTAATGTTCTTGTTGTGCTCTGTGGCGTCAGAAATGACGTGTCGGTCCCGGTTATTTTGCAGATTTCAAGGCAGGAATGAGCTGAGGTTTCCCAGTAAGTTTTGCTCCTGCGCTCTTGTGTGCGAATGGGTTGTATTCGCCTAGAGTTGGTTTGAGATGTGAAGGTTCCGTGGTGAGTTTCGGGACTCGAGGATGAGCGTCGGCGGTTGTCGTTATGGCTCGTGTTGCGGCTCTTGGCGTGGTGCATTGCAGTTTGAGGAATTGCAGCGGTGGTGCATCGAGAGATGCTATGATTGTGGTCCAACGTGACACTCGTCGAGTGTGTCGGAGGCGCTGACCTGATGGAAGCGATGGTTTTCCATGGTGTTGGGTGGTGCTATTTTCAGCGTGCACGAGGTTCGAGATCAGGTCGAGCGTGGAAGTTTTCCGTTGGTCGGAAGTGCGTTTGGTTTCTCCTTTGGCTGAAGAGTATTGTGTTTGGCTAGGATTGTCATCTTGCATCATGTGTCCGGATTGCTTGGCCTTGTGTGCCATGAAGTCCGTGCGAGACGTGCTCCTTGTCTTGGCCAGGTGGTTGCTGTGAGAAGTTGTACCCATTCCCTTGTCGTGTGAGGGTGTGTTGGCATTTTTTCGAAAGGACGAGTGCCGGTTGGGCAGTGTTTCCGTGAAATTATGACTGTGCGCGTGGATCAGAGTGCGCAGCGGAAGCCTGGTGGGCCTGTAATATCCCAGACCTTTCGGATCCATCTTCGTGGGTCCTGGATCTGGTTTCTCGGAGTGTCCGACTCTGTTGTGTTCAAAATTTCGTTTCGGACATCTTTCATGTTCGGATCGGCGTGATCCGGAGTTATTTCGGAGGCCCGAAAGCGTTCCGCGACTTTTTATGCGTGTGTTTTCTGATTTCCGGTGTGGGTTTCGGTAATTCCTTCGGAACCTCGCTGTGGGTGAACCGGGTCGTTCACCTGGGCACTAGTGGTACCGTTGCGATCGGTACGTTCCGAGGATCACGGAAACGTAATTTTCTATTTTTTGGTATTTTCCAAAATTTCCAGATTTTCTATAAATATCTCACTTTTCTCTCTCTCCCCTCACCCTCTTCTTCTTCTTCTTCCTTCTCTTCTCCCCACCGTGACCACCGCCCCTCCCTCTTTCTTTCTCGCTCGTTCGGCCGCGGCGACGTCCCCTTCTGGTTGCAGACAGTGCGGGGTGACGGCATGACGACGTGGGTGACGGCGAGGTGATCGTGGCGGCGTAAAGCTTGTGGGGAACTATGAAGGGACGAGGGTTTTCAAAGCGTTCTTCGTGATCTCGGCATCAATTCGGCGGAGCATTCGCTCCATTGAGGTAGGGTGACGTTCCCTAGCTCCCCGCCGTTCGTTTCCGTGCTTTATAGGCCGAGGGGAGGCCGAGAGGGACTTGATTAAGCGGGTTTGGGATTTTCCATGATTTGGGGAGAGCTCGCCCGATCTATGGATTTAGCCCGTGATTTCACATTTTGGTGGCCTAGTATCATGCTAGGGGTCCCCAGGGGTCTTCCCCTTTGATTTCCCCCTCTCCGGTGGAGGCATGGGGGCGTGGTTTGGTTTTTTGGGCTTTCCCCGCCGTTTCGTCGTCGGGCGGGTGTGGCGGTCCTTCCAGTGACCGTCACACCGTGTGACGCGCCTGGGCGGGTGCGTCATAACCCTTGTTTAGCCAACTAGGGTCTGGGAGTGTGACGGTCCCACGATAGACCGCCACAGGCGTGTAACGCGCCTGGGTTGGGCCATCAGAGCGTCCCGATCGTTGGCATCCGACCGTTGGTTTGACCGTTGGGGGTCAAGGCGTGTGACGCACCAGGGCTGGCGCGTCACAGCCTTGTGACGGCCCAGCGTGGATGCGTCAGGGTTATTCGACCCCCAGGCAATGTGACGCTCCAGGGCTGGACTGTCACATGTGTGTGACGCTCCAGGGGTGGACCGTCACATGCTGTGACGCGCCGAGTGGCACGCGTCACAGCTTGCCTTTGTTTTTCCCTGTGACGCACCTGCATAGGCGCGTCACAGTCTGTAACGCACCAGGGCAGGTGCGTTACACTTTGTTTTACACTGGGAGTGTGACGGCCTGCGTTGGACCGTCAGGGTCCTGTGACGGTCCAGCCTAGATCGTCAGGTGTCTGTGACGGTCCCACCTAGACCGTTAGAGTCCTGTGACGCGTCTAGGGTAGACCGTCAGGCACTGGGTTGCCCCGGGTGGTTTGCAACCCTGTTTCCGTTCCGACCGTGGTCGCCGTGCGACGGTGCCGGTACGTGGGGTGGTCCCCGTACGTCGTCGGATGCGGACGTGGTTTTCCGTTGACTTGAGAGTCTACTCCTTCAGTGACCCTCCACTAGTCGTAACCCACCAGTACGCAGTGCTGGTCTCACCAGGGAGTGGTGTACGGGCCGACCCTTAGAGACGATTTTAGACTGGTTTCCGTCGGGCCCCTCGTCGTTAGCCGGAGTCCGGCTACGGGAGAAAACCAGTCAGAGGGCCAGACCTAGGACGCATGATCTGTGTGTGCACACGTGGTTGGGGGCAGTTGGACCCGCGCTGACGAGCGTGACCCCAACTAGTCACTTGTTTCTGGTACTTGTTCGGTGTCCATGCCTCGGGTAGGCACTACCATGTCAGGTAGTTCACCTACGGTGCGGTGTAAGTCGTCAGGGGATGTTACCGGCTGTGCTTCAAGTGGGAGGTACTCCTGTCGAGTCGGGAGTGTCAGGCTGTCAGTCGTCGCGGCTTCGACCTTCTGGTTTCGTCGTGTTGACCGTTGCGTTTCGGTCTTCCTGCCGTGGTGCGTGTGTCGGCTTGCGTGCCGTGAGACCGGTGCTTTGTAGATGGCAGGGTTTCCCTTTTTGAGGTACTCGCTTACTGCTAGCGTAGCAGTTTCTCCGTTTGCGAGGTAGGGTTCGAGTGATCCCTACTGAGTCTTGTTCCGAGACTCATTCCCTGTGTGTTTTCACCGTGTTTCAGGCGAGGCGAGGCTTCAGGGGAGTTCGTCTGAGACTCAGTGCGGTTCAGGTGCCCAGCGTTTGTGCCAGAGGTCAGAGCCGGGGTATGTCCCGTGTAGCTGTACTTTCTTTTCTTGTCTCTGTACTAGGTGTGGACTACTGTTGTTATTTTATTGTTATATCGTGGACCGTGTAAAATGTTAATTCATTTTCTGCTTATTTATATAACTGTTTAATTCTGTAATTATTTGTGATACTTGTGTAGTTTCCACACCATCCTTCTAACCCTTCAGAGTCTTCGGACTCGTGGGTGGCGGTGCGAGTCTCGGGTTATCGGGCCTTCCCGGTAATCGGATTCTCGGGTCGTTACAGCTGGTATCAGAGCGCGATTGTGGGATTATACGAGAATCATAAGTGATTGTAGTGGTCCACTAGTCCACAGCGATGATGTACGGTTGACGCTGGCGTTGTGCATCGTGTGTTTCTCTTAACCTTGCTGTTCCGTGCTTTCTGTCTTTGCTCTAGGTGCGGGTATGGCGCCGAGGCGGGCGACTCGCTCTCAGTAGGGGCAGTCGGCTGGAGGTCAGGAGATCCAGCAGGAGGTTCAGCAGGAGCAGGAGGAGCAGAGTAGAGTGCCACCTGTGGCCACCGAGGTAGTGGATACTGCGAGATTTCCAGGGGCCGAGGATTTCTTCCGTGGCATGTACCAGCTTATGTCTCAGCAGTTCGGCGGAGAGGCTGGTGAGAGCTCGTCGACCAGGGGTGGGCCAGGCCGAGCAGTGAGGGATTTCATGCAGTTTCATCCACCTTACTACGGCGGTCAGTTAGACCCTGATTTGGCTCGGAGTTGGCTCGACGAGATGGAGCGGGTGTTCAGTTCCGCGCGGAGTGCTGCAGAGGATAGAGTGATGTTGGCCTCCAACCAGTTGCAGGGTATGGCTCGGGAGTGGTGGTCTTCCGAGTGGAAGAGGTCTTTCCAGCTTCGTCCACTTGAGCAGATTGGGTGGGGTGACTTTTTCAGTTCTTTCGAGCGTACCTACTGTCCAGATTTTATTGCTACGCAGCGGATGTATCAGTTTTTGGAGCTGGTTCAGGGCGACATGTCCGTGTTACAGTACAGGACCCGGTTTGTCGAGCTGGGTCGGTATGCACCTCATATCATGGAGAATGAGAGGGTGAAGACCGCATAGTTCGTTCAGGGCTTGAGGTAGGAGCTGAGGCACCATTTGATCGCGAACGCTGCCACCGATTTGGAGACAGCATCTCGCGTTGCGGCTTCTTTGGAGATGGGTATGCAGAGGACTCGAGGAACGATTAGCCAGGGACAGTCTTTGTCAGGTCGCAGCCAGCAGTCGGCTACCCAGCAGCAGGGTTCCTTCCAGCATGCGTCGGGTGGTCTAGGAGCGCCGGCACCGGTAGCATCAGTGCCAGGATCCGTGTCTTTCGGCTCGAAGGTCAAGAAGTTCTTCGGGAAGAGTTTTCGAAAGAAGAAGTCCAAGGGTCAGGGGCAGGCATCGTCGGGCAGTGTACAGCAGCCGGTTCCGCTTCAGCGTCAGGGATCAGTGGGTGGATCGTGAGGACCGTGTCCACGGTGTGGCGAGCATCACCCAGGCAGGCAGTGCACGACGTCGATTATCTGTTTTCGGTGTGACTAGCCAGGGCACATGGCGCGTGACTGTCCTCAGAGGCAGCAACAGCAGCAGTTTCCTCAGCAGCAACAGGTTCCCCAGCAGTAGAGGCCGCAACAGCAGCAGCAGCAGGGACATTATCCGCCGCTACCCAGGTCAGCTAGTGTGGGAGGCAGGCAGAGAGCTCAAGGCCAGATCACACACATGACCAGGGCAGAGGCAGTGGCGTCGCAGCTCGTGGAAGGTACCGTTCAGATTTTGGGTCGTGCGGCTCGGGTTTTGTTTGATTCTGGTGCGTCTCATTCGTTTATTTCGGAGGATTTCGCGTTGAGCATCGAGGAGCCGGTGACCCAGTTGTCCTGCGATTTGGCAGTGGAGTTGTCTTCGGGTGATTTTATGATCACTCCGCATTGCTTCGATGAGGTTCCCGTGTGGGTGGAAGGGCGGAGTTTGCCGGCTAGGCTCTATGCGTTGCCGCTTCAGGACTTTGATGTGATTTTGGGCATGGATTGGCTCGAGGCACATCATGCATTGGTGGATTATGGCTCGAAGAGAGTTTATTTTCGGCGACTTCGTGGACCTACCTTCTATTTCCAAGGTATCAGGTCTTCCTCTTCCCGATTCCTTATTTCGGCGATTCAAGCTCGTCGTTTGCTTGATGCGAGTTGCCAGGGTTTTCTCGCTTCTATGGTCTTGGTAGACCAGCCGCGTCCGGATGTCGAGGACATTCCGGTGGTGTGCGAGTTTCCCGATATTTTCCCGGAGGACTTACCTGGATTGCCTCCCCAGTGGGAGATCGATTTTGTGATCGAAGTGGTGCCGGGTACGGGACCTTTGGCGAAGGCTCCCTACCGTATGGCTCCCACTGAGTTGAGGGAGTTGCGGGTGCAATTGCAAGAGTTGCTGGCCAAGGGGGTACATTCATCCTAACTTTTCCCCTTGGAGTGCGCCTGTGTTGTTTGTGAAGAAGAAGGACGGTAGCTTGCGGTTGTGTATTGACTACCGACAGCTGAATGAAGTGACCATTAAGAATAAGTATCCGTTGCCACTGATCGATGATTTGTTCGACCAGCTTCAGTCCGCTCGAGTATTCTCGAGGATTGATTTGCGGTCCGGTTACTATCAGCTGAGAATTCGTGAGTCCGATGTGGAGAAGACTGCGTTTGGTACGAGGTACGGGCATTATGAGTTTCTGGTGATGCCGTTTGGGCTCACCAATGTCCCCGCAGCCTTCATGGACTTGATGCAGAGGGTGTTTCGTCCGTATTTGGACAAGTTCGCGGTCGTATTTATGGACGACATCCTTGTTTATTCACGGTCTGTCGAGGAGCATGCATACCATTTGGGTGTGGTGCTCCAGACGTTGCGAGATCACCAGTTGTATGCGAAGCTCAGTAAGTGTGAGTTCTGGCTTCGTGAGGTGCACTTTTTGGGGCACGTGATTTCTGGTGATGGCATTTCCGTGGACCCCGCCAAGGTCGAGGCAGTAATGCGATGACCGAGGCCGAGGTCTGTGACCGAGATCTGAAGTTTCTTGGGGCTTGCGGGTTATTATCGTCGGTTTATCCAAGATTTTTCTCGCATTGCGATCCCGATGACTAGACTCACACGGAAGGATGTGCCTTTCATCTGGTCTGAGGAGTGTGATCAGAGTTTCAGGGAGCTGAAGAGATTGCTCACCTCGGCTCCGGTGTTGGTTTTACCTTCTGGGTCGGGAGGTTTTGTGGTGTGTACAGATGCTTCCGGGGTCGGACTGGGTGCTGTGTTGATGCAGCATGGTAGAGTGGTGGCTTATGCATCTCGGCGACTGAAACCCCATGAGGAGAACTACCCTACCCATGACCTTGAGTTGGCGGCTGTGATCTTCGCGCTGATGATCTGGAGGCATTATCTGTACAGTGGGAAGTTCGAGGTGTTCACTGACCATCAGAGTTTGAGGTATATGTTCACGCAGAGGGACCTTAACCTCAGGCAGAGGCGTTGGATGGAGTATATGAAGGATTATGACTTCACCCTATCTTATCAGCCGGGCATGATGAATGTCGTAGCCGATGCCTTGAGTCGGAAGGTCACGGTCAGTGCCTTGATGTTGAGGAAGCGGAGGCTCTGGGAACAAGTGCCCGAAGTTTCATTCAGGCTCAAGATTCCCCAAGAGCCAGGGTTAGCAGTGCTTGCGAGTCTGACTGTCACGCTAGTTATCCGTCGTCAGGTGACAGAGGCTCAACATGCGGACCCTGAGTTGCCCTGGATTTTGGCCTTAGCTGATGTGGAACTCGGCGAGGACGGTGCTACGCGGTTTCGTGGCAGGCTGTACGTCCCAGCCAAGGAGCGGGTTCGGCGTGCGGTGTTGCGCGAGGCTCATGGGAGCAGGTACGCCGTACACCCTGGTGCGATGAAGATGTATCGAAACTTGCGGAGCCAGTTCTGGTGGCCTGGTATGAAGAGAGATGTTACCGAATTTGTGGTCAGGCGCCTGACCTGTCAGCAGGTGAAGGCAGAGCATCAGCGACCAGGAGGTACTCTTCAGCCCTTGGATGTTCCCGCGTGGAAGTGAGACCACGTGACCACGAATTTTGTGGTGGGTTTACCGAGGACTCCGAGTGGGCAAGATAGTATTTGGTTGCTGGTGGATCGGCTGACGAAGGTGACTCGGTTGCTACCGGTCAAGGTCAGCTAGAGCGTGTCCAGGTTGGCTCGTCTTTATGTGGAGTGGATCGTTCCGTTGTATGGGATTCCCATTTCCATTGTGTCGGATCGGGATCCGCGCTTCACTTCTAGATTCTGGAGGAGTTTCCAACGAGCTCTTGGCACGGAGTTGGCGTTTAGTTCAGCGTACCATCCTCAGTCAGATGGTCAGTCTGAGAGGACCATCTAGACTTTGGAGGATATGCTGAGATCTTGCTACCTGGAGTGGCAGGGGAGTTTGATTCACCACCTACTATTGGTGGAGTTTGCCTAAAACAACAGCTATCATTTGAGCATCGGCATGGCTCCTTATGAGGCGTTGTATAGGCGTTCGTGTCGGACTCCACTTGACTGATTTGAGGTTGGTGAGCGTGTTTTGACGGGACCGGAGCTGGTGCAGTAGTGTGTGGATGTTGTGCACGTGGTTCGTCAGAACATGTTGGCGGCCCAGAGTCGGCAGAAGAGCTATGCTGACCGGAAGAGGCAGCCTCTCGCGTTCGCCGTTGGTGATCGTGTGTTCTTGAGAGTTTCTCCGATGAAGGGGGTGATGCGCTTTGGACGGCGTGGGAAGCTGAGTCCCCGCTATGTTGGTCTGTTTCCCGTTGTGGAGCGCGTCGGTGAGGTGGCTTATCGGTTGTAGTTACCCCCTGAGTTGGCATCGGTGCATGACGTGTTCCACGTCTCGATGTTGCGGAGGTATATGCCCGATGACTCTCATGTTCTTGAGGATTCTGTTTGGTCCGAGGTGACTCCAGATCTTTCTCTTCCAGAGTTTCCCGTCCGCGTTGTGGATAGGCGAGAGCAGCGCCTGCGAAGCAAGGCCATCCCCTTAGTGAATGTGGTGTGGCAGCGACACTCTGGTGGTGAGGCTTCTTGAGAACGTGAGGACGAGATGCGTCAGCAGTTCCCTTACATGTTCGAGTGAGTCTTCCATTTCTTTCCCCTTGGGTTCTCAATTTCGAGGATGAAATTCATTTAAGGGGGGACAGATGTAATATCCCGGACCTTTCGGATCCTTCTTCGTGGGTCCTGGATCTGGTTTCTCGGAGTGTCTGGCTCCGTTGTGTCTGAAATTTCGTTTCGGACATCTTTCGTGTTCGGATTGGCGCGATCCGGAGTTGTTTAGGAGACCCGGAAGCGTTCCGCGGCTTTTTCCGCCTGTGTTTTCCGATTTTCGATGTGGGTTTCGGTAATTCCTTCAGAACCTCGCTGCGGGTGAACTGGGTCGTTCACCTGGGCACGAGTGGTACCGTGCGATCGGTGCGTTCCAAGGAACGCGGAAACATAATTTTCTATTTTTCAATATTTTCTGGAATTTTTGAATTTTCTATAAATATCTCACTTTTCTCTCTCTCCCCTCACCCTCTTCTTCTTCTTCTTCCTTCTCTTCTCCCCACCGTGACCACTGCCCCTCCCTCTCTCTTTCTCTCTCGTTCGGCCGTGGCGACGTCCCCTTCCGGCTGCAGACGGTGCGGGGTGACGGCGTGACGACGTGGGCGACGGTGAGATGATCGTGGCGGTGTAAAGCTTGTGGGGAACCGTGAAGGGACGAGGGTTTTCAAAGCGTTCTTCGTGATCTCGGCATCGATTCGGTTGAGCATTCGCTCCATTGAGGTAGGGTGACGTTCCCTATCTCCCCGCCGTTCGTTTCCGTTGTTTATAGGCCGAGGGGAGGCCGAGAGGGGCTTGATTAAGCGGGTTAGGGGTTTTCCATGATTTGGGGAGAGCTCGCCCGATCTATAGATTTAGCCAGTGATTTCACGTTTTGGTGGCTTAGTATCATGCCAGGGGTCCTCAGGGGTCTTCCCCTTTGATTTACCCCTCTCCGGTGGAGGCATGGGGGCATGGTTGGGTTTTTTGGGCTTTCCCCACCGTTTCGCTATCGGGCGGGAGTGGCGGTCCTTCCAGTGACCGTCACACCGTGTGACGCGCCTGGGTGGGTGCGTCACAGCTCTTGTTTAGCCAACTGGGGTATGGGAGTGTGACGGTCCCACGATAGACCGCCACAGGCGTGTGACGCACCTGGGTTGGGCCGTCAGAGCGTCCCGACCTTTGGCATCCGACCGTTGGTTTGACCGTTGGGGGTCAAGGCGTGTGACGCACCAGGGCTGGCGCGTGACAGCCTTGTGACGGCCCAGCGTGGGTGCATCAGGGTTATTCGACCCCCAGGCAATGTGACGCTCCAGGGCTGGATCGTCACATGCTGTGACGCACCGAGTGGCACGCGTCACAGCTTGCCTTTGTTTTTCCCTGTGACGCACCTGCATAGGCGCGTCACAGTCTGTAACGCACCAGGGCAGGTGCGTTACACTTTATTTTACACTGGGAGTGTGACGGCATGCGTTGGACCGTCAGGGTCCTGTGACGGTCCAGCCTAGACCGTTAGGCGTTTGTGACGGTCCCGCCTAGACCGTCAGAGTCCTGTGACGCGTCTAGGGTAGACCATCAGGCACTGGGTTGCCCCGGGTGGTTTGCAACCCCGTTTCCGTTCCGACCGTGGTCGCCGTGCGACGGTGCCGGTACGTGGGGTGGTCCCCGTACGTCGTCGGATGCGGACGTGGTTTTCCGTTGACTTGAGAGTCTACTCCTTCAGTGACCCTCCACTAGTCGTAGCCCACCAGTACGCGGTGCTGGTCTCACCAGGGAGTGGTGTACGGGCCGACCCTTAGAGACGGTTTTAGACTGGTTTTCGTCGGGCCCCTCGTCGTTAGCCAGAGTCCGGCTACAGGGGAAAATCAGTCAGAGGGCCAGACCTAGGACGCATGGTCTGTGTGTGCACACGTGGTTGGGGGCAGTTGGACCCACGCTGACGAGCGTGACCCCAGCTAGTCACTTGTTTGTGGTACTTGTTCGGTGTCCGTGCCTCTGGTAGGCACTACCATGTCAGGCAGTTCACCTGCGGTGCAGTGTAAGTCATCAGGGGACACTACCGGCTGTGCTTCTAGTGGGAGGTACTCCTGTCGAGTTGGGAGTGTCAGGCTGTCAGTCGTCGCGGCTTCGACCTTCGGGTTTCGTCGTGTTGACCGTTGCGTTTCGGTCTTCCCGCCGTGGTGCGTGTGTCGGCTTGCGTGCCGTGAGACCGGTGCTTTGTAGATGGCATGGTTTCCCTTTTTGAGGTACTCGCTTACTGCTAGCGTAGCGGTTTCTCCATTTGCGAGGTAGGGTTCGAGTGATCCCTACTGAGTCTTGTTCCAAGACTCATTCCCTGCGTATTTTCACCGTGTTTCAGGCGAGGCGAGGCTTCAGGGGAGTTCGTCTGAGGCTCAGCGCGGTTCAGGTGCCCAGCATTAGTGCCAGAGGTCAGAGCCGGGGTATGCCCCGTGTAGCTGTACTTTCTTTTCTTGTCTCTGTACTAGTTGTGGACTACTGTTGTTATTTTATTGTTATATTGTGAACCATGTAAAACGTTCATTCAGTTCCTGCTTAATTATATAACTGTTTAATTCTACAATTATTTGTGATACTTGTGTAGTTTCCGCACCATCATTCTAACCGTTCCGAGTCTTCGGACTCGTGGGTGGCGGTGCGAGTCTCGGGTTATCGGGCCTTCCCGGTAATCGGATTCTCGGGTCATTACAGGGCCTGTGACCCACTGGTTCAGGATCGTAGCCTTGGTTGCTACGAGCGGATTTCCTGACTTTGCATGGAGCATCGGAGGATTGGTTCCTCTGTGTGAAACGTGTTGTTGCCGTGCCGTTGCTCGTGGTATTGTGATTCTTGGCACTGGCAGGATGGAGTGTTGGGGAATGTGCTGGCTAGTGCACCGCAAGAGTACCCTGTTCCTGTGATGGAAGCCGTGTCAGGCGTCGGTGTTAGTCCCGGATGGGGTTGTTGAGGATGTCGCCTGATGGAGGTCGAGGGATGTGATGAGACCGGACAGAAGAGTGACGCATGTGGGCGGAGGCCTTTTAGTGAGATTGGCGTCGAAATGGTGGTCCTTGATGGGACGTTGGTGTCGCAATGGTTATCCCGGGTTTGGTGACCAGCGTGGGATGGTTCCCTTGTGAGTCTGACTCAAGTGAGGTGATGACTGAAGACACCAAGATCTCATCAATTGGTTTCATTGTGCTCCCCGAGAGGGTCGAGTTGGCGCGATGATTGAGATCGGATGCGGAGTCCGAGAGGAGTGCGGCTCGAGATGTGGTATCGATCTGTGTGTGAGTCAACGGATGGCTTGTCGAGGTTTGGAATGTTCCCTTCGGATCTGGTGGAGGACCAGGAAAGAAGGAAGAACCTGAGCAAGCGTAGGTTTCCCGTTGACGTGTAGCTGGCGACCAGTGGATGGTCTTTTCACAGACAGAAGATGCTGGTTGTCGGGGCTCGAGCGTGGCAAGAGTAGTGTGCCAGCGAGGCCTTGGGGGGCTGATTTTGAGGTGTGCCTTTCCGGACGGGATCTGGGCTTTGTCGAAGTTTGTCTTCTGACAGAGTTGTTAGTGTTGCTGTGCTACAGGTCAATTTCGGGTCGGGTAGGCCCAATAGTTGTACGATCTTGTTCATTATTAATAAAGTGGTATTTAGGCATAAATATGCGATCGTGTTACTTTACGTTGTCCCTAGGATATGTGGTTGTAAAGTCAGCTCGAGATGGGATCTCGAACATGAGATTGACTTTACATATACACATACCTTAAACTGTTCCTGGTTGGAGGGTAATCACTCGGGGACTTTGATTACCTATTAAACCAGTACACATGATGTGTCAGTGACCAGTCTCATGGTCATTGGTGCGGGGCACCAACACATATGTGTAGGTGTATGTCCTTGGAGGATGTACACTGAACTGATCCGCTATTGGATCTTCATATGGTTGATTATACCTAATGTCAACTGAAGATCTAACTGTCTCAGTAGCATCGTTGGTCCTTTGACCTGAGGCATTGATCGGATCTTACACGAGGATTGGAATGGTTTAATAACTTGGCTAAATGACTTTAACCATAAGTCATGAGTTGCCGAGTCGTTAACCACTCCAGGATACGTGTGAAGATCATCAATGGTCAAGAAGGGATCGCTCACTGTCGGGTATATATCAGACAGTTAATGGGTCATGACATTGACGCTCCGTTAAATCCCTGGTCAGGGTCGTATGAGTTCGTTTAGGACGAACGTCATACACTATAAGGAGGTCATAGTCAAATGGCACGATCATGGGATTTGACAGGAACCATACCCTCGATCGTACCAGACTTATAGAATGAGCGAGGGATTATATCGATGCGGTAACTGTGGACTTACAGGTACCAGACAGGCTGGTTTAAACCCGGCGTCCTCTAGGATCACGCGGATTTGCTTGACCCAACGTGATCGAAGGTTCGGAATGAATTAAACTATTATTCGACTCTTGTAGAAGCGAATAATACGTTTAATTTACTTCTAATTAAGAATTAGAAGTTAATGGGCCTTAAACTAGAGTGACTATGGGCCTAGAGGATCACACACAATGAATTCTTGGGTGACGGATAATTATTATACAGGTGTATGTATTAATTCCCTTTGATTCCTTTTAGAAAGGAGTGTAAATGAGGCTTAATACATGAGTATAATAATGAAATGGTCATATATACAATTTTGGTCCTTTGGAGGTCTTTTGAAAATAGCCAAAACTCTATATATAGCCAACCTGCGTGAGTTCATTTAAACTCTCGAACTCTTCCAACCTCTCTTAGCTTAACCAAGCATTAAGGGTTAAGAGAGGAGGATTAGCCTCCCCCCTTTCTCCCCCTTGCTCTCTCTCTCTCCAGAAGGTGATAGAGTCGGGGGAAGTTGCGCCGGGGAGGTACCGTCGCTGCGCAAGGGTCCGTGTGGATCTGCTCTAGAGGCCGTACAGTTGTGCGGCTCGGTTTCTCTGTATCGGGGTTAGCGGACAGCGTCGTTCCGCGCAAGGTGAAACACGCAACCCGTAATTAGGGTATTAGAAACACCGATTAGAGCACATATTAAGCTTTCCATAACATCGGGATCGGGCAAATGAAATTTTTGTTATCCGCTGCGTCGCCCGTAGGTGCTGTGCGAAATCTTACAGTGGTATCAGAGCCAGGTTCGCGCTCTGGTCGGTGTTTTTATCGCCGTTTAGAACCATATTTGAAAGGGGTTTAAATACTTCAATTGTTATTGCTAGAAGGGGATGTTGGACATCCCCGTTCTTCCAGGATGCTGAGCATCCCTGGAGCAAATTTTTTTTTAAAAAAAAAAATTTAGTTGGCCCGTTTTGGGCGCACAGCGCCCTATTATTATTAATGATAAATATCTAGTAAGTTAAATAGTGTTATCTCAATGGTAAATATCAAATGTTAAATTTTATTTAACCGGGTTGAATTTACCGAGGTGAGATAATTATTATTTACTTTGGGATAAAATGATAATAATTGAAGTTACTTCAGTAAATTTTAATTTTTTAAAATTTTAATTATTAGATAATTTGAAAATTCAAATTTTAAATTTTATTGAAGATTAATGTGAAAAATTTAATTATGTGAATTTTAATTATTAGATAATTATTAAATTCAAATTTTGAATTTTAGAAAATTACTAATTGAGGATAATTGCATTATTTTAAATTTACTTTCAAACAATATTATTGGATAATTAGTTTGAATTTAAATTTAAATTATTGGCATGTTTAAATTTTGAATTTAAATTTGATTATTGGATAATTAAACTTAAATTTAAATTTAATCAATTATCTCAATTAGATGCCCCTGTAGAAAATGATGGTTCTTTACATGCTCTACTTTATTTACCTTGTATTGGCCTGCTTGTGTGTTTAATTTTAGTTAATCATGCTTTGATTTTTAAAATTAAACAAAGCTAGCCTATTTTTTGTTTGCACATCCCATTTTTAAATTCAAAAAGTAAGGATTATTTTCAGAAAATAACCCTTGATTTATTTTATTTGAATGGGTTGGCAAGTGATCATGGACTTGGATTAATGTAATTAATTGGGGTCTGCGAACCTCATTTCTCTCTCTGTTAAAATTCTAATGTACTTCTATCTTCCTCCATTGTTGTACTCGCCCTAAGGGCTGCTGGAATTTGAGTCACATGTAATTTAATTTTTCCGGCTTGCGTGCCGTGTAAAAGTTGTAATTGATGCGGCGTCGGAGTTTGAAAGCGTGGAGCACACCCGACGAGGACGATCCAGCTGCTTTGGAAGCGGGCCGGATGTCTTAGCTACATTAGGGTTAAAGTCCATGATCACTTGCGTTTATTTTTGCATTGGATGCATTTATTTTGTGCAAACTACTAGGTACGGTAAATATATTGGATATATTTATATTACCACCTAGGGTGAGATCAAGATAAAATTAAATTCCCTCGCGATTAAATTTTAGATCTGGTAAGCGTGGCTCTAGGAGTCATCGTGGCCCTCCATCATTATGGAGTGAATGAACGTCTTCATTTCATGGATTTGTTGTGCTTTCCACAAGGTCCATGAGTTTGGGGGCGGGATTAAACTCCAAGGCTCGGCCTCAATGGGGTGAGGAATTGAACTCGGCTTTGTTGTGCTTTCCACAAGGGTCGGGTCATGAACTCATTGCTATGTAGTAATGATGGTTAGATCTAATCGAGAGTATCCTTTGTTGTGCTTTCCACAAGGGGATGATTTCTCGGGGGCCGAATATCGGATATTGCATTATATGCAAGTGCCTGTTGACTGCCCTTGAGATGGTGTATGGCTTGTTGTGCTTTCCACAAGGTCGTACATCAGTCTCGTTGGGATTCCGACCCACTAGGTTGATCTCGCTGATCTCCCGTTCTATATACTGAGGGTTACATAGTTCGATCAAAAAATAGTGGGACTAACTAAGATAGAAAACCACATCTAAGTTAGAATTTGAACACATGCTAAGTTATCTTTTATTTCTTATCCTGATCACAATGTCATCGTCCAACCCCCTCTGTGGCATCTTGGATGCAAATCGCTTAACTGGACCGAACTACTCGGATTGGCTGCGTAACCTACGCATAGTCCTTACCGCCGAAAAGATTGTGTACGTGTTGGACACGGTTCATTCTGAGCCAGCTCCTGATATCGACGAGGGTGAGTTACTGGCTTATGCCAAGTGGTCTGAAAACTCCTCCCTTGCCCAATGTTACATGTTGGCCTCTATGGCTCCCGAGCTACAGAGGCAATTTGAAAAGACTGATTGTAGAAGTATACTTCTCAATCTACGCCAGCTCTTCGGGGAGCATGGTAGGATTGAGAGGTATGACATCTCCAAAAGGCTTTTCAGGACACAGATGTCTGAGGGTTCATCAGTGCAGGCCCATGTACTGAAAATGATGGAGTGGATTGAAAGACTCAGTGCATTGGGGTTCAAGTTGGATCTTGAACTATGCATTGATCTTATACTCCAGTCATTGCCCGATTCCTTTTCTTCCTTCATCATGAACTTTAACATGAACATGATTGAAGCAACTCTCCCAGAGCTGCTCAATATGTTAAAGAGTGCTGAAGGAACCATGCAGAAAGATAAACCATCTTCGTCTGTAATGGTTATTGGCCAGGCCAACAAGAAAAGGAAGGCCTCTCAAATATCCACCACGAGTAACAAAGGGAAGGGAAAGAAAAAGGCCACGGGTAAGCAGCTCGCCAAGGTTGACAAAGGGAAGGGCAAGAAGAATGAAAAGGAAGACAAATGTTTTCGATGCGGGGAAACTGGGCATTGGAAAAGGAATTGCAAGGTAATTCTAAATGAAGGTATTTTTGTCATAGACCTTAATTTGTCATTTATGGAATCCACATCATGGGTATTGGATACTGGATGAGCATCCCATATCTGCAATTCTGTACAGGTGCTGGCAAATAGAAGGCGATTGGGCAAAAAGGAGATTGAACTGAGGATGGGCAATCTCTGGCTTGTATAACATTGGATATACATTGACTTTTAATAGCACTGGGTGCTCTATAATGAATAATAGTTTGATTATAGCCAATGGTTCATTAGTCAATGGTCTTTATGTATTAGATACACGTTCTAATGTTATTCAAATTTCCAATGCTGATGAAGTGAATTCTGCATATCTATGGCATTGCAGACTTGGTCATGTAGGTGAGAAAAGAGTCTCTCACTTACACTCAAATGGGTATTTGAATTCGTTCGAATATAAGCCATTTGATACCTGTGAGTCGTGTCTCATGGGGAAAATGACCAAGGCTCCCTTTGGTGGACATGGTGAGAGGGCTGTTGACATTCTCGAGCTCATATACTCGGATGTGTGTGGACTCATGTCCATAGAAGCAAAAGGGGGTTACCTCTATTTCATTTCTTTTATTGATGACTTCTCTAGATATAGCTATGTGTATTTAATGAGACATAAGTCACAAGCTTTTGAGAAGTTTAAGGAATATAAGAATGAAGTAGAGAAACAGACTGGCAAAAGTATTAAGGCTCTTCAATCGGATCGAGGAGGTGAATACTTAAGCCATGAATTCATTTCTTATCTTAAAGACCATGGAATAGTTTCTCAGTAGACTCCACCGTATACACCACAGCATAATGGTGTATCCGAGAGGAGAAACAGGACCTTGTTAGACATGGTCCGATCCATGATGTCTATGTCAGGACTACCCTTGTCTCTCTGGGGCTATGTATTAGAGACTGCAGCATATTTATTGAATAGGATCTCAAGTAAATCAGTTCCTTCTATACCATATGAGATATGGAAGGGCAGGAAACCAAATTTTAATCATATTAAAATTTGGGGGTGTCCTGCTCATGTAAAGAAGAACGAGAGTGATAAGCTTGAGTCACGGACCGATAAGTGTAGGTTTGTGGGATATCCAAAGGAGACGTTTGGATATTATTTCTATCACCCTTCTGAGCAAAGGGTCTTAGTGGCCAAGAGAGCTATATTTCTGGAAAGAGAATATCTACTCCAGAAAAATAGTGGGAGCCAGATAGAATTGGACGAGGTCCAAGAACCACAACCCAAAGACACAAACTCATTAGATGAGACTGTATCGGTTGATCCTATTCAAAGTGAAACACTGACACTACGGAGATCTGGTAGACTACCGAGAGAACCTGAGAGATATGTTGGACATGTCTCAGAGGGGTCCTCTAAGGTATGTATCGATGAGGATGATGATCCTCAGTCGTATCAGGAGGCGATCCATAGTGTAGACTCCGAGAAATGGCAAGAGACAATGGATTCAGAAATCCAGTCCATGTACACCAATAAAGTTTGGAACTTAGTTGATGTACCCGATGGGAAGGTCCCTATCGGCTGCAAATGGATTTTCAAAAGGAAAATCGGTGCAGATGGACAGGTTGACACATACAAGGCTAGACTAGTGGCGAAAGGATATCGTCAAAGGCAAGGCATTGACTATGACGAGACATTTTCACCGGTAGCCATGGTTAAGTCAATCAGAATCCTCCTTGCCATTGCTGCATACCTGGATTATGAGATCTGGCAAATGGATGTGAAGACAGCTTTTCTTAATGGAAACCTGTCAGAAGAGGTGTATATGGTACAGCCTGAGGGATTCACCTCCAAGCCACATCCTAATAAGGTATGCAAACTTCAAATGTCCATTTATGGATTAAAGCAGGCATCTAGAAGCTGGAACTTAAGATTTGACGAGGCTGTCAAATCTTTCAACTTCATTTGGAATGAAGATGAACCCTGTGTTTACAAGAAGGTCAATGGGAGCTCAGTGACATTCTTGGTCCTTTATGTTGATGACATCTTACTCATTGGGAATGATGTAGGGATGTTGACATCAACTAAGTCTTGGTTGTCCAAGACCTTCTCCATGAGGGATTTGGGAGAAGCATCATATGTGCTGGGCATAAGGATCTATCGAGATAGATCTAAAAGGATGCTAGGATTATCTCAATCCATGTACATAGACACTATCCTCAAAAGGTTTAGGATGGAAAATTCCAAGAGAGGTCTCATTCCCATGAGACATGGAATTTACCTATCCAAGGGGATGAGTCCTAAAACTTCTGAGGAGGTGGCACACATGAATAAGGTACCCTATGCTTCGGCGATAGGGTCAATCATGTATGCAATGCTATGTACACGGCCTGATGTTGCCAATGCTTTAAGCATTGTCAGTAGATATTAGGCAAATCCAGGCGAAGAGCACTGGAAGGCAAAAAGGGCATCCTTAAGTACCTGCGAAGGGCTAATGATCTTTTTCTGCTTTATGGAGGAGAGGACCTATAGCTTAGAGCTTACACAGATTCTAGTTTCCAGTAAGATACAGATAACTGCAAATCCATGTCTGAATTTGTATTCATGTTGAATGAAGGGGCAGTCAGTTGGAGAAGCCGTCTGGATAAAGAAATTCATCTTGGAACTTGGAGTAGTTCCCGAGATAACAGCTCCCATCCCATTATTTTGTGATAATAATGGGGCCATCGCCCAGGCAAAGGAACCGAGATCTCACCAAAGGTCAAAGTATATTCTCAGGTGTTTTCACCTTATTCGGGAGATTGTTGATCGTGGAGATGTGATGGTAGAGCGTGTACCGTCAGAAGACAACATAGCAGATCGACTGACTAAGCCTTTGACACAGACTGTATTTGAGCGTCATCGGGATAAGATGGGCCTCAAAGTTGTGGGCAATTGGCTGTAGTTCAAGTGGGAGATTGTTAGTGTTGGTGTGCTACAGGCCAATTTCGGGTCGGGTAGGCCCAATAGTTGTACGATCTTGTTCATTATTAATAAAGTGGTGTTTGAGCGTAAATATGCGATTGTGTTACTTTACGTTGTCCCTAGGATATGTGGTTGTAAAGTCAGCTCGAGATGGGATATCGAACATGAGATTGACTTTACATGTACACACACCTTAAACTGTTCCTGGTTGGAGGGTAATCACTCGGGGACTTTGATTACCTATTAAACCAGTACACATGATGTGTCAGTGACCAGTCTCATGGTCATTGGTGCGGGGCACCAACACATATGTGTAGGTGTATGTCCTTGGAGGATGTGCACTGAACTGATCCGCTATTGGATCTTCAGATGGTTGATTATACCTAATGTCAACTGAAGATCTAACTGTCTCAGTAGCATCGTTGGTCCTTTGACCTGAGGCATTGATCGGATCTTACACAAGGATTGGAATGGTTTAATCACTTAGCTAAGTGACTTTAACCATAAGTCATGAGTTTCCGAGTCGTTAACCACTCCAGGATACGTGTGAAGATCATCAATGGTCAAGAAGGGATCGCTCACTGTCGGGTATATATCAGACAGTTAATGGGTCATGATATTGACGCTCCGTTAAATCCCTGGTCAGGGTCGTATGAGTTCGTTTAGGACGAACGTCATACACTATAAGGAGGTCATAGTCAAATGGCACGATCATGGGATTTGACAGGAACCATACCCTCGATCGTACCAGACTCATAGAATGAGCGAGGGATTATATCGATGCGGTAACTGTGGACTTACAGGTACCAGACAGGCTGGTTTAAACCCGGCGTCCTCTAGGATCACGCGGATTTGCTTGACCCAACGTGATCGAAGGTTCGGAATGAATTAAACTATTATTCGACTCTTGTAGAAGCGAATAATACGTTTAATTTACTTCTAATTAGGAATTAGAAGTTAATGGGCCTTAAACTAGAGTGACTATGGACCTAGAGGATCACACACAATGGATTCTTGGGTGACGGATAATTATTATACGGATGTATGTATTAATTCCCTTTGATTCCTTTTAGAAAGGAGTGTAAATGAGGCTTAATACATGAGTATAATAATGAAATTGTCATATATACAATTTTGGTCCTTTGGAGGTCTTTTGAAAAGGGCCAAAACTCTATATATAGCCAACCTACGTGAGTTCATTTAAACTCTCGAACTCTTCCAACCTCTCTTAGCTTAACCAAGCATTAAGGGTTAAGAGAGGAGGATTAGCCTCCCCCCTTTCTCCCCCTTGCTCTCTCTCTCTCTCTCTCCAGAAGGTGATAGAGTCGGGGGAAGTTACGCCGGGGAGGTACCGTCGCTGCGCAAGGGTCCGTGTGGATTTGCTCTAGAGGCCGTACAGTTGTGCGGCTCAGTTTCTCTGCATCGGGCTTAGCGGACAGCGTCGTTCCGCGCAAGGTGAAACACACAACCCGTAATTAGGGTATTAGAAACACCGATTAGAGCACATATTAAGCTTTACATAACACCGGGATCGGGCAAATGAAATTTTTGTTATCCGCTGCGTCGCCCGTAGGTGCTGTGCGAAACCTTACAGTTGGCGCAGTGATATGTCTGGCTTTCAGCTTGCCATGTGTAAGGTGGCCCTTGGCGCTGAGCCGATGAGCTGGTTGCGGTCTGTTGAGATGGATGCGTGAGCCGATGGAGGCTCTGTGTTGGATGTTCCCTTGCGAAGGGTGTGCGACCTGTCAGCTGGTTGTGAAGCTGATGTGTGTTTTGTATGCCGACCATAGGATGGATCGGTAGCTGTTTCTCGTGTCGAGGGTGTGTTTCCTCGGTGGGCGAGATGGTGGCAGCAGTGTCATGATTGGTTTTCGTGGTGTCTGAGGTGATGCCGGATTGTGTCCTTTGGTATATGCCTGCTCTGATGGCCGGTGTGCGCGGTATGCGGAGTGAGATGTCGTTCGTGGTTGTAGTCTGGCTGTGTCCCTCAGGATCGGTATTTTTGTGAGAATTGAGGTTTTCTGTGCTGGGTCTTTGACAACGTTGTCAGTTGGCTAAGGTGTTCTTCCCCTGTGACGTGGTGCAAGTCCTGAATTCCAAGGATGAAAATTCATAAGGGGGGAGGGCTGTAATGCTCCGAATTTTTTTCGGATATTTTTTTGGATCATTTTAGTGGGTCTCGGAGTGTATTTTGTGCTTCACACGTGTTTTTCCATGATGTGCCTTCGGAACTCTGTGCAGGGCGAACCGTGGCGTTCTCCGACTCCGGGACAGTACCACTACGTTGTGTTCCTTCCGAGGATCGCGGGGGTGTACTTTTTTATTTTTGGTATTTTCTGGATTTTCTATATAAACCCCCCTCCCCTTTTCTCTCTCCCCATCTCTCATTTCTCACCCTCTCTCCCTCTCTCTTCTCTCACGCTCTCTTTCTCCCCTCTCTTCTCCGGCGGCCGACGGAGCGAGGCGGGGGCGAGGCGGAGGCGGCACGGGCGAGGACGCGGGCGAGGATGGGTGAGGATCGGGGCGGTGGAGGCGCGTGGGAGCTCGTGGCGCGATCGCGGGCGGGCGAGGGTTTCACGATGTTTCTTCGTGGATCGGCGTCCACGGCGCGTCGTTTCTTCGGTGGAGGTAGGGAGATGGACCCCCAGCTCGTGCATTCCCCTTCCCGGATGTTTTGTAGGCCGTGGTGAGCCGAGCAGGCGTGTTTGGGATTTTTGGGGCAAAATCATCTTTTGGGGAGAGTTCGCCCGATCTATGGATTTGTGCCGCGATTCGGCGTTCTGATGGCTTAGAATCATGTTAGGGGTCCACAGGGGGCTTCCCCCTTGATTTCCCCCTCTCCCATGGAGGTATGGGGGCGTGGTTGCCATTTTTGTGCTTGTTCGCCGTTTTCACTGTCGGAGCGCTGTGGCGGTCGTTCCAGTGACCGCCATAGGGTGTAATGCGCCCAGGGAGGTGCGTTGCACTTTGTTAGCTTTTGGGCGTGGCGTTCGTGGGCCTGACAGTCCCACGATAGACCACCACAATGCTGTGACGCCCTGGTGTTAGACCGTTACAGTGATTCCGACCGTTGGTTTATGACCGTTGGGGGTCATAGACACCTGACGCATCCAGAGTGGGGCATCAGGGTAGTGTGAGGCCCCTGGGTAGGAGCGTTAGAGTTAACGGATCCACCCCTCTCCCTAACGCACTTGGGTAGGTGAGTTAGAGAGCATGACGCACCGAGCGGCATGCGTCATGGCCTGTGTTGTCCCGTGGCCTAACACACCAGCGTGATCCGTTAGGTTCCGTAACGCCCCTAGAGGAGCACGTTACGTTCAATTTTTACTCGTGCCCTGACGCACTGTGGACACCAAAAATTGCACACCTGGAAATCTTGCTCGGCCTCGCGTCAGCAACGGCGCCGAGTGAAGAAACCCCGGAGAAATCAAGCACAAAAGACCCCACAGCCCGTGGGCCTCAAAGAGAATCAAACGGGCCATGACTCGTGCCCATAATGGGCTCAGAACGAGCCCCGGGTACACACACCCCCTGGGGAGCCCTTCAGCGGCACGCCCTGCCCCAAGGGGCCTCAACGGCACACCCTGGCAAGGCCCAGCGGCACGCCCCGAGGAGCCCTTCACCGGCAGCACCCCCTCGGGGTCCCAGCGGCACGGCCTCTCAACGGCACACCCCCCTGGGGGGGTCTTCAGCGGCACGCCCTACAGGGGCCTCAGCGGCACGCCCTCAGCAGGTCTTCAGCGGCACGCCCTGCAGGGGCCTCAGCGGCACGCCCTCAGCAGTCCTCAGCGGCACGCCCTCAGCAGGTCTTCAGCGGCACGCCCTTCAGGCCACTCAGCGGCACGCCCTTCAGGCCACTCAGCGGCACGCCCTTCAGGAGCTTCAACGGCACGCCGTTTTGGCTCCCCAGCGGCACGCCTTTTCAACTCGCCAGCGGCACAGCGTTGAAGCTTTTCAACGGCAAGACGACGTGAAGCCCATGCCCTACGCATCCTTGGCGTGCAGTGAGCTCTGTGAGGTGTCAACCATGGGTTGGGCCACGTAGGCTCCTCCACTGACACCCAGGACGGAGCAGGTCGAATGCCATCATCACACGGGCTGTTTCCCGCCGTTTCGAGGGCACTCGAAGGCTCCCGACGGGGGAGTATAAAAGACTCCCTGCTTCAAAGAAAGAAGAGAGAGAGGAAGGGGGGGACGATAGTCGAAAGAGCGGGAGAGAGGAACACACAGACACCCACAGGAGCAGAGGAAGAAGAGGAGAAGAGAGAAGAGAAGAAGAGGCCCTCCCGGCGTGAGCCCCCTCCGACGACCACCGGGAAGAAGCAAGAGTAAGGGAGAGAGAGCGTGATGTAATAGGGGAGAGAGTTGGGGGCAGTGGCCGACGTCCAAGTCCCCAACGCTTCCCGTCCTCTTGTATTCCGTTTCCCCCCTTTTGTTTATGTTCTATCTTTCTTTGGTTTTCTTCCCCTTGTCCACGGCCTCGTCCTGGGCATTTTCCCTTGTAATGTGTATGTAGGGCCACGCCCTTTTGATTCCCATGAATGAAAGCCACCCTCTATGGGTTTCTCTTTGATTACGTTGGCTCATGTTAGTCACGACCGGGTTTGCTCCTCGTTCCGGACGCCCTCTGAGTCATCACTATAATTGCCGGGTGTTCGGCAGACACTTGAACGGATTTGTCTCGGCTTTTCCTGTTGCGTTTCCATCACGGACCCGTGTCCGAATATGAAAAGGTCCACGAGTGACCGATATGGCCAGTGGCTCGCATCCTAATGCGTACTTTGGTGTGATTTTCTCCTGCCTCTTTCTTGCACAATTAGTATTATTCTTTTCGGCCGCAGGGCCCCTAATTTTGGCAATTAATCAAGGGTATTCCCTCGTGTGGGGGATGTAAATGACGTCGTGACCTTTATGGCACGACGGGATTCGGTCCCGACACGAACCACACAATCGTCTGACGAAGTCAGATCGAGCGCACCATGGGCTCTTCGGAGCCCGAATAAATTGTCACTCCGGTGACTGGCACGCCCACGCACTCAATAAACCGAATGAATAGAGAAACGAGACAATAATAAGTGCCGAAAAGTGCGTCCACACGCACCTGTTTAGGTCCATCAGGTGCTGTGACGCACCAGCGTGGGCGCGTTACAGTTCGTTTCACACCGAGTGTCTGACGCTCCTGAGTTGGACCGTCAGGGTGCTGTGAAGGCCTACCTTTGGACCGTTACGGTCTGTGACGGCCCAAAGATCGACCGCCAGACACTGTGTTATACCGAAGTGGTTCTTCGTGCTTGCCGCGATCGTTTCACGTTGTGTAGGTCCCTAGTCAACCCGGTTGGGACCCAGTGGTCGACTTGCGGTCTCTTGGATGTCCCAGACACCCCGAGAGTTTTGTGTCCGTGTTTTGAGGGTGTTGGGAGGACCGTGCAACCTCGTTTAGCGTGCCCATGGGTTTGAGAGTCCGGGTGACTCCACATGTTTCGGGATTTTGGTGTTACGCTTGATTGAGTCACCGTGCGTCGGTGCGAGTGCGGCGAGGGTTCCCCACACGTCGTGAGTTTCTTCGGGAAGAGGTTTCCAAGTAGGCCATGAGTAAGGCCTGGAACTGCGAGTCCAGTTGTCCAGCCTAGGGCTGGAGGGTTCCCGCTTTTCTCTGAGAGTGAGATTCGGTTTGGCGGCCTGTGAGCTACCTTGGGAACCATGCTTCTGCGGTTCTACATAGTCAGGTGCGTGGCCCGTGGACTGTGAGTCCCGTTTCTTCTTCGACTGTGGTCACCGTGCGATGGTGCTGGTACGTGGGACGGTCCCCGCACTTCGTCGGGTTCGGACGTTATTTTCCGTTGACTTGAGAGTCCACTCCTTCAGTGACCCTCCACTAGTCGTAGCATGCTTACACGTTTAGTGATCCCACCAGGGAGCGGTGGAGAGGCTACCCTGAGGATGGTTTTTAGACTGATTTTCGTCGGGCCCCACGTCTTGCAGCCAGAGTCTGGCTGAGGGGAAAACCAGTTTGAGGCCAGACCTGGGACGCATGGTCTGTGTGTGCACACGTGGTTGGGGGCAGTTGGACCCACGCTGACGGGCGTGACCCCAGCTAGTCACTTGCTTTGTGGTTACTTGTACGGTGTCTCAGTTCCCACTGGGCCGGAGGGAGACACCTGAGGCGCGGACTAAGACGTCAGTGGCAGCATCCGGCCTTGCTTCTAGTGGGAGGTACTCCTGTCGAGCCGGGAGTGACAGACTGTCAGTCAGTCTCCGTGACTTCGACATTCGGGTTTTTGGTCGTGTTGACCGTTGAGTCCAGGTTGTTTCACCTGACGTGTGTGTCGGTTTTCGTGCCGTGAGACTGGTGCTAGTAGCTTTATCGAGGTTGCGTCTTGTTGGTGCTGTGTCCACGACCGGGTGGTCGGGGTTGCACTTTGGATATCGTGTCCAGGTAGGCCGTGTCTTGAGAGACATGCCTCTACGGCAGGGTTGCCGTGGGTTTTTACTTTGGTAAGTGGTACTAATGTGGTTTGGTAGTCCCCGACCGTAAGATCGGGGTGTATTTTCTGGTACAGTAGGAGTAGCTGTAGTGCTGAGTTTTGACCGGCCACCGGTTCGCTGTTCCTGCTGTAGTTGTAGCTTTCCTTTCCGCTACCGCCGTTGTTTCTGGTTGGGCTTCCATGGGATCCCTACTAAGTCTCTGTTTTGGAGACTCATTCCCTGCTTTTCAGGTGTGGCGGTTCTTCCTCTAGGTTCGAGGGTGCGGTACGGAGGTGTTGCCAACTCGCCGGGCCGAGTGTTCACTTGGCATGTGGTACGTTTTACTACTTTAGATTATACTTTCTGTTGGACTGGACTCTGTTGTAGCAGTAGTTGTTTATTTATTTCTGTTAATTGTAGAATTGTCCTACTTTATTTCCTATTTCTTTGTGCCTCCACACTCTTTTTAGCCCTTCCGAGCCCTCCCGGCTCGTGGGCGACGGTTCGAGTCTCGGGTTATCGGGCCTTTCTGGTAATCGGATTCTCAGGTCGTTACAGGGGGATATACTTCCTATAAGCAGCTCCCCCTCTCAGCGCATCGCGGTCACAACGCTCCCTCTTACCGTGATCACGTCCGTGGAGCTCGGCTGGGCACTTACTGTCAAAAGAGTTGCCTTCTACCACTCGGCCGAGCGCGGTAGCATTCTCCTCACAGTTGGCATGCTTCTGGGCCAGTGCGAGAAGCTCAAGGATTATTGTAGGGGCTTGGACCCCTAGGGTCAACCAAAGAATGGCATCTCGTATGCCTTTCGTCAGCACGGTTGTTACGATGCTGACGTCTAGGCGGGAGATGCAGAGTGCCTCCTCACGAAAGTGGGTGGTGAAATTCCATAAGGGCTCATCGCATCCTTGGCTAATGCAAGGAAGCTGACGGAAGTCCTCACCACCTTCTTACTGCCGAGGAAGTTCTCTCTGAACATCCACTTCATGTGTTGGAAGGAGGAGATGGATCTCGCCTGGAGAGACTCGAACCATGCTCGGGCATTTTCTCGATGGGTAGTAGTGAAGGACAAACACTTCACAACATCGAAAGCCCAATGGAAGACTAGGTTAGACTCAAAATTATGCAAGTGGTCGGCTGAATCAGTGGTGCTATCGTAAGGTGTAAACAACGACAACTACAGCTTCGGGGGAATCAGTGCTTCCAAGATTTCACGTGCGAAGGGGGCCTAAAAATCGACCTCATCATCGACCAGGCCCTTCATCTTGGCTGCCTAGATGATATCATCCAGGTGGCGCTCCTTCCCCTCCAACTCGCATCAGACGTCATCGTATCGTCGAAGTCACCTCGCCATCCTAGGGTTGGAATGGAGTGGGCTTATTAGGCAGTGAAGAGACTCATCTCGAGGACGCGAGGTACGTGCATCGGACGCCACTGATGGCACCTGTTCACAGTGGGCGTTGGTCACCGACTTACTTTTCCCGTTAGGCGGAGGAGCTGCCACGACGCGATCCTATTCCGCCTGTCAGTTTAGGATGTCATGATAGGCCTTCGTCAGGAATTGGAATTGCTCCCGCGTCGTGGCTGACTCCTCGGCCGCAGGGTCTGTTGGAGGCTACTGACGAGCCCCATGAGCATGGTAGTCACTCTCTGGGCCATCCTGGGATGTCCTTCGGGTGACAGCCTCATTCCGGCAGTTGCTCACGTTCTGGTAATTCCCTCAAGGGACCATGACTTTCCTTTTACTTCTTAAAGATGGCACCAAGAAGTGTAGAGGTCGAAAGTTGGTTCTTCGAATGGTGTGCTACACCTTGGAGATTTATTTGTCGGGGAAGAGAGCAAGCTTTCGGAGTGGGAAGCTTGCGAGCAAAGGGAAATACGTCAAAATGAATCCCGGGAGTGATCCCAGGGGACAACCCTCTGATACTTAAGTGAGGTAAGTGTTTGGGAGAGAGAAAGAGTGCTTAGAAAAAAAAGTGGAGGAAAGGGTGTTGTGGGCTTAGAGCGCTTCCTACCTTGGCCATCCAACGAGGACACTTCTTATAGGGTCTTCCCCCCGAGCACATTCTATCGTCCCCCTCTTCTGACTTACCGGAGACACGATTGTCTAGGATCATGGGGTCGTGGGTCACCTCGTTCTTCCGCCTTACAGGAGGTGTGGGGGCGTGGGTCGCCACTCAACGCCCACTAATCTCCAAGACAATATCCGCCATTATTGTGATAAAAGCTTCCTGATCATGCGCTACGTGGTTCGTGGGGTAGTAATGCGTACGAGACACATGCCTAGATCTTGGGCCAGTCATTATTGAGCCTTAATGGGCCTAGGCGAGGTTCCTCCCTCCTCAATAGGAAATGAATAAAATAATTGATTTAATTTTATAGCCACCTAAATAGAATACTCTAGATTTTAAAAATTAGAAAATTATACATTGATTTTAAAACTAGAAAAAATGCATTGAAACATGTTTGAAAAAATGACTGCAGGCCGAACCTACGGTTGACTGGGCTGAGGTAGGCCGATTGGGCCAGAGGATGCCATGGCTGTGATTGATAAGAGGACGTAACCCCACATGAGAGGTTTCTCCTGTAAGAAGAAGGTCCATGCAAGGCCATGGAGGTAGTACAGCCTAGGGCATCCTTGTGGGCCAAGGACGAACCTCCTCTTGGCCCAGGTTCTGCATTAGGCCCAATGGACTCGGGTCCACTGAACACACGGAGAAATGGCAAATCTTTGCGGCAAGTCCCGCGCACACCTCTCTCCCATTGACTCAGCTTGAGACCAATGGGGTAGGAGTAAAAGGCATTGGGCATGCCAATGCATTGTTGGCATGAGAGAATTCAGAGGCAAAATGAATGTTAATATATCACAAATTTGTCAATTTTTTTTAAACACTTTATACATCCTTATACAATCCGATCGTCAGTTGGATAGTTAAAAAAACTAAAAAAAATAAAAAAATAAAGGTTGTACAGTCTTATACGTCCTAAACAAACAACGGGCGTTACTTTCGACCAATTAAGGACATATGGTTAATTTTTTATTTTAATTTTTTGATTACAACCTAAATATCCGGCTCTACTTCCGACTAATTAAAGATGTGTGATTTTTTTTTATTTTTGTAACTGTCTGATCAGTAGTTGGATTGTACAAGTATGTAGACAACAACGGTGTTGGTCATTGCACTTTCTCTGTCCTTCATGCCCATCAAACAAGATGGGAGTAGCCAAAAGATGGCATTAGCAAATTGTTGACATTTGATTCACTTCCATGGCCCAATCTCATGTTCCGTTTGGGCCCTCGCTTCCAAGCCCACAGTCTACATGATTAACAGATCATCGAAGAAGTAATAATCGCGGTTCCCTAATCAACAGGGTTGCTCGTTCAAAACACCACTAGAGAGATGCTTAATCTTGGTCCCTATGAATTAGGGAAAAAGAATGTTAAATCGACGATAAAGTCTCCTTACATTTTTTTCCGGTCGAATTATTAAATTTATATTTTTCAACTTCATACAACATATGTGCAAAAAAGTTGTTAACGTTAGAATAGTATAGGAAAATAAAATAAAATAAGATGTAGTTATAATAACGAATCTTTCTCCGTTCGACACCTTAAGATTTTAAGTCGGATGATCTAATCTAATAAATTTTAATATGATGTAAGAGTCCGGTTATGATCTGAATCGGGTACTGCATTCGTGATAGTCCACGTGATAGAAGTCTAACACGTAAGGGGCGTGTTAGAATAATATACGAGAATGAAATAAGATGTAATTATAGCAGCGGAGTAGTCTTCACTTAATATCTTAAAATTTTGAGTTAGATGAAGATCTAATTCAATGAACTCTAATACTTAATCAGAGTATTCTTCGTTAACCATGAAGAGAGAAAAAAACTGAATTTTGGTGAGAATAACGTTACTAATCAGGTGGCAGCCAAACATAATAAGTTAATAACCATCCAAGATGGCAGAGAGAGAGAGAGTTTGTGTGTGTGCGCACGTGTGCGGGCAAAGGAGGGGAGAGAGAGAGAGAGAGAGAGTATGTGTGTGTGCGCGCGCGTGCGGGCAAAGGAGGAGAGGGCCACCCACGCACTTCGACCCCAAGCCATGCAACGCCAAAGCTACGGGTTCCAGATGCTGACCCCTGTGGCGACAACTACGAGTGCCAAAGTTAGTCTCCAATTCTTAAATCCTCCGACCTCAAATTGGGAACAGGTGCAACGTAGGTAACTCAGTTTAAATACTTAATAGCTTATCATTTGCTCTCTCTCTCTCTCTCTCTCTCTCTCCACCATCATGGCACCGTCATGCATGCGTAAGGAAAACAGGTAGTTTATATATACGTAGTGGAGGCAAAATTGGGAGCTCTTATCAAAGCGGCCCAAAGTGTGCATATAAGATAAGTGAGAAGCCCCGTCCAATGGTTCGTGGGGTTTGTTGGTTTACGTGAATGCATACAATTAGCTAGTGGCTCACCGGAGACACATAAAGGAGGAAGCAATGGGGTCGGGCAGGGACTGTTTTGTTTAGAAAAAAAAAAAATATTTAGTGCACATCTTGGGTCAATTATACACTCAGAGTGTGTATCAAGTAATTTTTTTTTTTAAAAAAAAATTTCGTGACGTGGGACTCATGTCTCCCAACCTATTGTACTGTACGAGACACATTCCGATGGGAGGGCTCAAAAAATTTTAAAAGAATAAAAATCAGATTCAATGAATAATGTCGAGCTTAATAGTAATTTACTTGATACACACCGCGAGTATGATTGTGTAGTTGGGCCAGGTGGTGTACACTGACCATTACTCTTTTGTTTAATATATTACATGGCGTCCAAGTTGTTCGCAAACAGACAGAAGGGAGCAGGCCCAGGTTTTCACGCCGACAGGCCCACTAGCGTTCCGGCTGGAGGCGAAGCTTATTGGTGCTTGCCCCTTCGGTACACGTCGGCATAGCACGTAAGACGTCACTCCCACCGAGCAAACATCTGGTTGGTCCACGTTGGATTGGGCCGCACGGGGGCGCAGCACACGGTTCCATTGGGTAAGGGAGAGGCCCAAAACCCAACTGGGTGTTCGGTAGGTGACCGTGAAAGAAAGCACGTGGCCCGTTGCCAAGGTGTGGTCTAGACTCCACGCTCCATCTGTACCGTAGACTTGCCCGGAATAAAAGAAGCATTAAACACATGCTCGTTGTCCCCGAAAACAAAGGCACCGAAGTCAGCATCTTCGACATCTCTCCGCTTCCGAATTTTAAAGCAGACAAGAAAAAGAAAAGAAGGCAAATGAGGTGACACCATGACATTCTCCCCCCCCCCCCCCCCCTCACAACGAGACAGAAGCAAAGGACGTCTTCCATCCCACCCTATACGTCGTATTATACCCGGAGTTGTCCAGTCTGTACGTAATGGATCTGCTTAGTGGAGATCCGCAAATCTCTACACCGTACCCAATGGGCCGACCCGTTGGTCAATTGGGCGCCTCCCAAAGCAACGCCTCCATAACGCGTGACGCAGTACGGTGAGCAGGCGACGCACACACCCCCTCCCCCACCCTCTCTTCCTCTGCTGCCCCCCAATTAGTTTTTAGAAGTATATCGATCAGCTGTCGGGCATTGCCTCGGTAGCCCACGTCACTGCTTTGGGTGGCCAGCCAACCAGGTGACGTTAACGTGGTTGTCGTCCTGGTTTAGTTGCTAGCACGGTCACCTCCGGCTAATCATGCATGGCCTCCCCATATGGCCACCCCTCCCCAATCACACCCACCTTGCTGTGTGCATTTGGATTGGTACGTGTATACTATATGTATATGGTTAGTCTTTGTTGGAAAGAGGAATCTTTTGGTTTGATTTTATCAAAGCTAAGTTATCATGGCGCAGCTCTCCCCTTCGTTGAGACCTTTCGGCTTCTTATCTGCTCCTCCTGTAGGGGAGGCAGAGAGCTAGTCGTAGTAGTCGGTTTTAACTCCCCTCTCGCACCCTTCTTGTTTTCTTATCATCCATTTCTTCGCCTCTTTCGTACGAGTCTTGCTATTTATCCGTTCGGGACGAGATTGGTTCGCGTAATTCTTCGAGACGGATAATAAGTATTTCCCCTCTCATATTATTCTGGTGTGACCAAGTTAGAACGGCAAAGTGATCAGATGTGGTTTAGACACCGTTTGGAAATCTACCTCATTTAACTAGTGTCAGCATAATCTCCTCAGGGTCATCCATCTGCACATATGAATGATCCGTAATCATTAAAAATATTAAGAATCACCTTTACACTTGTTTCTGGGGATTCACGAGCACATCTGAATTTTGTGTCTATAATCTCTCTCATCTAGATTTTTTGATGGCTCAAAAATCTAAATAAATCTAATACCATTTGTTATCACTTAAAGTATGTCATAGATTTTCCACCTTGAAATCCGTGATGCGGCATTTTTCAAACGCAGCCTCAGGGGGTTGCAAAAGGGGGGGGGGGGGGGGGCGCTAGGTAGCTTGTCTTACGAGAGACTGCGTCAGCAACATGCATGGGGCCCAATCAAAGATGGGGGGCTGATACGGGGGCAATCCCCCCAACTGGGAGAGTAGTGACTTGGACCACTGGCCATCCTAATTAAGGACCCGGTGCTTTAGTGCAATCTTATCATGGTGGAGTCAAAAGAGGGGGGCCAGCGGTGGGGAGGGCCTTTGTTTGTTTTGCAAAACTTTATACATGTCTGCCATTCATCTGCATCTGCATCTGCGATGCCACTGGGTACATGTTTTGTTTGACTTGGTCTCCCCAAGTAATGTGACACCTCAATACCTACTGTTTGGAGAAAGATAAATAGTTCAGGACAAATGATGTTTAAGCGTAATTCTTATCGATCCAACGTGACGTATCGATACACCCTTTAATCGACGAGAGCGTCGCGCCAAACTTTTGAAGGGGAGATATTATTCGGGGAACGATAAATATGACTCGTAACATAGGGAATTGAGAGTTTTTTTTTTGGACGGAGAACGAAGATGGCCGTCGATAGAGAGGCAATGCCAAAAGGATCTCTGAGTAGGCCCTTGAGGCTTTATATTAGGACTTGAGAACCAAACCAAGGGAGAAATTAGGTTAAAAGCAAGGCACCACCATCAAATTTTTTTTTTGCCCTCCAATTGGGGCCCTACCCTACAGAAGTTAAATGATGGGGACTCGACTAAAAGATGCACATAAATCCCAGTCTTCACGAGGAGCATGTTCTCTTTACAACCTTCCATTGCCTTTCCAGGCCGGCTGCCGACCCTCTCCAAGTACACGGCAAGGGCATGGGTGGATGGACGGTGGAGCACAAAATGCTTATTAGAAGGGGAAAAAGGAATACAAACCTAGGTGGGGGGGGGTGTGCATAGAATAAAATGGTTGGGATAATAGGATATGATGAGACAAAAGGGTGGAGTGGGTCTTTGGACCGTTACTCCCTCGTCCCTCCGGAGAGGTTAAGGGGCACCCCCGAATAGTTATCCCCCCCCCTCCCCTCCACAGGCTCCACATGGGTTGGTGACTTCAGAAGTGTACCCATCCCACCCAATCATCTCTGGAGTGGGCTGCCGTACGCAAATACAAAAATATTGTTCCTGTGCCCAATGAGACGACGCCCACGTGATTTCTCCATTAATTAAGCATCGGATTACACAGAGAGCGGGGAAAGTTGTCTCCTCTGTTGCCAAAAGCGGTCCTTCCAATCACTGTGATGGACCTTTTTTCGTCGTGAGAATAAGCCCCCCACGGCCGGAAAGATGCCCCCCAAAGATTCCATGCCATGACGCACGGGCGAGTCAGTGACCCCCCCCCCTACAACCTATGAGTTCGATTCCTTACTATACAAGACTAATGAGGTCATCTTTGGGAACCGATTCGTCGTACGGGGGTTTTGAAAAAATCCTGCCACCCAACGTCTGCTCACAACCGATTTTGAAAAAAAAATTAAAATTATATTTAGATGGGTTCAACGTCAATCTGAGCATGGTCAAATATGTAATTTTATTTCAAAATCTACCGTCCCTGACCAGAAAACTCTTTTCGTCGAGTTTTTCATATTTAAGTTGAGGATTTTTATGTGTCTACACTCTCTCTCTCTCTTCATATTTTTAAACTTAGTACAGTCAAGGTCGACGGGGGTGCATTTGGTTTGGCTCAACTCTTGTGGGAGGATTCTAGTAGTGGTTACCAAATGCGGCCTAGTAACAGATAATATGCTTAAAGTACGAAGCTCCACGCTGATCATATTCGGGTTCATCAACGCAACAATATATATCGACTCGATCCGACTCAGATATAATACGATACGACATACGACCTAACTTAAACAGATTCTAATCAGACTCGAAGCCACTCAGATGCAACTGACACCGACTCAACCGTATCGATTTAGTCCAAATACGATATAGTATACCTAAACCGACGTGACTCCTTATGTTAGACTAATAGTAGACGAATATGCTTAAAGTGTGAAGCCCCACGGTAATCGTATCAGGGTTTGTCGACTCGACGATACGTATCGATTCAGTCCGACTCAAATACGATATATATGACTTAATTTTAAGACATTCTGATCTGATTCGAAATGACTCGAGTGTGAATCGTACCGACTCGATCGTACCTGTTCGACTCTAACATAATATTATAAATTAAGTCAACGAAAGTCACATCAATCGTAGATCATACATGAGTAAGTGTCCCATCACCCTCCACCAAACCGCTTCACACTTCTAAAGACAAACACAAAAGACTTCTACCACAGTTCTACTCTTAACAGCTAAAAATAAGGAGCTTTTACCCAATCAAGACTCTTCTCCGATCACTTCTTACCCGCACGTGGAACCGAACGACTGTGCCCGTGCCCGGCTACATCTAATGGGACACCCCCACACGTGTGATGGGGGAACCAAAACCCACGGGAGGTAGCGGACACGAATGACTGATGTGATGGGAAGATGGGTGACAGGATGAACCAAAGGCGAGCCCTCGCCCATCGGGAGCAGCCCATTCATGTTACATTACTTGAAGCAATATATTAGCACCGTAAGTCAAAGGAAGGGAAATAAGATTTTTATATGCGGGAGGGGAGGAGAAAAGAGAGAGCGGTGTGACGTGCATTGCTGCCTGAGACCGCATCCAGCCTCAATGCCGCCTGAACACACAAAGAAGTAAATAATTAAAATCAGGGTGTTTTTTATATAATTTGTTATTGATTAATTATTTATAAAATATTATAATTAAAATATATTAATAAAAATAATTTTACTTTTATCAAAATAGTACGAAGATATAGTCGTCGTGACCCTCCATTATCGACTTCGAATCTGTTTAAAATTTACCTGAGAAAAGATAATAATACTCGTAGATTAAAAAAGAAGACTCATCTTTCTTTCAACTTCGTCTCCCTCTAGTTGATTCTTAAAAATCTTAATCAATGGGGTCATGTCGCTGGAGATGATTCGTCCGGGAGAGGGGCGCACCTAGAGGGATCAGCAGGCAGACTCCCACCGGAGAGAGTGAGAGAGCAAAGACATGAGAGGCGTAGTCTGATCCCTACCCCTCCCCTCCCCCATGTGAGCAGACAGGTCTCTAGCTAGATCCCCCCTACCTACCCCCGCCTGCCTCCGTTTAAGCCGTTGCAGTCGGATGTGAGTGAGAGTAGGTTAGGGATGATCATGTGTGCTACAAAGAAACGACAAGTTGGCACCTTGCGCAGGGAGATCTCAGACTTCCCATGTGAGTCTTCTCCAACGAGGCTCCTCACGGAATGCATCAATGATTCTTAAAAACCTTAATCAATGGGGCCATCTCGTCGGAGAGGGTTCGTCGAGAGGGGGCGTACCTAAAGGCACTAGGAGACGCGGCCGCAGTCGGACTCCTATGCAGTCGATCCCCATCTTGTCACTGCAAAGCACTTCCATGTCGATCATCCACGTCTTGTCACTGCATATCCCCCTATCACCGTTGGCTACCCTCCTGAGTCATGATCTCTTCTCCCCGCCCTCTTCACCACTGTCAGTTCCTATCTCTCTCTCCCCGCCCTCTTCTCTCTCTCTCTTATGTGCAACTTGCCCCCCACTTGGTGGGTTGCCGACGTCGAAGGGGGGACTTCCCCTATGATGCCTCCCTCTCTCTTCTTCTCTAAGTCTCTTTCATCTCTCTCATGAGAAGAGTGAAGAATTTGAAATTGTGAGATATTTTAATCTTTGAATTATAAAATAGAGAGAGTAATCAAATCTTTATAGAATATTTGTATTGTCACGACGAAAGTTAATCATAATGATATTTTTACATTATTTTGTTAAAAGTAAAGATATTTTGTTAATATATTTTTAATCATCATATTTTTGTAAACAAATATTTAATAATAATTTATATGAAAAAACTTTTAATTAAATAAGGTAGAGCCTTTGCCTTTTGTATATATGGGAAACGTCATGTTTAGATAGATTTTTTTTTTGGGGGAGAGGGGGGGTGTGGGTTTAAGGTTGAAGTGCCCCGTGCTTGACCGGCGACTATATGACCCCGCCATTCCACTTCCTCTTGTCTAGTCTCCCGACCACTCTTTAATTAATATATTCACTGTAACGGTGGGTAATATTAGTAAGAGTAATATTTTGTGCGTTGAATTTGACGTATAAAATTATGTTATTATATACCATATCTTCTCGTTGACTTAAAAATTAAGTGAAATAATTATTTTTATATAGAAATTGACACGCGCATCAGATTCGTACGGTCTATTTTTTTACGTATTAAATGTAAAACGTATTCGACGGAGAAATATAAGATTAAAATATTTTACGTACGAACAAAATATTTTGTTATAAGAACGAAATATTTGTTACATGAACGAAATATTTTACTCGATTATAAAAATAAAGTAAAAACATATATTTTATAGAAATAATGTTATGCTATACGAACGGAATATTTTATTAAAAAAATAAAATATTTATTAAATAAATAAAATATTTTATTTGATTAAATAAATAAATAAATAAAAAATTTTATAAAAATAATAATTTACTATACGAACAAAATATTTTGTTATAAGAATTTAACAAAATATTTCGATCTTATATTAAATATTTTATTCATACGGAACATATTTTAATCTTACAAAATATTTCGATCTTATATTTTTTTCGTCGAGTGTGTTGTTGGAATCTATGTTTAAATTTCAAAAGGTTTGAGTCTCTCTTTATATATTATTTAATCCCACATTGGAAAATGGAAAAATTTCTATTTGTTTTTAGTTGGGACTTGTGTCTTTATTGTGTATACCTTTGAGGAGACTATGGAGGTTGGCCCGTTTGGGCTAGTGGGCTCCTTGGCCCGTATCCTCTATTTCACACACGCGCGAATTGCCTTGCATTGCCGTGGCCGTGTCGTGCGTGCGTGTGATTCTCAATAGATTATTTTATTTTATTTTTCTTTTATTTTGTGACCCTTTGACTACGCGTCTCTTAGATTCTCTCCGCGTCTCTTCGGATTCTCCTCCTTGGGCGGTTGTGTGTGACTCGGTTTAGGGTCGCTTCCCAATAGGGTATTTGAAGAGGGTCATTTTTCTGTGAGAGGCACGGTTTTCGGTTCTCTCTAACCTGAAAACTATCTCTCACGAACTCCTCTCTCCCATCGTCTTCTTCCTCTTACAAGAGCCGTCGGTCACTGTGGTGTTCGCCCCCGGCAACGCGAGTTGGAGTGCACCTTCGCGTCGCCACCGGTTTTGGGTCGTCGTATCTTGGGGGAAGTTCCGTCGCGAAGCTTATCTGTACCGGAGTAGGGGCGGAACGACTCTAAAGAAAGTGACTACGCGCTTCGACATGTGTTTGCTCTTCTTGATCTTGATTCCCTTTGATTTTCGTGCTAGATCTAGTAGAAAATCTCTACCCGTGAAATACTATTTTTCTATCATGTGTTACGTATTTGACGAGTAAAACTCTTTTTGTCGAGTTTTTCATATTTAGGTTGCGGATTTTTATGTGTCTACACTCTCTCTCTCTCTTCATATTTTTAAACTTGTACACATCAAGGTCGATGGGGGTGCATTGGGTTTGGCTCAACTCTTGTTGGAGGATTCTAGTAGTGGTTACCAAATGCGACCTAGTAATAGATGAATATGTTTAAAGTACGAAGCTCCACGCTGATCATATTCGGGTTCATCAACGCAACAATATATATCGACTCGATCCGACTCAAATATAATACGATACGACATACGACCTAACTTAAACAGATTCTAATCAGACTCAAAGCCACTCAGATGCAACTGGCACCGATTCAACCGTATCGATTTAGTCCAAATGCGATATAATATACCTAAGTCGACGTGACTCCTTATGTTAGACTAATAGTAGACGAATATGCTTAAAGTGTGAAGTCCCACGGTAATCATATCAGGGTTTGTCGACTCGACGATACGTATCGATTCAGTCCGACTCAAATACGATATATATGACTTAATTTTAAGACATTCTGATCCGATTCGAAATGACTCGAGTGTGAATCTCATCGACTCGATCGTATCTGTTCGACTCTAACATAATATTATAAATTAAGTCAATGATAGTCACATCAATCGTAGATCATACCAGAGGAAGTGTCCCATCACCCTCCACCAAACCGCTTCACACTTTTAGGGCCGGTTTGGTAACAGAATTATCGGCGAATACGGTATACGAAGAGAGAGAAATAAAGATGGGGCCCACCCTCCCTCCTCACACATAACCCGTTGTTCGGTGTCGAGCGACGTGTTCGACCCTCTGAGGTCGAACAACGCTATCTTCTTCGATAAACAAAGAAAGCCTTAAAGACAAACACAACAGACTTCTACATTCTACTCTTAACAGCTAAAAATAAGGAGCTTTTACCCAATCAAGACTCTTCACTTCCTACCCGCACGTGGAACCGGACGACTGTGCCCGTGCCCGGCTACATCTAATGGGACACCCCCACACGTGTGATGGGGGAACCAAAACCCACGGGAGGTAGCGGACACGAATGACTGATGTGATGGGAAGATGGGTGACAGGATGAACCAAAGGCGAGCCCTCGCCCATCGGGAGCAGCCCATTCATGTTACATTACTTGAAGCAATATATTAGCACTGTAAGTCAAAGGAAGGGAAATAAGATTTTTATATGCGGGAGGGGAGGAGAAAAGAGAGACCGGTGTGACGTGCATTGCTGCCTGAGACCGCATCCAGCCTCAATGCCGCCTGAACACACAAAGAAGTAAATAATTAAAATCAGGGTGTTTTTTATATAATTTGTTATTGATTAATTATTTATAAAATATTATAATAAAAGTATATTAATAAAATAAATTTTACTTTCCTCAAAATAGTACGAAGATATAGTCGTCATGACCCTCCATTATCGACTTCGAATCTGTTTAAAATTTACCTGACATGAGAAAAGATAATAATACTCTTAGATTAAAAAAAAGACTCATCTTTCTTTCAACTTCGTCTCCCTCTCGTTGATTCTTAAAAACCTTAATCAATGGGGTCATGTCGCTGGAGATGATTCGTCGGGGAGGGGGGCGCACCTAGAGGGATCAGCAGGCAGACTCCCACCGGAGAGAGTGAGAGAGCAAAGACATGAGAGGCGTAGTCTGATCCCTACCCCTCCCCTCCCCCATGTGAGCAGACAGGTCTCTAGCTAGATCCCCCCTACCTACCCCCGCCTGCCTCCGTTTAAGCCGTTGCAGTCGGATGTGAGTGAGAGTAGGTTAGGGATGATCATGTGTGTCACAAAGAAACGACAAGTTGGCACCTTGCGCAGGGAGATCTCCGACTTCCCATGTGGGTCTTCTCCAACGAGGCTCCTCACGGAATGCATCAATGATTCTTAAAAACCCTAATCAACAGGGCCATCTCGTCGGAGAGGGTTCGTCGGGGAGGGGGCGTACCTGAAGGCACTAGGAGACGCGGCCGCAGTCGGACTCCTATGCAGTCGGTCCCCATCTTGTCACTGCAAAGCACTTCCATCTCGGTCATCTACATCTTGTCATTGCATATCCCTCTATCACCGTTGGCTGCCCTCCTGAGTCATGATCTCTTCACCACTGTCAGTTTCTCTCTCTCTCTCCCCGCCCTCTTCTCTCTCTCTCTCTTCTGTGCAACTCGCCCCCCACTAGGTGAGTTGTCGACGTCGAAGGGGGGACTTCCCCTATGGTGCCTCTCTCTCTCTCTTCGTCTCTAAGTCTTTCATATCTCTCTTGAGAAGAGTGAAGAATTTGAAATTGTGAGATATTTTAATCTTTGAATTATAAAATAGAGAGAGTAATCGAATCTGTATAGAATATTTGTATTGTCACGACGAAAGTTAATCACAATGATACTTTTACATTATTTTGTTAAAAGTAAAGATATATTTGTTAATATATTTTCAATCATCATATTTTTGTAAACAGATATTTAATAATAATTTATATGAAAAAACTTTTAATTAAACAAGGTAGAGCCTTTGCCTTTTGTATACATGGGAAACGCCATGTTTAGATAGAAAGAGTAGATTTTTTTTTTTGGTGGGTTGGGGGGGGGGGGGAGCTATGGACGAAAGGCTACGAGCTTCTTTAGAGTTAACAAAATCAAGACAATCACATGAGAAGGAAAGGGAAGCTGAAAAATATTGGGGTCTCTCTTTGCTTCAAATTCATGAGCGAGGATGCCCAAAATTTTAAAAAGGGACAGTCTCGCCTACCCTCTGAAAGTTTTTCAGGTCAGGAGAAAGGAAAGGTTGTAAGGATCCATACCAGGTGTGGGTTTAAGGTTGAAGTGCCCCCAGCTTGACTGGCGACAATATGGCCCCGCCGTTCCACTTCCTCTTGTCTAGTCCCCTGACCACTCTTTAATTAATATATTCATGGGTAATATTAGTAAGAATAATATTTTATGCATCGAATTTGACGTATAAAATTATGTTATTATATACCATATCTTATCGTTGACTTAAAAATTAAGTGAAATAATTATTTTTACATAGAAAATGACGCGCGCATCAGATTCGTACGGTCTATTTTTTTACGCATTAAATGTAAAATGTATTCGACGGAGAAATACAAGATTAAAACATTTTACGTACGAACGAAATATTTTATTATAAGAAAAAAATATTTGTTACACGAACGAAATATTTTATTTGACTATAAAAATAAAGTAAAAGAAAATATTTTATAGAAATAATGTTATGTTATACGAACGGAATATTTTGTTACAAAAATAAAACATTTATTAAATAAATAAAATATTTTATTTGACTATATAAATAAATAAAATATTTTATTTGACTATATAAATAAATAAAATATTTTATAAAAATAATATTTCACTATACAAACGAAATATTTTATTATAAGAATTTAACAAAATATTTTAATCTTATAATAAATATTTCATTCATATGTAAATATTATATTTTTTTCGTGGAGTGTGTTACGTATTTGATGAGTAAAAAATTGAATCGCACGAGTCTGACGTGAGTGTCATTTTCTTCGTAAAAATAATTATTTCACTTAATTTTTAAATTAACTAGAAGAGATGTTATGTTATGACTCGACTCTGTGCGTCAAATTCTGCACACAAAATATTACTCTACTAGTAATGGATCCACGGGAACGGAGTGGCCGGCTGCACCACACCAGTAGAGAGTTGCGAGTGGGGTTTGTGAGGGAAAGGCGAGTGGGGTTTGTGAGGGACTGGGGGGTTGGGTCTTGTAATTGAGCAGCCCCGTCCTTTCGCTCGTCCTTTTCTTATTAATCAAATGCCATAAAATCTTGTTCTAGATACCACCTCTAATGTCGTCGTTGGACCTGGTCGCCAAGTGATGGCATACATCACACACATATATGTATACGTTATCCGATATCATACGACGAGGGGTCGACTGAACTCGATCAATTACCATAAGACCCCTTGATAATCAGGTAGGGCAAGCTGGTTAGGTAAATTATTTTATAGTTAAGTCTAATTGAATTTAATAATTAATTTTTTATTATGTTTAAAATATAAATAATAAAATAATAAAAAACACGTAATATTATGATATCTTTAGAGGACGAAAATTGTTACCCGACGTTCGTACCGTACATTTGAGATTTTTTTAGAGGGAAATAACATCTATGTTTATCTCGAGAAAATCTGTAAAATTTGAATCGTGCATAAGATGAAGTATTGGATATAATCTCGAGGGACAACCTTCCGATACTTAAGTTATAACTGTGCGTAGATAAATGCTAAGAAGCAAAGAGAGGCAGAGGCGATGGTTCTAGAGGAAGAGAAAGTGCTTGGAAGAGTGGATGAGTGCTCTGCGAAGAGACCTAGAGCTTGAGATGGTGGCGATCATTTCTTATCTCTCTCTAATAGCAGAAGCGTGATTGTGCGGACGTCTTTAGACGAGGGAGTAGCTCTGTGTCTCCCTAGATATGTTGAGAACCCTATTTTTATCGGTTGCTGTGACGTCGCATCTTTCTTGACTTGGGGAGGGCATAGTTAGTAGAGTGATGTTCTGCTCAATCGTGGGGATCGTCTGTTGTCCACTCACCCGTTCTTTGAAGAAGGATATCGTGGCGGACATCTCGGTAACGTAGATGTGATCCTGTACTCGTTAAGATAAATCCCGTAACTACAGTCTTAATGCTCGTCTGTTAGCGAATCTTACGGCATCTGAGACGCATGTGTGCGAGAATCATGACTGCGGACCAACCATTCCTGAGTGAATCGCGATTGGACTACGTTAATGGATTACGGATTGACCGACGATGACCGTTTCGGACCTGACGACATCGGACCGTACGGATCCTGATGTTACCGGACTTTGCTGAATGAGATGATTTTTCTCCTCTACTTAGAATAATTAATTCAATCTTTTTAATTGAATTAGTTATCCGATGTTAACTCGGAAAAAATTCACCCAACTCCGAACAGACTGTCTGTATGCTACTAAACTCGGTAAATCGGAGTAGCATGAATAACTCACACTATTACATTCTTATTCAGCTATCAAAGTAACCATGTGATATATATATATATATAAGTTCAGCTCACGATCGAGGTATAGCACATTTCGGATAGGCATCGAGGCATCCGTTTCCTGTCATTTCTAAGCTGATGTATTGTTATCGTATTGTATAGTATCATACGGGTCCACAGATCATGCTGGAATGAAAAATTAGAGCATGTAAAATGTGTGCAAGCTTTACTTCATCCTTCCCCTACTCCGTGTCCTCCCCTCCAGATTAATGGACGGTGGAAGTCATCCAAGGACTCATTAGTTTACATCCTGACGCCCAACTCCTACTATGATCTTCAACTGTAGTGTGCTGCCCATGTATACACATTTTTTGTCACTCTCCTCCTCTTGATCACGTGATCACAATATCAGTTAAATAAATTGTATAACTTAAGTTCGTTGTTCTTGAGTTCTAAATCAACGAACTTAGGACGCGTTTGGAAAAGACGTAAGGTGGAATGATTTTTTCAAAATCTATTAGAGAGAAGAATCACTTTTTAAATAATTTTTGGAGATTTCTCAATTCTCTTTTCTTTCTCCCTATCACTCGTTAAATCTTGAAATCTACTATAAATATAAATAAAAGTTGATGGAACATTGAGATATTTGAAAATTTTTTTAAAAAAGAGAGATGCTGATGATCGAAGAATTCAAAATTTCTCCCTTACTTCTTTTCCAAACGAGCTCTTAAAATATATTTTTTTCACTGTTTAATTTTCAAACGAAGTGGAAAAAATATGTTACAAAAATATGTCACAGAGGGGGGTTACTACAATTGAATCTTCTCCTTCACTAATAATTAAAAGAAAGAACCCAACAACTCAAATCCCTCTCTCGAGTGCTGCCAATTCTGAACCACCCAAGTCTGCTGACCATCGAGCAAGACCCCATGTTAACCCCCCCGCCCCCAGCGGTGTCAACATCTGGGGTGGGACCCCTGATATGATCAAATATACGATTTTTTTGGGGGGTATGAAATTGAGATAGAAAAATGAATAAACAAAGAAAGAACTTGGATGGGAGTTTCATGCCCCGCCAGTCCCCCGACAGCCAGCGGCAGCGCCCACCTCCTCCCCGGCCAGCCTTGACAACGAAAGTTTTCGATTTTTTTTTTTAAAAAAAATTTCAGCCCATAGACCGTCCGTCAAAGGAGAAAGAAAAAAAATACGAGGGAAAACAAAAAAATAGGTTAGGTTAGGGAGAAGAGAGAAGGAGGGAAAACAAATAAATATGGAAATCCTTATTATTATACGTGCACAGGACAAAAAAAAAAAAATAAGCACCCCTCTTCTCCCTCTCCCCACAAAAAAAAAAAAAGAGAAGCGGTGGACCCCACGTGCTGTGTGCTGTTCGACTTCGAGGAACATCGGCCTTCGTGAAAACGGGGGAATCGTTTTCATCACCACCCTCCAAAGCAGCAACAGCAGAGGCAGGGAGAAAATGGGGGGGGGGGCGAGATGGTGGGCCCAGAAGAGGGGGTGGGCCCCCTGCTCCGAGCCCACGAGGACTCCGAGTCGGGGGACGGATCCGCCGAGGCCCACTATGTCCCGCCGGGATATCGCACGCAGGGCCGGCTCAGGCGGGGGGGGGGGGGGGAGGATGAGGAGGGGTCCGTACGACTCTCCCCCGACGACTAGTCTCCCTTTCCTTTCCGAGATTCTGAACTCAACCCCGCCCCCCTCCCTCCTCCTCCCCCGACGGCCCGACCCGGCCCCCATTTCACTTGGCTGGTTGCGGTGGCAGAACCGTCGTTAGCCTCCGCCGTCCACCGATCTCCGTCGCCTCCCTGCTCTATTTGTTTCCCCCTCTGCTTCAATCTCCGACTTCTGTGGGATGTCTCATATCTGATGCTGCTGTCTGTCATAACCCGAATTAAACCATGTTTTGTTGACAGAAGATGAATAGGAAGAAGAGTACATGGCCGGTGATCGGTCTCCCCCTTCCTTTTAGTTTCTATCTTTTTCTCTCTTTTCTTCCGCCTGGCTTACTACTCGTGTACCTTACTCGCAGAACAAAAGTGGGCCCGTTTCAGACAAAGAAAGAGGGTCCAACGCAATATATAGATATTTTTTAAATCCTTTTTTAAAGTGGTTCAATAATCGGAATTATCACAAATATTCGTCACGTAACAACTATTTCATCGTCAAACATCGCGTCACTGCAGCGAAAAAAAAACAGAAATAAAAACACGATAAAAATGCCTACTTTCCCGCAGCCGGCCTTTTCGCTACTATTATTATTATTATTTGTTGGGTGCGTGGTGGTGGTGGCGGTGGTGGTGGGCGAGGCGAGCCCAACATCCCTGCTGCCTGCCCAAGAGCCGGCAGCGTTACCACCGCCCCTGACGCCGTCATCAACGCTGACGGCACCCCGGCGTTACCACTGTGGCGTGCGCACACAGAGGCGCCGCCCCGCGGAATCAGTTAGTAGTGAAATCAATTAATTATATATTTTTAAAAAAACTGATCCGCCGCCGTTACAAGACGGCGGGTCGCCTCTCCACTGCCCGGGCCGGGCCCTTGCAGCCATCCCGGGCGGTTTCCTTTCCCCCACACTGTGCCGCCTGTGCCCGTGTTCCCCACCACCCGTACTACCACCACTACTCCTTGGGGGTGGGTTAAGTTCAACCGCGGTTAGCCTTGCCCTCGCGCGCCTCTGGTATCAGACGAGAGAGAGAGAGAGAGAGAGAGAGAGAGAGAGAGAGAAGAAAAAGGCAGCGGGGACGAGGAGGAGGAGCTCCGCAGCACACTATAACAGCGCCCGAGGAAAGCGGTTTTTAGCGATTTGACGACCGGCTCCCTTTCTCTCTCTCTCTCTCTACTCTCTCTCTACTTCTGTCGCAGAAGGAGGGGAGGGTAGCTGGTGGAGCAGCTTGGCGGCATTTGAGGAAGGTGGTGTGCGGTTTTGCGGACACGAAGCGGCGGCATTCCGCCGTGTTGGGGAGGTGGGCGGCGTGGTTCTCTGCGGGACGGGGATCGGGAGTTGAAGGGTCGCCGTCGCCGTTTTCCTCTCGCTCGCTGGCACCTCGCTTTTAATGAAGGCGGCGAAAAGTTGAATGTGAGTGAGGAGTCGGGGGCCGGAGGCGATTTGGACGGTTTCGGGAAGCCGGCGAGCGGGGGCGCGGAAGTCGGGGGGTTAAAATCTTCTTCTGCTGCGGGATTGCGGAGGTGGTTTCCATGGCGTATGGATCGGCGGCGATGGCGAGCTTGCCCGGCGAGAGGTCTGCGGCAGGTGGGTGAGGGGGTTCTTCTTTTCTCTTCTTTCTCAGGGAGGAAGCTTCTGGAGGTTATTTGGTCAATCTTTGCTTGTTGGCTGTGTTTGTAGGCTTTGGCAGCAGCGCCGGGGCGGAAGACGAGCTGTACGGGGAGCTATGGAGGGCGTGCGCGGGGCCGCTGGTGGAGGTGCCCAGGGAAGGGAGCAAGGTCTACTACTTCCCGCAGGGCCACATGGAGCAGGTGAGACTTGGGAGGATGACCCAAGGCACACGCACACACGGGAGAGGCGAAGTGTCTCCACAATATCTGTTCCTCGAAGGGAAATTCGGATTAACTCGAGGAATTTAGATATGTGGCCTTGCTCATTTCTCAATTCTTTTTCCTATGGAATTTTGTGTATCTGCAGCTGGAGGCGTCGACGAACCAGGAATTGGATCAACAGATTCCCCTGTTCAATCTCCCACCCAAGATCCTCTGCCGTGTGATTCACGTCCATCTTCGTGTGAGCGCAGAAAAGTCCATCTTTTCTTCGTCTTCTTGCTTGCATCTTCATGGAGTTCTTGATTCATTGTTTGATTCCTCTTCCTAAACAATACAGGCGGAGCCGGAGACGGATGAGGTCTTCGCTCAGATCACCCTGCAACCCGAGCAACATGTAAGATTTTGTTTCTTCTTCTTGTTCCTGTCTTTCTTCTATGTGATTTTCATGTGCTTTTTGCTCTTCCCGTTTTATGGATGTGCTTTATCGGCTCTTTTCCGGCAGCAAACCGAGCAGTCGAGTCCTGAACAATGCTCCGCAGAACCCCCGAGACCCACCGTACGTTCCTTTGTCAAGATCTTGACGGCGTCGGACACAAGCACCCACGGCGGCTTCTCTGTTCTCCGCAGGCATGCCAACGATTGCCTCCCTCCCCTGGTGAGTCTCTCTCTCTCTCTCTCTCTCTCTCTCCCCCCGTGTGGGACTTTGTGGTGATGGCGATTGTTGTGACCTCCCATTGCCAGGACATGTCCCAGCAGATTCCGACTCAGGAGCTGGCCACAAAGGACCTCCATGGCTTCGAGTGGCGGTTTAAACACATTTTTAGGGGTAAATCCAGCGCCGTCCTATATCTCTGAATTAAGAAGATCCAAGGAAGAGCACACCCTTCAACTCCTGAAGCGGAAATTTTGTGTTTCTGTTTTTCTTTTTACCATTACCCTGTTCAATTTACTTTACCCAAATCTATTTGTAGGTCAACCCCGGAGGCATTTGCTCACCACTGGCTGGAGCACCTTCGTGACATCCAAGAGATTGGTTGCAGGGGACGCGTTTGTGTTCATGAGGTGAGCTCGTCTGCTGATGTAGGCGCATCTCATGGCTTAATTGTGTCCTCATGTGCGGTTACTTCGATTCTTGTTCGACAGAGGGGAGAACGGGGAGCTGAGGGTCGGAGTCCGGCGGCTCGCCCGGCAGCAGAGCACGATGCCGCCCTCTGTGCTCTCCAGCCAAAGCATGCACCTTGGCGTGCTGGCCACCGCATCACACGCAGTCATGACCCAGACAATCTTCACTGTCTATTACAAGCCGAGGTTCGCAGTTAATCCCCCCCCAATCTCGGTCTTTATCTTTCTTGGTTGCTCTATTATTAGTGAACTGGGTTTATTATTTTGCCTCCCAGGACTAGCCAATTCATCATAGGTTTGAACAAATACCTGGATGCTGTTAAACATGGTTTTGCCGTTGGGATGAGGTTTAAGATGAGATTTGAAGGGGAGGACACTCCTGAAAAATGGTGACTTTATGCAATTTATTCCGAGTGAAACGGTCACTGCAACACCCTGGATTCTCAAGTATAATCATGGTTGTGTCCATTTCCCAGGTTTGCTGGTACCATAGTTGGAGTTGGAGATATCTCTTCTCAGTGGGTCGATTCAAAATGGAGATCTTTGAAGGTTGCTTTTTCAATTTTTGTTTGTTCAGCTATAGTGTAGTGGGAGCGTTTTTTGTTCACTTCTCTTGTTTTAACCACGACTGAGATTTTAACAGGTGCAATGGGATGAAGCCACGACCATTCAGCGCCCTGATAGGGTTTCGCCTTGGGAGATAGAGCCATTCACTCTCTCGCCACCAAATTTGACTCCATCCCAACCAGCTGTGATGAAGACTAACAAGAGGCCCCGGCCGGCAGTGGAACCCCCAGTTCTTGGTACTCCCCAGTTAAATATTTTAGAGATGTAACTCAGTCTATAGTTTAAAATGTAAATAATGTCTTTTTGACCTAATGTTGCTGTACTCTGTTTCATGCACAGGTGTTGGCCAACATTACTGGTATCCAGGGGCCACCCAGTCACATGATCTAGGTAACATGGGTACTACTAACGAAGCTTACATCCCCGAAACCCAGGTCATTTGGCCTCCGGTTTCCAGAGAAATCAAGGGGAGGACAGCCATGAACAGCGGTGGGCTGTCCAACGCCGCAGGACTGGACGGCTGGCGTCAAAACCCAATCAAGACCCCCTCGCACCCTCTTACAGACGTTTCTCTCAAGCTCTTCCAGGACGTCAATGGCGGCACCAAGATTGTTCCCCCGTGTCCCTTCCCACCGTCCGCTTTTGTGGCGGAGGAATCTACGTGCGCCGTGGAAAATGGAGTGGAGAAGTGGAAAAAGCCCGAGACCAGTGGTGGGTACCGGTTGTTTGGCATCGAGTTGGTAAGCAGCTCCAACAACACTGTAGCTCCAATAGAGAAGGGAACCACGATGGCCACCGTCAGTGTGTCCAGTGCCACCACTTATGAGGAACATGCCGCCCATGCTACTGCATCTGCAGGGGACTCAGACCAGCAGTCCTGGCTCTCGAAAACCTCCAAGGAGCAGAAACCGATGCCGCAAAAGGACGCCAAGGCCAAACAGAGCTGTTCCACTAGAAGCCGCACCAAGGTAAATCAAAAAAAAAAAAGTTGCAGCCATGTAGTTCCTACCAACTGCGATGTTTTGTAGTTGGGCAAATTAACAGAACTTCCCACTCCATGGAGCTCTAAAGTCTCAATTTTTGACTTGAAAAAAAATAAATAAAAGGTTCACATGCAAGGGCTTGCGGTGGGGCGGGCTGTGGACCTGACCGTGCTGCAAGGCTATGACGAGCTGAATTCAGAGCTAGAGCTGATGTTTGAGATCAAAGGGGAACTCCGTGATCGGAATAAGTGGGAGGTGGTCTTCACAGACGACGAAGGCGACATGATGCTGGTGGGCGACGACCCATGGCCGTGAGTCTCTCTCTCTCTCTCTCTCTCTCTCTCTCTCTCTCTTACATGTCTGCATGAACTTGTGCAAATATATGGACGATAATATGATGATGGTGTCTGCTTGAACTGCTGTCGCAGGGAATTCTGTAATATGGTGAGGAAGCTATTTATCTTCACCTGCGAAGAGGTCAAGAAGATGCAGCCCAAGTCCAAGCTTCCTTCCCTCCCTTACGACGACGAGGAGGACGAAGGTGGTGGTCATCAATCCGTGGTTGATGAATGCCCGGACATGAAATCCGAGTAGAGCACACTCGCCTTTCTCGCGCGCAAGTGGATTGGCTCAACTCGAGTTTTTTCTTCTGATTGGTTTTAGAGTTTCGGCAGCGGGGTGGCGAGGCCTCTAATTAGTTTTTAAAATGAAACGAACGGGCGAGAAACAAAGGGGTGGGGGTGGTTGGGTTCCATTATGTGTAGTTGCTACGGACGGCAAAGTAGGAGGCTAATTTGCTACTGCTCGTTTTTTTTTTAATTTAGAGCTTCGGAGGGAAAGGGGCTCATGCGGGGGGAGGAATGCGTGGATGTAATATTTGGCTTCTTTTTTTTGTGGGTGCATCGATTGGTGTAACGTGTAAATATTGCTGCTTATATATATATATATATATATAAATAGCATATGATGATCTTGTTGTGGATGTGATTTGGTGGTTGTGGCTGCTAGTGTGTCCTGGTATGTAATCGCTACTTGGCATTTGTTGCCATTGCTGTTGAACCAGGGAAATACAAGAGGAGCTTATTTTTTAGTGGAGAGGGAGTGATGAACGTGACCTGATCTGGATTGGATCGTTGGATCGTTGTAAAATGATAGTAAGATTTGACAAATCGATGATACAATATGGTCTGTAATATCAGTCTGTGATGGGATATGGTTGGTGTGTAATATGTAATTGATATATTATATATATTATTTTAAATAATAATGATTATTTATAATAAATTTTTTTATAAATTAGTTAGTTGAGAATGTGACGTTTGAACGTGAGTTCTTTGTATTCTAAACATGTCTTTGATATGTTTTTATTATATTTTTTAGAGAAGTGTTTAAAATTTAACTTAAAAACATTGTGACACGTGAGTTTAGAATCGAGGACACTTCGCGTAAAACACATGTCTACTAATTAACCAAGTAAAACACATGTCAACTAATTAACCAAGATAGAAGAGTATTTAAATAATTTTATTCTATAACATATATATAGATATATAATATTTTTTATTGATATCGATTCGTATTATATTATATCAGTAAAAGATCGGTACGAATAAGTCGACAAATTCTTACAGAGAGTTCTTAAAATTATAGCTTTCACAAAATATGGGTGTCAAGAATTTCTGGGTTCTCTTCTCCCGAGAATTTTAAAAAAATTTATCTCCCTTACTCTTGGGATTTATAGGGTGTTTGGAAGCACGTTTTTCTTTAAAATTATTTCTCTTGAAATTTATGTCATGTCTATTTTTTACTTAATTTTTGAAAGTGGTGTAAACGATTCACTATTTGTTTGGTAAAAATTATATAATTTTTTGAAATTGTATATACCTGTTTGGTAGATAGTTTTTCCTTTTTTTACTCAAAAAGTAATAGGAACAAGACAGTCTGACGGGCCTTCTCATCGGACGCATCGACCGGGTGGTATGAGCGAACGCTACGTTCAGGAGGATGGTGGGGGTGGGGGAAGCAGTCGAGGCGGGGGTGGCGCTGGAGACGGGAGGGAGGGTCTTGACGGGGATCGCCTGCGGAGGCTTCTCTTGCAGGGTGAGGGTGCGGGCGTCCAGTGGTGCGCCCGAGTTCATCCAGCCCGACTGCGGCTTCACCCTCGATGGCCTCCTCCGCACCTACGACGACGGTGCCGGCGACAGAGAAGCTGTCCATGGTGTTGCTGCTGTCCCCCGCGATGGCTTCACCCTCCGCCCACACGGTCATCCGTTGCTGCAACTTCGCCCGGAGGGGAGGGAAGACGGGCGGACGTAGGGGGAAGGGGGGAAGGAGGGGTCGGCACACTCAGGGGGAAGGGGGGAGTGAGAGGCCGGCGGGCGGAGGCGGCCGGCGGACGCAGAGGGAGAGAGAGGGAGAATACGTGAGAGATGTGAGCGATTTAAAAAAAAATAGTCGACCCTTATTTTTATCCTGACAGAATTTTTTAAATGATTTAAATGGTGAAATTTTTTCCTAAAAATTAGGGGAGAGTTATCAAATACGCTTAAGTGAGTTATTTATTCTTATTTTTAAATTTGAGAGAAAAAAGAGGTACCAAGCACCCTATTATCTTTCTTTCGCTATCTATATTGAGCAAATGAAATCCTTTTAAAATACTGCCACGCTTAAACGTGAGAATCGTTTGAGATCGCCGAATGGGGGCACCTGTCTCTGAACCGTTTAAAAAAGATTAATCTGATAGAATCAGGGATGTCTGATAACACTGCACAAGAAAAAGTACAAGATCGTGTCCGCAGCATCAAGCAGAGGAGGACAGAGGCACTCACGCGGATTCTTCGCGTGGGTTCTCCTCTATCAGTTGCTTTAAGATCGAGCTTCTGATTGCCATTCCCAATAGTCACGGATAGGATCTTCTTTTCTGCCCAAATCTCTCTCTCTCTCTCTCTCTCTCTCTCTCTCTCTCTCTCTCTTACAGCCCTAAACAAAACGGTCCAAACCCAGGACACTCGTGGCAACCCCAGACGTCAATGGCGAATTTAAGTAGCCTGGGGACGGACTAGTGGGGAAGAGCAGTAACTAGCTAGCCGTGATCACAGTAGCGCACACGTTGGTCAGATGCCACACTGGTGTGTAAGCAGGCAGGCCAAGCAGTGCGCTGCTGCGCCGTACGAGGTTCTCTGAGAAGAGAGCATCCGGTCCGCCTCACCCGCCTGACAACGGCGAGTGAAGCAGGGGGCGGCCTTTTCCGATTCCCCTCCCTTTCCTCAGAACGCGTCCACCGAGCTGCTGTGACCGTGAAGACGTCGTACGCCCCCACAACCTGCCGACTGCACTGCGAGAGCACACATGGCACCTCGCCATGGAGAAGAAGAGGAGCAGGCCTGCGCCTGAGGGGGAGCACATCCACACCCCCAGTGGCCGTCCCATCGCCGCCTCCCTGTAATAACAGTACTCTCGTGCTTATCCGTCAATGCAAAGCAAGAGACTACTGCACTACCGTTGAAAGGCGCTGGGATGGCACCAGCGCAGGCCTTACTATCACACTGCATCTGCATGTTTATGAGTAAGGCTTGTGATTTTATTACAAATCTTCCTTTGAATTGACTGACCCATATGTAACCGTCAGGATATGAGGGACAAAGAAAGAGTTTAGAAATACTTGCTACGAATCCGGATTTAATTACAAGCATTACGACTAATAAGAAGCTACTACCACCGACTTTTCTGATGGGTCAATTTAGATGACTTTTGTTGACAAATGGGCCGAGGCCCATTAGGGCAACCTATGCCGGGCCGGGCGCACGTGCATGGGAGCACATCGCGAGCCCCGCCCCGGCATGCTAGATCTCACTTGATGTGAGATACACGTGCATGTCGGAGGGGAGGAGGTTTCCTCGCGTAGGAAACCTCCCCCAATCGCGATCCTCGTGATCCAAGTCATGTCGAGACCGGCGGGCCGACCTCCCCAAGTCCCTGTCGGACTTACCCCTCCAAGGTCTAAGTTCGACCTCAACTCACCCCCTCCCCCGCTGGCTACTCCAAGTCCCGTTGGGACTCTACCGAGACTCTACTGTGCCAGGCGCTCTCCCTCTCCCTGCCCAACTGGAACCCCCCTCCAAGTCCCATGCGGACTTAAACAATATTCTATATATATATGGGTGTGTGGGGGATGAGAGGGTAGAGGTTAGTGTGTGCAACCCTAGAGAGAGGTCGTGCACTTTACGTGAGCCGCCCTACGCCTACCACCAACTTTTCTAATGGGTCAATTTAGATGACTTTTGTTAACAATTAAATGGACACCCATTATAGTATTGGGTGCCCATTAGGGCAACCCATGCTCGGGCAGGCGCACGTGCATGGGAGCACATTGCGAACCCTACCCCGGCATGCAGGATCACACTCGATGTTGGATACACATGCATGTTAGAGGGGAGAAGGTTTCCTCGTGTAGGAAGCCTCCCTCAATCGCGATCCTCGCGATCCAAGTCCTGTTGAGACTTGTCCTCCTACTAAAGGGCCGACCTCTCCAAGTCCCTGTCGGACTCACCCCTCCAAGGTTTGAGTTTGACCTCAACTCACCCCCCTGCGGCTATTCCAAGTCCGGTTGGGACTCTATCGTGCCAGCCGCTCTCCCTGATCTCCCTGCCCAACTCGAACCCTCTGTAAGAATTTGAGCCGAGATAAGGAAGAACACAATAGAAACATGAAATTAAAATTTTATCTCGGTGTCGTTGATCGCCCGGGCGTGATTCTTGTCATACCTCTGACATGGGGAATTACACAGCCTATGACATTTCTTGGTGCGCAAGGCGGTTCCCTTACATGCTGGATGATGTCACCGTCATCATGACGATGTCGTTTCATGCCTAGAGAAATGAAACAGAGTAGCCATTGGCGCGACTCTTAGTTTTTACGCCGAGTGCACTGGTGGTGGCAGTTGAGCCTTCGACCGTTCACCTATCAAAATAATGCGGATATGTCTCTCCCTGGAGACTTTATAAGAAGGTCAAGAGATACCTAAAGTGGCACCTCTACACTCTTCCTTTTCGGCGCTGGTGCTCACTACCTCCTTGCTACTTACTCAGTGTCTCGTGAGGCTCTTTTCCTCCTTCCTCTTCCCATCAAACCCCTAGCGCCTCACAGGAAGCTCATCTGGGTGGCTCTGAGTCTTCTGGCGAAGGGGAGAGCAACCATGGTGGCTTTTCGAGCACCTCGGGCGCTCGCCATGGTCCTTGTCTTCCTTATTTCAATGTTTCCTATCGAGTAGTTTATGGGCTAAGAGAGGCATTTCAAGTTCTGACAGATATCGATATCTTCTTCCCCTCCGTAGATGATTACTTAGGGGGTACCTTCGTGGGGGGATCAGTGTGTCAATAGAGGCCTTCAAGGCTAGCTTCCGTCTTCTCATTCCCCCCTTCTTTGAGTCGGTTCTACATTTCTATGATCTGGAGCCAGGACAACTGTCGCCCAACTTCTGGCACATATTTTGCGCCTTTGTGTATAGCTGCCATCAGGTGAATGCCACCCCTACCCTATGACTCTTCTGTCAGTTCTTCAGCGCTCAACGCTGCCCCGGCTCCGATGTCCTTGCCTATTACTTTTGGGCTCGGAGCAAGAAGACCTTTCTACACCTTTCTCCCACTGTCTCGTATGTCAAGCACTGGTAGGAGCGCTTCATCTTTTTGACAAAGGTTGGTGGCACTAGGTGAGCTGGCGATTGAGGCTTTACCACTCTCTGCCAGATTTGCATGGCCAACAAGTTGTGATCGCCAGCCAAGGAGGAGGTGATTGCAATTGAGGCGATGCTCCGCCACCCCATTTGGGATGTCGACCAAAAGTTGACGCCCATGCTTCTCAGGTCATTGGGGTTGAGCACCCCATTGCTATACAGTAGTACTTTTCTTGCCAATGTCATTTGCTTCGAACTTGAGTCTAACCTTCCTTTACGTCATTTGTAGGTACTCTTGAGCCTCCTTCGAGCGTTTATGGGCGAAGTTGAAGTTTAAGACGATCATGATGCGGTCAGTCGTTCCCCATCCACGCGATCACGTCCCCTCACTCGCGGGTGCTCAAGTAAAGGCCACCACCCTTCAGTCTACCTCGTCGACTGCTGTGCTTGCACCGACGCACCTAGTATATCGCCCCCTACAAGTGGAGGCAAGAGAGGGGGTGTCACACCATCGGACGTGACCGCCATCACCTCCGGCGCCCACTACTGTCCCTAGCCTTGGGACAGAGATGTCGGAGGCCACTCCGAGCATGGATGTCAGTGCTCTGACTATCTCCCACAGTATACTAATCGAGTCTTCTGCAATGGTGGGGGACAAGCACAAGGCTGTGGACCTGGAGGCTGTGGCGGGCCAGCGGCGCTGGATTACCAGCATCGCCAAGAGAAGAAGAAGAAGAAGGCCTCGCCGTTGACCTCGGTGTGGACGCGCTTTTCGTTTGATTTTATTCTTTTTATTTCTATTGTTTATTTATTGGCGTGCCAGTCACATATGTGACGATTTCATTGTGCGCTCGACCTGACTTCTAATCAGTCGATTGTGAGTGATCGTGTCTGGACCAAAAGTCCGTCATACCATAAATGTTATGACGTTAATTACGTCCTCCCTAAGAAGGACAACCCTTGATTAAACGCCAAAGTAAGAGGAGACCGGCGGCAAAACCCCAAATGAGAGCATGCTAATTTATCTGCAAGACATTGAGTAGACCGGATAAAGCGAGGGTATATCAAGTGCGGAGCAAATCCGGCAGCATATCCCCATTATCTTGGACTATGCCAAGTGGGAATAGACCATCATCCACGGGATGCCAGGATGAAGGCCGAAAGAGAAGGGCACTAGGCCCAGGAACACTGTTTGCATTTGTAGCACCGGTTGATATTCCCTTGGAAACCATCGGAGCACATGCAGTGGCAGAGCTCCTTAGGTTCATAGGGTTACAGACGGATCTGATTCGGGACGAGGTAATGTAAGGGAGGTCATTCCCCGTTAATTTATTTCCCAGGGTGTGCATGATGACCTCTGGATATCACTCAGACGAGTACAGTGGAGTGGCCGGGAGTTGGAATGAGGTGCGGATGAAGGTTCTCGACGTAGCTTTCATATGAAAAGGGGGTTCTCGGCGCGCAAAGTGCCGCACCGGGAACTATTCACCGCACCGGGAAGGTTTCATGCCGGGAAGGTAGTGTAGAAGGGCTTCTCGGCGCCCCTTTTAGCATGTTCTCGGCACAGCTGGAGTGGGCTTCTCGGCTGGCTAGAAGGTGAGGGTCCTCGACGCGCCAGGTTCTCGGCGCATAAAGAGCCGCACCAGGAACTATTCACCACGCCGGGAAGGCAGGGGCGCCGGGAAGCCTTCTAGGCTTTTCAGGGTTTCTACGGAGCTCTGTTCTAAGGGTTTTGGGGTCCAGATTCCGATTGGGATAGGATTTAGGACACAAATGGGGGGCTGAGCCAAGGGCTTTGCTGGAGTAATACCAAAGAATCACAGGGAGGTAGGGTGTATCGAGGGATTGAGGTCATCGGCCATTTGAAACCCTATGGAAACAGGTTTTCTTTTTATGTCACCGGTCGTCCAGGGAAATCAAGAGATAACTGTCTCTGATTCCTGTGATGACCTTGATGGCTTGGGAAAAGAAGATTAAACGAGAGATAGGAGGGCTTCGTGGTATCGGTATCACTGAAGGGGGGGAAAGGATAGAGTCCAGGAACCCATGCAAGCTAGGATCGGGACTCTACCTTCGCTGTTCCTCCAGGAATGGCAATCAGAGAGCAGAAATCATCCGAAAACCCCAAGCATCAGAACGACTATTCAATACATCGAAAAGCATTCATCCGAGAGAGACAGAGAAAGGAAGACTTCATCATTTCACATTCAACCGAGCCATCATAGCACTATATCTCAGCATCTCATTTCATCGCTTACATCATTTACAAGAAAAGCGGGAGGAAAGAAAGAAAGGCGTAGAAGCTATAGTATCTTCCCAGTAACAGAAGGACTTGAATGCCTTAAACGTAAACATGAATACATATAAAGAAGAAGAATAAAATGGGGGAGTGCGGAGCATTGACTCCTCTCCCTCCCCCTCTGCCCACCTATGAGCTTCCTCCTAGGGACACTCTCTTCTCTTCCCACGATCTCTTCTCTGGCCTCTCTTCTCTCTTTTTTTTCTTGTTCTCTCTTTTCTGCTTCTTCTTCTATTTCCGCTTCTCTTCTGTTGTTGTTACCTCTCCGTATATCTCTCTTCTGTCTATCTCTCCCCTCCTCCATCGATAGAAGGGGGTTTTATAGCCCCTGATGAGTATCTTCTCGGCGGGCATGTCTCGGCGTGCCTCCGTCGATGGGATACCTCCCGGTGCGCAAGAGTCTAGCTTCCCGATGCCAACTTTGGGCCTTGGTGAGGAGATCCCGGCGCCACACTTATGGGCCCATTTAGGGCTTTTGACGCTTCAATTCCTCTTTTCAGCGGGTTCAAGTTGTAAAAGCTGTCCAACCTGTCTTTTCAGAACTGACGAAGGCCTCTTCGTTGGTGAGTGGGTATAGTTTCATCAGAGCATTTCTGGAGGTTTTCATCAGTCAATAGACTGCAGTTTTCATCAGTACTGTCATCAGGGCGATGACAACGCCGGACATCAGCTTGGCCGGGGAAGGCTTCAGCCGGGTGAATAGCTTTAGTGACGGCTCTTCTTTAGTTCTGACTCTGCAGGAATTACATAGGTCTTTATTACTGGTTCTGTTCTCATCTTGGACTCAGCTCATATTTCATTTGTCAACAAATGCCCCCCACCTGTGGATGGCGTAAGCGCAGAATAAGCGGCACGGTGTCCACAGGTGCATCACTTAGCATTTGATTGTATCTTTCTCAGCCTTTCAATACTGGTTTTCTTTGATCTTCAGCCTGATAGCTTTACTGTAATGGCTTCAGTATATTCTTTTTCTTTCTTTTCCATATTTTCTAACAATTTTCGCTTCATTAATAGCTTCAGATGGCTTCTTGGCGCATAGGGCCTGGTTCTCGGCGCACCACAGCTTCCCGGCGCGGAGATAGATGGTTCTCGGCGCACCTGGGTTGAATGAGCTTCTTGGCGCGCCCCTTGAGTGTTCTCGGCGTGCCTCAACCAAGGGAAGAGGCCTCCCGACGCGCAAGTGTCCAACTGGACTTGATTGAAAGGATCCCGGCGCCATACTCATAGGCCCATTTAGAGCTTTTTTGATATTTACATTCCTCTCATCAGCGGGCTTAAACTATCAAAGCCGTCCACCCTACCTTTTCATCTGTTAACCCTTCTGAGTCTGTCAGAACAGGCGAAAGCCTCTTCATCAGTGAGTTAGTATAGTTTTCATTAGAACATTTTGGAGGCTCTCATCAGTCAGTAGACTGTAATTTTCATCAGTACTGCCACCTGGGCGATGACAACACCAGACATTAGCTTGGCTGGAGAGAGATTCAGCCGGGTAGATGACTAATAGTGATGACTCTTCTTTAGTTCTGACTCTACAGAAACGTCAAGGGCCTTCATTGCTGATTCTGGTCTCATCTCTATCTCTACTCATATTTCATCTGTCAACAAAATGCCCCCCACCTGCGGATGGCGTAAGCGCATGTGCATCACTTAGCATCTGAGAGTATCTTTCTCAGCCTTTCAATACTGGTTTTCTTTGATCTTCAGCCTGATAGCTTTACTGCAATGGCTTTGAAGTTGCAGAAGGTAGAGTGCAAATCTGAGCTGGGGAAGATGAGCTCTATCCTTCAGGAGCGCCGAGGCCAACTACAGTCTCTGACACAGCGGGAGCAGTTTATATGCAACCGGATAGCATTCTAGAAGCGGAACTGGCTGATCTCCGAGCTAAACTGTCGCAGATAACAACCTCTCGGCCACAGTTCGCAGAGGAAGTAGCTCTGTTGGAGGGGCAGGTGGTGTCTCTTCAGGACGAGTCCGCTCGGCTACAGGAGGAGGAGGCTCGTCTACATGAGTTGGGGGCTGCTCCGTATGTGGGTCTTCTGGCTTTCGAAGACATCTTCCGGCGCCAGTGAACATCTCTTCTTTTTTTTCTTTTCTCCTCTTTTTGTAATACAATTCCCCCTCAGGGGCTCTTCTTGTACTCTTTTTCTTCTTTATATAGTGAAGAGGAATCTTTATGCTGGTCTCATGTGTGGTTGTTCTTCACTTATTGCATCACCATTACTTCATGATGATTCGGTAGCGATTTTAGCAATCCTCATGCGGATAGCCCGTATTTAGCAGGAGAGCGTCCACCCCTTCAGAGAAAGGATGGGGAACTCGCTCCACCGCATGACGGTATCTGGAGGGTGCTTAAACCGAATTTTGTAGGTAGTAGCGGATGTCTTTTTCGGCCATATGTGCCGCAAGTGAGGTTGTTTGCAGAAAAGTGAATGAAAAGGTTTAGAGTATCATCCAAAACAGACAAATGGTACATCTCGGGTATGTTTCAAAGTCGGTCGGGGCAATGTGCCAGTCGACCAGTGAATGATTTTATCATCAATATTGGGTTTATATCGATGCAAAGAAGTTTTATAGGTTTCATCAGAATAGACGTAAGGTCTAGACTGAGTAGACTTTATCGTAGGTGGGATATGAAAGGGTATGCGATTTTCGTCAGGACAGACGTAAGGTCTGAATTGGACAGGTTTCATCATTGATCGGGTAAGGCGCCGGTCGACCAACGGTTGGTTTCATCATCGATATTGGGTTTATATCGATGCAAATGAATTTCATAGGTTTCATAAGAATAGATGTAAGGTCTAAACTGGATAGGGTTTCGTCATTGATCGGGCAATGTGCCGGTCGATCAATAGCTGGTTTCATCATCGATATTGGGTTTATATCGATGCAAAGGAATTTCATAAGTTTCATCAGAATAAACGTAAGGTCCAAACTGGATAGGGTTTCATCATTGATCGGGCAAGGTGCCGGTCGATCAATAGCTGGTTTTAGCATCGATATTGGGTTTATATCGATGCAAAGGAATTTCATAGGATTCATCAGAATAGACGTAAAGTCCAAACTGGATAGGGTTTCATCATTGATCGGGTAGGATGCCGGTTTATATCGATGTAAAGGAATTTCATAGGCTTCATCAGAATAGACGTAAGGTCCAAACTGGATAGGGTTTCATCATTGATCGGACAAGGTGCCGGTCGATCAATAGCTGGTTTCATCATCGATATTGGGTTTATATCGATGCAAAGGAATTTCATAAGTTTCATCAGAATAGACGTAAGATCTAAACTGGATAGGGTTTCATCATTGATCGGGCAAGGTGCTGGTCGATCAATAGCTGGTTTCATCAGCAATATTGGGTTTATATCGATGCAAAGGAATTTCATAAGTTTCATCAGAATAGACGTAAGGTCTAAACTGGATAGGGTTGCATCATTGATCGGGCAAGGTGACGGTCGATCAATAGCTGGTTTCATCATCGATATTGGATTTATATCGATGCAAAGGAATTTCATAAGTTTCATCAGAATAGACGTAAGGTCTAAACTGGATAGGGTTTTATCATTGATCGGGCAAGGTGCCGGTCGATCAATAGCTGATTTCATCATCGATATTTGGTTTATATCGATGCAAAGGAATTTCATAAGTTTCATCAGAATAGACGTAAGTTCTAAACTTGATAGGGTTTCATCATTGATCGGGCAAGGTGCCGGTCGATCAATAGCTAGTTTCATCATCGATATTGGGTTTATATCGATGCAAAGGAATTTCATAAGTTTCATCAGAATAGATGTAAGGTCTAAAATGGATAGGGTTTCATCATTGATCGGGCAAGGTGCCTGTCGATCAATAGCTGTTTTCATAAGAGTGGTGATGGGTTTTATCGTCGGTGGGGACTTTTGAAAGAGGTATGAAGACTTTATCAGGACAGACGTAAGGTCTATCCTGCAAGGGTTTTATCGCTGATCGGGCAAGATGCTGAGCGACAAATGAAAGGTTCTTGTAAATGGTAGGAGATGAAGGTAGCATGTCATTGGCATGGAACTTTTTAAATTACCACATTACTGACCCAAGCGCCCTTTCGGGTTTTCGCCGGAGCCAACCCCCTCTTGCTTTTTTACCCACGCGCCCTTTCGGGTTTTCACGTGGCGGGGTACCCAATTTTGCCTGCTGTGCCCTTTCGGGTTTTTCACCACAGCTGGGTTTTGGCCATTTTTGCCCTTGTTCAGAATGCTTGAACAAGTCTGGCGGGACATCTCTATTTTTAGTCCCATTTTATCTATTTTTTTTCTCTTTCTTTTGTTGAACTGGGACTTTGGCTTTGTAAATTGTTAATCCATGTGCTCAACTGTGTATGCATCGTCATTGATGTGGGTGTTAACATCAATGCAAGGGGTATGTGATTTCATCATCCACCCAGGCGGAAGGCCTGGGTCGACTTGAGTGTTTTTGGTGACTTTGGCGCGAAGCCGTTCACCGAGAGCATGACTGTAATCGTTAATGTGGGGATTGACATTAACGCAAAGGAACGGGATTTCATTATCCATCCAGACGGAAGGTACGGATTGACTTGAGAATGTGGGTAGCAGCTTGGGCATGAAGCCGTTCGCTGGGAATGTAGGTTTCATCGTTAATGTGGGGTTTAATCATTAACGCAAAGGGATGGGATCTCATCATTTATCCAGACAGAAGGTCCAGATTGACTCGAGAACGTGTGTAGTAGCTTAAGCATGAAACCGTTCGCTGGGGATGTAGATTTCATCGTTAATGTGGGGTTTAACATTAACGCAAAGGAATGAGATTTCATTATCTATCCAGACAGAAGGTCCGGATTGACTTGAGGAAATATGTTGTGTTTTTATCAGAGCAGACGGAAGGTCTACCATGGACGGGTTTCAGCATCGATCAGGCAGTGTGCCGCTCCATCAGTATCTGATTCCACCACCGGTATTGGGTTTATACCAATGCAAGGAGTTCCATAGGTTTCATCGGGATAGATGTAAGGTCTAAACCGGATAGGTTTCATCGTTGATCGGGCAGTGTGCCAATCGATCAATAGTAGGTTTCATCGTCGGTGGGACATATGATAGGTTTCATCAGAATAGATGTAAGATCTAAACTGGATAGGTTTTACCGTGGTGGGTTTCGGGCAGAAAGTGGAAGGGTTTTATCAGAACAGACGGAAGGTCTATTCCGAGATGGGCTTTAGCATTGATCGGGACGATATGCCTTATGATCGACGGGGTTTCATCATCGGTGGGACATGCGGTGGATGTGCTACCGAAGGAGATTTATGAAGAGAACTTTTTATATTACCACATTACTGACTCAAGTGCCCTTTCGGGTTTTCACCGGAGCCAGCCCCCTCTTGCTTTTGTCCACGCGCCCTCTCGGGTTTTGACGTGGCGGGATACCCAATTTTGCCCGTAGCGCCCTTTCGGGTTTTCGCCACAGCTGAGTTGTTTGCCATTTTTGCACTCGTCCAAGATGTTTTGGACAAGTCCGGCGGGGCACCTCTATTTGAAGTCCCATTTCTTATCATTTTTATTTTTTTATCATTTCTCTTTTCTTTTTTTTTGATGCTCGCGTTATTTTCTGAGCATGTGCCATTCATTGATGTGGGGTGAACATCAACGTAAAGGAGAGTAGGGCTTCATCATGCAATTCAGACGGAAGGTCTAAACTGAAGTTGGTGGATGGCGGCTTGGGCATGAAGCTGTTTGCCGGGAATGTGGATCTTATCGTTGGTGCGGGGATAAACATCAACACAAAGGAGAGTGGTTTTATCGTCTACTCGGTCGGAGGGTCTGAGTGACGTTGTCATGTAGCAGCTCAGGCATGGGGCCATTTACTGGAAATGTGCATAAATTTTATCGTTGACGTTGGGCGAACATCAATCCAGAGGAGAATGGGCTTTTATCATGCAATACAGACGGGAGGTCCGAACTGATGTTGATGGGTAGCAGCTCGGGCACGGGCCTCCTGATTGTCATCAGTCTTCATTTATCTGTCCATTCGCCACTCCCCCAGCAGGCAGTGGGGTGGCATGATAGAGTTTCATATGTTTCCCATTGAGGGGTGAGAATTGCACATCTCCACGGTAGTTAACGACCACGTAGGCTCCGCCTTCGTAGACTCTTTGTACTACGTAAGGACCTTCCCAGTTAGCGGTCAACTTCCCTTTTGGGTTGGAGGCCATGACCTCCCTCTTCTTGACAATAACGAGGTCGCCTTTCATGAATTCTCGTCCTCTCACGAGTTTGTTGAAGGCATTCGCCATGCGTGCCTGGTATATATGGATATTTTTTTGGGCTTGCAGACGCTTCCCCTCCAATTCAGCCAGTTCTTCAAGTCTTCTTTCAGCATTGGTTTGTTCGTCACGAACTAGGCCATGCTGGACTGCAATTCTGAGTGACGGTACTTCCAGCTCTATAGGGACTACTGCCTCGGAGCCGTATACCAGTGAATAGGGCGAACAACCCGTGGGGGTTTTATAGACGGTGCGGTATGCCCACAGTGCTCCATACATCTTTTCAGCCCAGTCCTTCTTATTAGAGCTGACGATCTTGGCTAGCAGGGTGCACAGCGTCTTATTGAAAGCTTCGGCCAATCCATTTGCTTGTGGATTGTAAGGAGTGGAGGTCCTCCATTCAATTTTGTACTTCTCGGCAAGCCGATATATTTTCTGGTTCTTGAAGTGACTTCCATTATCAGATATTATTCGGCTGGGGACCCCGAACCGGAAGATGATATTGTGCTTGATGAATCTGGCAACCAACTCGCCAGTCACTTCTCTGAGTGCTATTGCCTCCGCCCACCTGGAGAAGTAGTCTGTTATAGCCAGGATGTACCTGTGTCCAACTGAGGAAGTCGGTAGCGGCCCGACCACATCAGTTCCCCATTGAGCAAAAGGCCAGCTGAGAATTGTTGGGTGTAGAGCTACAGGAGGCCTCCTGGGTATAGCGGCATGCTCCGGACATTTCTGGCATGACTTTGCAAACTGGCAACAGTCTTCGAACATAGTGGGCCAATAATAACCTAGCTTCTTGATTTCAATCTTCATCTTAGGCCCAGCCTGGTGTGCCCCTGCTGTTCCAGCATGTATCTCTTTCATCGCTTGCCAAGCTTCTTCAGTAGACAGGCAGCGAAGCAAGATCTTCTTGCGGGCGTCAGCCATAATTCGGAACAAAGTTCCATTTCTACATTCATAGGAATCTTTGACCCTTAGGAGTTTCATTCTCTCTTCTTTGTTCTTGGGCAGCTGTTGGTATAGGAACCACTGCAATAGATGATGTCTCCAATCAGACCCATGTACTTTGTCAATGGCATCAACCTCATACTCTTCAAGACATGTTTCCAACATGCTGGGGACTTGCCGCCTATTCATGACAATGATGTTGAGTGTCTCATCTGGCGGGACTGATAGTGAGCTGGCCAGCTTTGCCAGTGCGTCAGCTTGAGCATTATGTCCCCGGCCCACATGATTGAGCTCAATGTGGTAGAAGTTCACCATGAGGCGTATAGCCTTTTGGTGATAGGGGTTCAATTCTGGCTTTCGCACTTCGAATTCCCCCTGCATTTGTTTTATTACTAACATTGAGTCACCGAATACCTGAAGCATCCGAATGCCCATACTGAGCGTGATCTGAAGACCAATTATCAGAGCTTCATATTCAGCTTCATTGTTGGTGCAGGGCTTGTTTATGGAACAGGAGGTGTGTATTACTTCTCCCTCTGGCGATTTCAGCACAATGCCGGCCCCTGCACGTATTCTGATTTTCCCATTGTAATCAGTTTCTATTCTTGATGCCCCATCGAAATATAATTGCCACATGACTAGTTGGGTTTGGCATGCTTCGAGCACTTCATCATCAGTGAGCTCGGTCTCCAGCATATCATTTTCTGGTACAGGGTGTTCTGCAAAGAAATCAGCCACAGCTTGACCCTTTATAGCCCTCTGAGGTATATAAGTGATGTCAAACTCCATCAGAATCTACCTTTGAGTGCCGGCTGAGTCAATATATATTTGAGCGGATCTGCTGCCGATATCAACCTGATCTCATGTGACAGCATATAGTGTTGGAGCTTCTTAACAGCGAAAACTAGTGCCAAGCAGGTCTTCTTTATGTAAGTATATCATTCTTCAGTTCTGATCAACCTTCTGCTAAGGTAGTATAAGGCTTGCTCCTTTCCCTCTTCATTTATTTATGCTAACATTGCCCCCAACGAACAATGTGTGGCTGCTATATAGAGGATCAAAAGGCTGCCCTTGATTAGTGCCCCCAATACCGGAGGGGTCTTGAGATATTCCTTCAGCTTTTCGAAAGCCTCTTGGCATCCGCCGTCCCACCGGAATGGGACATCTTTCATCATGAGCTTATCAAAGGGGTGGCACCGACCCGACAAATTTGATATAAATCGGCGGATGTAGGCCAGACGCCCTTGCAGAGACCTTAGCTCAGACAAATTCTTCGGTGGAGGGAGTTCTTGAATAGCCTTGATCTTGGACGGATCAATCTCAATACCCCTGTGCCGGACAATAAATCTGAGAAATTTTCCGCTGGTCACGCCGAAGGCGCACTTCATAGGGTTCATCTTCAGCTCATATTTCCGCAGCCTTTGAAATACTACCCTCAGGTCCTGCAGATGATCTTCTTTCTTTCTGGTTTTCACCACCAGGTCATCAACATAGCACTCCACTTTTTTGATGAGCAAATCATCAAAAATCTTCGTCATGGCTCTTTGGTAAGTAGCGCCGGCATTCTTAAGGCCAAACTGCATTCTTTTGTAGTGGAATATTCCTTTTGGAGTACGAAATGCAGTGTGTACTCTGTCTTTTTCAGCAATCCAAATTTGGTTGTATCCGGATGAACCGTCCATAAATGACAGGGCTTCATGACCAGTGGTTGCATCAATCATCACTTTAGTAATTGGCACTGTGAAATCATCCTTCGGGCAAGCCTTATTAAGGTCTCGGAAGTCAACACATATTCTGATCTGCCCATTTTTCTTCTTTAGGGGCACTATGTTCGCCAGCCATGTGGTGTACTGATTTTCTTTGACGAAGCCAACATCAATAAGCTTGTCGACCTCTTTATTGATTTGGTTGATCAGCTCAGGTCGCATCCTCCTGGGTGGCTATTTTATGGGGCTGGCTTCCGGATTAATCGTCAGCAGGTGTTGTGCCACATCGGGGTTTAATCCCGGCATTTCATCATACGTCCAAGCGAAGCAGTCTCTGAACTCCCTCAGAAATTGTATATAATGTTCTCGGACCTTTGGTTCCAGCAGAACACTAAGAAAGGTTGGCCTTGGTTCCTCTTCTATCCCCAAGTTTACTTCTACAAGCTCATCAACAGTGGCCTGGCCACCATCTTCAACTTCGGACGGAGCCTCCTGTAAATCGACGAAACCTCCCGGGATATAGTCTTCTTCTGTCTCAGAGTTCTCTAATTCTTCATGCTGGACCCCGGCCGATGATGACTCGTCATACAGGGCAGAAACCATTCGACTTTGTTCAGCTTGCCCGTGGGATATGATTGGCTCCGTGTACGGCTTAAAGATCAGGTCTTCCATTTCCGGAGGCTTTACTGGCGTAAATTCCTCTGGGGAATCTATATTTTGCAAAGCTCGAACTTCTTCCAGAATACGTTCGAACTCTAAGCATTCTCTTGTATCATCAGAAATCCGGTCTTCATCCGGGGTTCCTATGTCAAACTTTGCTTCGGCCTGGAACAGATCTTCTTTGTAAGACAACTCCTCCCAACACCGACATATGTTTGCTTCATCAGACCTTTCTGCCTCTGGCTGGCTATCGGGATGCCCATCATCCATTATGGATTGGTATATAATCTCCTCATCTTCTGAGGGGTAATCATCATAACCCACCTCAGTAGGGTTTTTATGTGAGAAAAAGGCGGAGATGACATCTACCTCGGCCTCATAGTATTCCTGAAGAGTGTAACCCAATCCTGGGTGCTGGGTGATCTTCGTTAATTCCTTGTTGTTCTGGGGCGGATCCCAAAGCTCCTGGAATGCTTTCTTCTGGGCGACGGACTGCAGCGAAGGCATCTGTATTTTGGAGAACATCTGCGAGACCTGTTGTGTGGTGTAGTCCAAGCCTGTGATTGGCACCATTCGGCTTGTGGATTCTTTCGGGACCATGCATTCCTGATCGTCTTCCTCAACAAGCTCTCCGGTGTAAAATATGATAGGAGGCTCGCAGAAGCAAGGGGCCTCCATAATCTTGAGTGGCAGCACTGTCTGGCATTCCAAACTGGCGATGGGCTTGACTAGCCCTTCCGGCACCCCGACTTGTGTATATTTTTCTTTCATTTTTTTACCAGTATCATTGGGATGAATGCTTGGAGGTGCAATCCGTGCAAAATCCCCAACATGAGAGATATGGGATACCTCATGCTCCTTGACATAGCCCCATGGTGGTGGCAGAGGCCAATCCTCTATCTTCACTACCGACTTCTCCTGGCTAGTCACAGCTTCTTTCCTCTTATCTTTTTGCGGAATGTCCGCATAATAGGACGCATCGAGCATGTGACACTCGAAGACTTCAAAGGGGTGTAAATCTACGAACACCCTTTCTTCTTTACCATCATGACAGTACTTAATGCACTGATGCAGCATGGACGACACTATCTGGTATTCATGCAGTCACGGTCGCCCCAACAAGGCCTTATATGTGGTGTTAGACTCGATCACATAGAATCGCACCACAGTAGTGAGGTCCCCCAATGTGAGGTTGAAATCTGCTACCCCCAAAGGTGTCTCACACTTCTGATTAAATCCCTCAATCTTTATGTCTCTGACCTTAATGAGTTGCATATCAAAGTAGTACTTCTGATAGATGCGGTATGGCAGAACGTTTACAGTAGCCCCTGGATCTATCAATATCCGACTTAATGGCTGGCAGTTGAGATGTCCTCTCATGTACAGCGGCCTTTTGTGGCTGGGATTTGGAATCAACATGTCGTCTTCAGTGAAAGTGACTGTTGGCCCAGAATTTACTTCTGTCAGTAGTGCTTCATACTGTGCTGGCGACTATAAGGCGTCGATGATTGCTTGGCGGGCATCCTCGCTCAAGGAAAGAATGTCCCATATAGAGAATCTGGTAGGGAGCTTCTTCAGCATTTTCATAATTCGGCTGCCTACCCGGACATTGGAGAGCCGCATCTCTTCTGCCCAGCGGGGCTTTGGAGGCTCACGAGGTGCTTGCGGCATTGCCTGCCCACTTCTTGTCTCAGTTTCTTGGTTGGTTTCTTGAGGGGCTTCTTCCGTAAAGATGGCCCTTAGTGTCGCTGGGGGATCTTTTTCTTCTTCCTCACCCTGCTTAGGCTTCAGAGCCGCTAACTGCTGGTGCTTGTTACTTCTGACTGGTGCAGCTTGTACCGGCTTTTCGCCCTCTAAACTGGATAAGAATTCAAGGAATGACGGAGCTCCATCCCCTTTCTTCTCTTCTTGGTATAAACTAGCAGGAGGAGGAATCTGGACACCTCGCACTTCCGGCTCTGGTATCTGATAAGGTTGCTCTCCCCTGAAAATGATATTGTGATTGGCTGGTGGGGGACGTCCCCATCTTCTCCCAGAACGGGTAGCATGCGCTGAGGTTGAAGCTTCAACATGGTTGGCTTCCAGTGGCGTGGCCGATGCTTCTGCATCATCATCTTCCCCAGGCAAGGTGAACAGCACCGAGAGGGTATTGCAGTGTACTGTTATGACTTTCTTTTCTTTTCTGATCTTTAGCTGCCTTTTCTTCTTCTGGTGCTTTGGCTTTGCCGGCTCTTGCCCCCAGAAAGGTTCAGTCTCATTTTTTTCCTATTTTTCCTCTGGTTTCTCTTCAATGGTCAATCCTTCCAGCTGCTCCCAGAGTATACAATCTTTTACCAGCAGGGGCTTCGGCTCAGTCTGTTCATATTCGTCGAGCCCGTTGATGTACTGTTGGAGACGTTTTGCCTCAGGACTTATTTCTTTATATGTGGGAAGCGGAGTCTGCCTCCTCCGATTGTGGGTGGGGATTCGGATGACCGGCTTTGTCTGAGTTACATGCCAAATCGACTTTACTGGAGGTGGACCCGGCTTCGGAGCAGTATTCCGAATGGATGGCCCAGTTGTTCCGGCAACAGGTGTCCTCTTTCTTGTCTTCACCAGCTTCGACTGCCACCCCTCCTGATCCCTTAATGGGGTAAGGAAGCATGCCTCATAAGTGTGCCTAGTGCATTCTTCAACAGCCTCTTCGGGTAACTGCTGATATACAGAAATCATATTTGCAGCCATCCTCAGCGCTGGAGGTTCATGAGGGCGTGGAAGGTTCACCTGGTAATCTCCCAATTGCAGCTCACCCCTTTTGAACATACTCTCCATAACATCTTTGAAGACATAGCAGTCTTCTATAGCATGCCCCAGTGCCCGGTGATATGGACAGAACAGTGGGTCGTCTTTCTTTGTTGCATCAGCGGGTCTCTTTGGTTCGGGCAACGTTATTTTGTTGAACTTGTAAGCCCAATTAAACAGTGCACCCGTCTTATCTTTGGGGAAGGAGTATGCCTTTCTCATCTTGTTCCTTATGGAGACCTTTTCTTTCATTTCTGTTGGGCCTGCTGGCGGAGGAGCATCAGTTGCCTTATTTTTTTCTTTCTGTTGTTCAAAGGTCCCGAAATCAACAGTGTTGGCTTCTGAATGTGATGGCCGTCGATCAACAGCTTTCCCTTTTTGCATAGCAGGGACATTAGCGACCGGACGCTTAGATAGGAACGTCTCGACCTCTGTAACTATGTTATTTAACCGGTCAAATATTCTGACATATGCCCCGATCATCTTTTCCAGTACCTCCCTTCTGAGACTCTGTTTGCATATTTGTACTGCATCTTCTTGATGGGGAGGTCGCCTACATCTCATGGCCAGATTCCTCCATCTTTTTATGTAATCCAGGGTGGTCTCATCTTGTTTCTGCCTGGATGCATATAGTTCGGCTATTGTGATTTCTCTTTCTATAACATGAAACCTGTCTCGGAACTTCCACTGCATATCGGGCCAGTCAGCTACCGACCCAGTTGGCAAACTGGAGTACCATTCAAAGGCTAACCCTGTAAGGGACGAGCAAAAGAATTTTAGCAAATATGCTTCATCGACCGCTAGGTCGCCCATAACTGTAGTGTAATAGGCTATATGCTCCCTGGGAGAGCCTTGGCCATTGAACTTTTCGCACTTCGGCGGCTTGCTGATGCCTGGTGGTAGTCTCTTGGAAGCATAATGTGCAGGGTACGGTACCTTGTAGACATCGTAAGTACCAGAATCATCCCCGACTTTCTCGGACAGCTTCATCTCGACGATCTTTTCTATCATCAGTTTATTTTCCACAGCTGGATCCACTGGTTTCGGAAAGAAGTATGCCTGCTGATGGCTGAAAGGGGTCGTCATGACCGTTGTATGTAGCGTCGGCTGAGGTGCTGGCACAGCAGACTACTGTGAGCGACGTCACGCGGTTCGGAGTTCGATGGAGCGGGGAAGAGGATGCGGAGAGCGCGCGGGCTCCTCTTTTTGTTTGTTTTGCTGTTTGCTGCAACACAGAGATGAGAGAAGAGAGAGAAGGGGCCACCACGGGAGATTGCTCCGGCGGGGCGAGCGAGACAAGTATAATATAGCAAGATATGGGGTTCAAACGGCCATAGCGGGAAGTGACTCGCCGCGACCTCGGGGGGACGGGAATGGTGCAGAAATTAAATAACAAGAATTGAAACGGCCATTGGGGAAGTGACTCGCCGCGGCCTCGAGAATATGAGCAGAATATAGCAGAATATAAAAGAGAATATAAGAACAGAGATTTAAACGGCCATTGGGGAAGTGACTCGCCGCGGCCTCGAGAATATGAGCAGAATATAACAGAATATAGAGAGAGTATAAGAACAGAAATTTAAACGGCCATTGGGGAAGTGACTCGCCGCGGCCTCGATGATATGAGCAGAATATAACAGAATATAGAGAGAATGTAAGAACAAAAATTTAAACGGCCATTGGGGAAGTGACTCGCCGCGGCCTCGATGATATGAGCAGAATATAACAGAATATAGAGAGAATGTAAGAACGGAAATTTAAACGGCCATTGGGGAAGTGACTCGCCGCGGCCTCGATGATATGAGCAGAATATAACAGAATATAGAGAGAATGTAAGAACGGAAATTTAAACGGCCATTGGGGAAGTGACTCACCGCGGCCTCGATGATATGAGCGAAATATAACAGGATATAAAGAGAATATGAGAACAGAAATTTAAACGGCCATTGGGGAAGTGACTCGCCGCGGCCTCGATGAAAAGATGTGATCGCCAGGGGCCGAAAGACCCCAAAATAAGAAAGTGATCGCGCCTACCTCAAGAGCGGGAGATGGCGGGTTGCTTCTTCCTCTCCTTCCGGCCGGCCGACGGAGAGGGCTTTCCTCGGCTACCCTTGCAAAACTACGACAAACAAATGACAAGTGGCTTAGAAAGATGAATGTGTAGTATTCATATCCTTGCAATAAAAATGAAGAAATAATGGGAAGACACACACCTGGTTGGTGTTATCTTTTAAACCCCTCTCGGACTCGAGTAGGAGGAAAATGAGATGATGGATGCGAGATGATGAATGCAAAAGAACTACGAAGAAAAGGAAAGAGTTGGCTTATTGGATGTGCCGGTGGTGAAATTCGGCGGAGCTCCGGCAGCGTGGGGACGACGTAGAAGCGCGGTGGATGAAGACGACCTTCCTCTCGCGAGCGTGGGCACCCGAGAAGCCGGCAGAACCTCCACCTACAAAAGACCCCAAGGGTTAGAAAAATGACTCCGTAGCCTCTGGGCTCCGGCAGCCTATCGGATCACTGCTTAGCTCCCCTAGAACTGAGGGGGTGGGCTTCTATTTATAGAGCTCCGGAAGGTGGAGGCGTCCAGGACCCTGGACACCTCCATCAGGGCCGAAATAATATTTTATTCTATTTGTATTGATTTTTTTGGAATACTTTTGTGGAGGCGTCCAGGGTCCCGGACGCCTCAAGCAGGTCCACCGAAAACCGACGACGGCCGCACGCGGTTCGGCACAACGCGTGATTTTGTGAGCGGCGCCTCGTGATTCAGAAATGGGCGCGTCCAGCTGACCGGACGTCTCTATATTTTGGATTTTTTCACACACGACAAACCGTCGTTCGGTGGCCGGCGCCCGTGAGGGTTTTTATGGAGGCGTCCAGGGGCATGGACGCCTCCAATATATACATATATATTATTTTTTGTCTTTTATGCCAGGGCTGGCATTTTGATTTTTTTAGATTTGTTTTTATGGAGGCGTCCAGGGGCCTGGACGCCTCCATTAATGTATATTTTTATTTATGTTTTGTTTTATTTTATGCCAACTGGCATTTTACAAATATTTTTTATTATTTTTGTTTTTTATGGAGGCGTCCAGGGGCCTGGACGCCTCCATTAATTTATATATATTTGTTTATATTTTTTATTTGGTTTTGGGCCCTGAGAAAAGAATAAAATAAGAGAAAAGAATGGGGGCGTCCAGGGGCCTGGACGCCCCCATTAAGACCCACCCGGGTCCTTGGATCAGGCGTCGGCGGTCGCCCGGTAGACCCCCTTCTTGATTCCAGAACCTCCCGATGCGTTCGACTGGTGTTGATGTCGCCCGAATGCCGTGACGAGACGATTCCGGATGCCGAAAAGGGCGGAAGAAGACTCAAGAAAAGGAAGCACTCAAGTGATTCAAAACGCGTCAGCCGTCGCGGGGCGTTGTATAGTAATATGAAACTTTCTCAGGAGACGTCAGGAATGGCGTGTCTACAGCTGCCCCGCCTTGGCATCTGCTTTGCAAGGGAGCGATACGTAGTGGAATGGTATCGAAGTGGAGTGAAATGGAGTGGGAGCGGACTGATAAGTCGATGCCAAGGTGTGATGAGATACGCTTTTGACGTTACTGTTTGGAATCTTTCCTGGAGTTTCAATGAGGCGACCTTGAAGAAGGTCTTTCAAATATTGGCGATTGCTTGGACGGAGATCAAATAAGGGAGGGTGAGATGTGCGCTCAGGCACGAAACAAAAAGGGACCAACTTCTCGGTGTGGAAGTACCTAGGTCATAAACCGGAGGTTTCACCTTTGGGGAGCGGTTACCAGCCAATGTGGAAGTGCTGCGGCCAAGGTGGGTCAAAAAAGGTAAAGGAATATCTGAGGGTCTGTCCAAACAAGGGTCTCCTTTGGAAGAGCAGCGTCGGGGCCGTCTCTAGGAAACTCGGTATTTCATTCGGAGTGGAATATCTCATATTTGTGGGAATTGAAACACAATGGCTTTCACAATCAAATCACTTGAATGATCTTCCGCAATAAATCAAGTCCTATATGAATGCATGGCGGGTTTAAAGAAAAATTCAAAACAAACTAAAATAGAAAATAGCCAAGGATAATATTGTTAACTTGTGAAGAACGGGTCAGGATACCGATCCGGTGAGCTGATACTGGGCTGGGGCCCGTTTATCCACGCACCAACTCACTGAACGGAACCGTCGTCCCCATTCTATCACAAATTGACGGCCTATCCGTACAACCCAAACTCTTCCGGGATCATCACCGTTTTTGTTGAAGGGGAACTCCAATCCCAGATTCGTTCGGGCCGCAAGGTCCTTGACATGTTCTAGTAGCGTAGGTATCATATACTATGATGCATGACATGGTGGGACCAACCAATGAAAGGTGGGACAGGAGATAGGACAAAGACGTCCGTTAGTAAAACCTGCACAGGCCAGCAAAGGTTAGCAACATCAAAAGGTAGCAGAATCGCACCACAGTTCAAAGGAGATCCAGATAAAATCTTGACAATGACCACTGATGTGACATGTTCTGTCTTGTAGCACCCTCCCCTTCCTATAAGAACTCCCCTTAGGCTAGCTCATTCAAATGCACCAAGGTGGGTTTTGGAAGCTCAGGAGAGGAAGGAGAGGAGAATTTAGAGATTTCAGGATGGAAGGAGAGTCTTCCCGCGTTATGAAGAGGAGCAAGCCTAGCAGCGAGATTATGCGACTTTCCGACCTCGAGGGTCATCTGAGTGGGACGATCATGTCGCATATGGTAAGCCGACTCTTTTCAAATTTCTGCACGTGAACCTTCTTCTTACTTCCTTCATTTCTTCTTCTTTCCTCTCCCAGCCATATCCACTCTTCCCAGGCCCGAGGAAGTTTTCCAAGTTGCCATGGCTTTCAAAGCTGACTTCCAATATCTCCATTGGCATGAGGGCCATACTCTCGAAGTGGCATTTGCAGGGGCTCCTTATTCATGCCAAACATTACGAGAAGATTCGTATGGACTGGGCGGCTATGGGCGCGCTAGTGGAGGTCTGGCACCCCCAGACCCACACTTTTATCTTCCCGACCTTCGAGGTGACCATCCTCCTCGAGGAGGTGGAACTTCTGCTCGGATTGAAGAAATTCAAGAGTGACGGGAAGGTGAAGGCTATGCGGATGATGACACGGGGGACTTCTGAAAGCGTCCTTGGAAGCTTCATGCCGCCCGACGCAGCCAGAAGGGGTTCACTATCTGGAGGGAATCATGAAGGGGTTCACTATCTGTCTTGCGGGTGCTCTCTTGTTTCCTTATACCGACAACATAGTGGAGGAAGACCAACTGAGTGCTATCTGCGGGATTTGGCGTGGAAAGTGGGTGGGACCCGCTGTCCTCGCCTACCTGTATAGTGGCCTTACTGCCTCGAGCATGGGTAAGCCTCCATTTGGTTGTGCACTTGTCTTGAATTGCTGGCTGGATTTGCATTTCAAATTCGACCACCGCGAGGGAATGCCAACCGCTTCGAAGCTCTTCCAACAAAGCCCGCTTCACCACATAGCCGACGTGTTAGGCTTCGGTGGTACTGTAGTGAACCACGTTCCGTGGTTGAAGAAACGTGAGGACTGGCGGTCTCACTTCCGCACCGTGACACAAGGCTTCTTCACTTGCGCACCGGCATGTTTGCTTTCGCTTGATCTCCTCATGAGGCCTTCTCCCGAAGTTGATCTTCAACTGATCGGCGCGACCGAGTTTGTTCTTTACAACGCGCATCGGTGCTGCCTGCAGATTGGCATCCCACGCCATTCGTTCCCGCCACCGACTGGCATCGTTCCTTTGAAGAAGAGGGAGTTGGGTACTGAAGCGGACGCGAAGGAAGCGAAGGCCATTAAAGCACCCTGGAAGACAAGTGTTGCGGGAAAGGCGTTAGCGCACGTGGTGGAAGAATGCGAGCCGTGGAGGGCTTATGTAACCGAACTGGGGAAGTTAAGGCCTAAGGTGCCTACACCCTTGATGTAGTTCACTCTGCTTTTCTGATGGAATAAAATTTGGCATTTGGATGTTTTGGACCCTCGTCCCCTTAATTATTATCTTTTTTATGGTTTTTCTTTTTCTCTATGTTTTTTTTATTTTGTTTTGTTTGGATTATATACATATTCTTGTCTTTTTTTTACTTTTATTATATATAAATATTTTTTTTGAAAATGTTTTATTATGGGGGCGTCCAGGGGCCTGGACGCCCCTAATTTTTATTTTATTTTTATTTTATTTTTTTGTTTTGGGGGCGTCCAGGGTCCTGGACGCCCCAACTTTTATTTTTTTTATTTTGTTTGAAATTTTTTTTGAATTTTGAAATAAATAAAAATTATGGGGGCGTCCAGGCGCCTGGACGCCCCAAAGAAGCTAATTCCTATTTATAAGGGCTGCCCCCCCCCCTTTTGCTCATTTACTGTTCAATCTGACGACCCAGTCACCCTAGACGACCTATTCTTAGTCCCCATGGAGCGAGGAGGATCGAGTCAGGGTCCAGGGAAGCGAAAACGACTGGCTCGTCGTGCGAGGAGGTTGAGGGATGATGCCGAGGAGGCTGCAGCAGAGGAGATTGCTGCGGAGGAGGGGATGGAGGTGCCTCTCCTGGCCGCGGAGGCTGCTGCGGATGCTGGTGACGCGGGAGAGGACGATCACGACCCGGTAAGTACCTCGGAATCCTCACTCTGTGGTTCAATAGGCTAAAACGGGTGTGCGAGAGGCTGTGAGAGAAAGGCAGGTAGTGAGAGAAGGAGGCGTCCAGGGGCCTGGACGCCTCCACGTTTTCTTTTTATTTTTGGTTATATATTTATTTACGAAAAGTAATAGAAATATAATAAAAATAAGGAGGCGTCCTGGCTCTAGGACGCCTCCATTATAATTAATATATATATTTTTTTTGGTTTGACTTTTTTCTTTTTTCTAAAAAAAAACAAAATAAAGGAAAAGAAGAGGAGGCGTCCAGGGGCCTGGACGCCTCCACAAGAAAATATAAATATTTTTTTTAAAAAAAAGTAAAAATAAAAGAATAAGTAGTATATATAAAGTGTTATTGTTTATGACTGTTCATGATGCTGATGTGTTCTTTGTTGGTTTTGTGGTTTGCAGGGCGTGATGAAGGGCCGGATCAGCTGGTCCTTGGTGGTGGCAGCATATCGTGGGCTGCCGGATTTCCAGAGGGCGCGTGTGGACGCCATGGGCTTTGGAGCTTTCCTTAGGATCGAGCCCTTCCGGCTCGACCTTCCTCTTATCCAGGCACTGAGGGAGCGGTGGCACGCACCGAGCCGGGCATTTCTGATGCCCTGGGGGCACATGGTGCCGATGCTGGAGGACGTGGCTCGGATCACCGGGCTACGAGTTGACGGAGAGGCAGTCAGCGGGGTCACCTACCCCGACTACCGAGAGAATGCCCTGGACCTGCTGTGGTTAGAGACGAGCGTGACTGATAGAGACAGCAGGGTAGTCGGCCGAGTGGAGATCATGGAGGCGCTCGGATTCGTCGACCCGCGTCAGCGGGTTAGCGAGACTGGAGCGGAGTTCTTGGCTCGACTGGAGGGGGATGCTCGTGCAGCTTTCACCCAGGATCCGAGCGAGAGGGAGCTGGTGGATCTAGACCTTCGGAGGTTTCTTTTCTTCTTCCTGGGCCGCCTTCTGCTGGGGACGAAGGGGGATGGCATCCACTGCCGTTTCCTCGGGATCTTGGCAGATCTGGACAGAGTGGGACACTATGCGTGGGGGGCGGCTCTGCTTGCCCATTTGATTGCTGATCTCTCCCAGACTTCGGAAAAGGAGACGACAGTCAGCGGCTTCACACCTTTCCTCCAGGTAAACATTTTATTTATGCATTCCCACAGTTAAATATGCAATTATTGTACTAATGATGTATGATGGATGCAGGTGTGGAGTTATTACTATTTCCCGATGGGGAGGGCTAGGCATGGGAACAGGAGGGCCGTGCCTCTGGCGCGACGGTGGAGGCCGGTCGTGGTTGCAGCACCCCACGGCTATCAGCTGGCGTCGCTTCGTCGGGAGCTGAGCGAGTATCCCGAGGCCATGGTAAGATGCGTATGATTTTTTTGTGTTTATGCATGAGACTGAATGGTAACTAGCATAATGTATGTATGGTGATGCAGGTGGTGTGGAGGCCCTACCTGGGCATGGGCGATGCTGGCCAGCCCTGGGTTGTAGCGGGTCTTCCTCGCTTCAGGCGGGACGTGTGGGTCCATTGCCTGAACGAGATTGAGCCGCTGCGGCTTAGACTGGTCATGAGGACGTTGGGGCTGGCCCAGGAGTGGGTTGACGTAGATGCGCCGGCCCGCATTGGGCGGAAGACCAAGGGGAAGGCGAAGATTGTGGACTGGCGTACGCGCTTCCCAGCACAGTACCAGGACTGGCAGCAGGGCGGGGTCCCAGTGGTGTCCCACGTACAGGACAGCACAGACTACATGAGACGGTACCGAGCTACGTACGGGGACCGCCTCTCCTTGGGTGGTATGGCAGGGGTAAGTGAAATGAAATTGCTCCACCTTTCTATATGTATATGCATGGGACACTAACTTATGTGTAATGCAGGATGCTCGTGATACCATGATCGCCGACCTGCGGGCCCAGTTGGCGGACGCCAGGCGACAGTTGGTGGCCATCCGACAGGAGTTGGAGATCCTGGTGAGTTTATGCAATGCATTTTTTTTGTGACCTGGATTTTTGATGCTTAGCCTTTGACTGACGTTTGCCCCGTGTTTCAACGGGCCCACCAGACAGCGACAGCCGGGATGGCTGGCGGAGCGGGTTCCAGTTCGCAGGGCCCTCCTCCGGAGGTTTCTGCCCTCCAGGAGCAGCTGGCGTATGCGGTGGCTCGGGCTGAGGAGGCCGAGCGTGACCGCGAGGCTCGAGTGAGTGCTTGCTTGGCCCTGACTCTCCTTATGGTTGCTTTCCTTCTATCACTGTTCTCTTACGGTGCATGCGTGCCTTGACAGGTGGCCGAGATCCGAGAGGCCCTGGCGCGTGCTGTTCGTGCCGAGCAAGAGCGCGACGCTCGGGTGGCGGAGCGTGACGCCCGGATTGCGGAGCGTGACGCCCGGATTGTGGAGCTGGAGGAGGAGCGTCGACGAGAGGCTGAGGAGCTCCCTCGTGACGTGCTGGATCTGCGGATCGCCCTCGAGTTGTCGAGGAGGGAGGCAGTGAGAGAGAGAGGAGAGGGAGAGAGAGAGGGAGGAGCGACAGCGGGATCAGACCGAGAGGAGGGCTCTGGAGGCCCAGCTGCTGGAGCCCCGATTGAGTCTTGGCACGGCGGAGGGGAGGCTTCGGGAGAGCGAGGAGCGGTACCAGAGGGCGAAGGAACGCGGGGCGCGACTTCGTCAGTCTGGTTCTTTTTCCATGGGCAGCTATCTGGTTTCTTCGGCCGAGGAGCGTCGTCGCGCCTTCGAGGCTGGAGTGCCACCGCAGGGCGAGGCGAGCACGGCTTCTCAGGGTTCACAGAGGTCGCGGAGGCCCCCTAGGGATCTCCGTCAGAGGAGGGAGGAAGGAGATGACCAGGAGGGTGACGGTGAGAGTTAGAGAGTTGCTTGTACGTCACCCTTCTCACTGTATGATGTACTTTCGGCTATTATATGAAATGGAAATGGCTTTTGTGTTGTGTGTACTTTTCTCTCTCCCACACTTTCTTTTTTGCACTGAGTTGTCCCTTGAGGCACGCTCCGCGAGACCTTGCCCTGAACAGCGGGGAACTACGCTTTGCACGGGAGGCTTTTGTTTCCTTTTCCCCCTTTTGGGCGCGTCCAGGCGCGAGGACGCGTCTTAATCCTTGATTTTAAATTTAAAGCGACGGGTGGTCCTTTCTTCTCCCGTGCCTTACCCGCAAACGAGCCCGCCTTCCGCCGAAACGCGCTTGCCCCTTTTTCGTCTTCCTCCTCTTTTGATCGATGGAGTTCGGTGGGCCCGACCGTGGTGAAGGTGGAGAGGGACGAGGAAATCCTCGCCCAAGGAGGGACGCGCCCGAGCACGGAACGGCGTCCATGGAGGAGGAAGGGCCGCTTCGGGCCCCCGAGGGACCCGAGGGGCCCGATGGCGTGGGAGGAGGTGAACACGGTTCGGTAGGTCCTCCGATCTCTTCCTCTTTTAATTCATTTTGGGTTTTGAAGCGAGCCGCGCGAGGAGGAAAGGGTTCGGCGAGTGTTGCACTCAAATGATGGACGCGTCCTAGACAGGGGACGCGTTCCTTTTGACTGATATGGGACCCCTTTCTTGGTGCAGGACATGGCAAGGACCCTGGGCCTGGCCGATGAGTGGGCGAGTGCGGACGAGCCGAGCCGCGTCAGGAAGGAGAGTCGCGGCAAGGCGAGGCTCGAGGACTGGCCCGTACGTCTCCCTGGACAGCAAGGGGGTGTACTGGTGCAGGACAGTGCCGACTTCCTGCGGCGGCAGAGAGAGAGTTACGCGGGGCTTCCCCAAGCTGGGGACACGCGTGGCATCGGCGGCTCGCGCGCCCAACTGTCAGAGACTAGGCGGCAACTGGCCGTCGCTCAACATGAGCTGTCGCTCCTGGTAAGTTACGTGCAGCACTTTTAACTTCAGATTTTGGAGTTTCACTGACGGCCGTTGTTTATTTTGTTCCAGCGTGCCCAGCAGACAGTGACGGCGGGGATGATTGGTGGCACATCTTCCAGTTCCTCGGCCCCTTTTCTCGAGATTGCCTCCCTCCGGGAGCAACTTGCCGGTGCGGTGGCCCGCGCGACTCGGGCGGAAGAGGAGCGTGATGCCTGGGTGGCGACTGTAGCGGAGCTACGGCATCGCGGTGAGGAGAGACCTCCAGACATCCTGGAGTTAAGGGTTCTTCTGCAGATGATGAGGAGAGAGGTAGAGAGAGAGAAGGCCGAGAGAAGGTCCGAGCGACAGCGGGATCTGACCGAGAGGAGGGCCTTGGAGGCCCAAGTGAGGGAGCTCCAGCTGGGCCTTCAGGCCGTCGTGCAGAGGCTAGGAGGGATGGAGACGCGCTACGAGAGAGCGCGAGAGTTCGGGGAGCGACTCCGGCAGTCTGGTCGCTTTGCCGCCAGTGGCTTCCTTGCCACGCCAGGGGAGGAGCAGCGAGTCACTGCTGCGGAGCAGGCGCCCAGAGGCGAGGCAGGTGCTACTGCACGGGGATCCCGGAGGCTTCTGAGGGACCCTCACCTCGGGGGAGAGGAGGAGAGTGCCCGGAGAGATGAGTGATGGTGAGGATTGGTGAGTTAGTGGACCCGTCACCTCTTTATGTTTATGATGTTTTTGACAGCTTATGTAGAATTATGAATGGAGTGATTTGATTTTCTGATGCTTGTTTGTCCTCTTGTGCGTTCCTTCTTCCCTACACTTCTTCTCCTTTGCACTGTTCCCATGTGACGGATCTGTCGAGACTCCGCCTCGAGCGGAGAATCACGTCTTGTTGTGACCATTTTCCACGGGAATCTGCCGTCGAAGTCAATACTGACGGCCCTAGTTCCTTTTCCCGGATGTTGTGCCAAATTTTGCGGGCGTCCTCCAAAACATGATAGGGTATCCCTAGACAACATAGGGGCTATTCGTCCTATTCTTCGTCCAGTCAATCACCCTGTGCGAGTGGTGAAGCGACACATGGGGCCGCTTGGCCGGTGTCTTATTGCGAGGGCTATCATCGACAGGTGATGGAGGCAATCTTGGCCCGCACTCCTTCCATTTCTATAAATTCTTGTCCCTTTTATCTTCCCAGGTATATCGAGGAATAACTCGAGGAGCACAAGTTCTCACGGGAGAGGAGGAGTTCAAAATTCTGAGAGTTGGATGGAGGGCGAATCTTCCCATTCCTCGAAGAGAAGCAGGTCCAGTGGTAGTAGTTCCAGGAGGCTTTCAGACTTTGAAGGGCACTTCAGCGAAAGGGCCCAATCACAACTCGTAAGCCAAGTTTTCTTGCCCTTTTCTCATTTTTTCTTCCTTTCTTCTGACCAAACCTCACCCCCATTCCTGGTATGTGTAGGTTGTGATGAAATCACAAATCTTATGGGAGTTGGTAGTAGCAGCGTACAGGGGCCTCCCAGATTTTCAGAAGGCGAGGCTAGACGTGATGGGATTTGGTATTTCGGATCGAGCCGATCCAGCTTGACCTAGTCCTGATCCAAGCCTTGTGTGAGAGATGGGACCCAGTGAGCCGGGCATTTCTGATGCCCTGGGGGCACATGGTGCCCAGCTTGGAAGATGTGGTCCGAATTACGAGTCTCAAGGTGGATGGCGAGGCAGTGACCGGAGTCACTTACGCGGACTACCGAGAAGGTGCCCAGAAGTTACTGGGTTTGGACCTAGATGGTCGGAAAAACAGGTCGGTATCTAGGGCGTCCCTCATGGATGCATTAGGGCTCACCGACACTCGTCGGCGGGATGACGAATCCTCAGAAGAGTTCATGGAAAGGATAGAAACAGGATGCCGTGCCGTGTATTGCACAGATTTCGGCAACTGGGAAAGATGTAACATAGATTTGAGGAGATTTCTCCTCTTCCTTTTGGGGAGATTGGTACTGAGCTCGAAAGGGGACGGTATCCAATGTTGCTTCCTGGAGCTGCTGTCAGACCTTGAAAGAGTAGGGTACTATGCCTGGGGAGCTGCTATGCTGGCGCACTTGTTTGCAGGCCTATTCCAAGAAACGGATCGTGAGATGACTGTGAGTGGTTTCACACCATTCATCCAGGTATTTTTTTGGTTTTGCTTGTTTTGTATTTTTTTTTGTTGTTTTCGCAAGGTGCTGATGACCTGCGCCGAGCAGTTATGGAGCTATTATTACCTCCCTATGGGGAGAGCTCGACATTGGCGACCCGTGATGGTGCCGCTAGCCAGGCGGTGGGAACCCGTCATGAGTGCGGCACCCCTAACCTACCAACTGATGGTGTTAAGGCGGGAGCTACAGGAGTTCCCTACAGCGATGGTAAACTGGAGACCCTACTCAGACATGGTCGATGCCAACCAGCCGTGGGTTCTAGCAAGTCGTGCCCGGTTCGGACGGGAACTATGGATGCACTGCCTGAATGAAATCGAGCCGCTTCGGCTACGATTAGTTATGAGGACTTTAGGACTGGCTCAAGAATGGGTGGATTCAGCTGCGCCACCTCGTGTCGGGAGAAAGACGCGGGGACCGGCGACTTGCATTGACTGGCGCGTGCGATTCCCCGAACAGTATGAGGACTGGCAACGGGGTGGCACGATTGTAGAATCACAGGCGCGGGACAGCGAGGACTACTTGCGTCTATATAGGACAAAGTACGCAGAACGGTTCCAACCCCGGGGACTTGTGGAGGTAGGTTTCCCCTTTTTCTCTTCTCTTCTTTCTCCTTTTCTTGGTTTTTCTGGTAAAAATGCTGACTTGTAAGGCTGCAGGATGTCCGGGATGCCATGATAGCGAATTTACGAACTCGCTTGGCAGAGATGGAACAACAGTTGGGCGATGCCCGCGGAGCTACGAGCGCCTTGGTAGGTGTACAGTACGTTCCTAATTAAAACCCCAGATTCCAGATGTTGGCTGCTAATTCACATGGTCGTAGCATGCCCAGATTGGCGCGGCCTCCCCAGCGATGGGAGTAGGTGGTGCCTCTTCCAGCTTGTGGATTCCCACCTCAGAACTTGACTCGCTTCATGAGCAACTTGCTCACGCCACGCAGCGTGCTGCGGAGGCAGAAGGGATGCTCCGTATACAGGTAAAAGTTTCAGCGTTGAGTTCTCTTTGTTTACGCCTTATCGCGTATCTGAGATGGTACACTCGGCAGGAAAAGGAGACGGAAGAAGCGCTTGCCCAAGCTGCGCAGAAGGAGGCTAGGATAGCAGAACTGGAGAGGGAACTGCGGCGTCATCCTGATGACGACTCATCCAGGGATGCTATGGAACTGAGGATCACTCTCCAGTTGGAGAGGGAAGACCGTGAGAGAGAACGGGCAGAGAGGGAAAGAAACGCAGAGAGAGAAAGAGCCAACAGTTTGGCTGAAAGGGAGGAGCGAAGGGCCATGGAGGCCCAACTATTCGAACTCCGAATCGGCCTTGGTCTTGCTGAACAGTGGCTGAGAGATGGTGAGGAGCGCTACCGAAAAGCACGAGAGCGTGGCTTTCGTGTTGGTAGCTTCTCTGCTGCTTCCGTGGATCAACGCCGGGATGTGGGAATAGGAAGAGGAGTACAGAGCGGCAGGAGTACCGCTTTTCGTAGTTGGGTAGCACCTTTGAGAGTGTTTTGCCCGGAGAGTAGTGGGACGAGTAATGCAGAGAGAGAGGGCGGAACTTGATGTAAATTTTTTTGGTTTTTTGGAATAAAACACAAGGTTTGGTTTGTTTGTTTTTCACCTTTGCTTCAGTTACCTGAATCCCTGCACATATCACTGAAACAAACAAATCAGAATTTCTGTTCTGACTTGGCCCCTTGCTCAATAAGCAAATGGTCACTGTGACTGTCCTTGATAACTGGTCAAGGGGCCAAGCCTTTATTTAACGAAGGCAAGGGAAAGATGCGGTGATGATAAATGCGACAGGCAAGCACACGAATGCAAGCGATATTAAAAATGAGATGATGCACGTAAATGCAATCATGCAAAATTGATTTGTTTTCTTTTTATATTTGACATTTTTTTTGTTTTATCATAAAAAGATTTTTTTTGTTTGCAAATATGTACATTTCTCTTTTCCATTTTTTTTGCTTTTATCATTTCAATTTTTTTTATTGCTAACGCCCGGCAAGCACCCAAATGGCACCTAACCTACGTGAGACAGGGGTTTCTTACTAACCTCCCAGGTATCCTAAGTGCACATCTAGGTTGATTTGGGCCTCTAGACCCCTCGAATGACGATCCCGCCGGCTAAGACTTACCCTGATGACAATACCGTCATGCCATGCTTAGGCTCCCAGTTGCTTCCGACCACAGGGATTCACCCAAAAGGTGTTTGAGGTAAATGATTTGCCCGACCCGGGTCTGTTTCCTCACAACTCTAGATGGTATAAGATGGAACACCCTGGAACCCTAACGACCAACCGCGCGACGCTGACCCGGAATCAGACGCCGTCGCACCCATAGGTGACGCGCTTGCATTGGCCTAAGCCCGAGGTTAAACAAGAAGACATCAAGGTGGTAAACAGGGGTCTTGACCAGCCAGAAACACGGAGACTCCTTCGCAGCGATAGCTTTTGCTTTTCAAAGTAGGCAACCAAAATGTGTATATTAAAATAAGGTCGCAGACCCTGGGCAGTTTTCACCTTTCAGAAACTCCATCGAACCTTCATCTTTAGAGGGAGAAGGAAGAGTGTAGGGGATAAACCTCCTGAGAGGACCGGCAAAGCCGTTAACCCGGCGAGCGAATAAGGGCCCATTAACTCTTTCCTTTCGGACAACTTCGGACCAAATCTCGAGCATTTACATTCCACGGCCCCCCTTTGTGGATTCAGACTTTTACTTTGAGGGGTTCCGTTTATCGCACCAGGCACGGTCACGACCAGGCTTTTCTCTTGATTTTGATTTGTATTTTCTTTTTGTGAGGGAGATAGTCGTTTGACGTTTGTGGGCTCCCTTTTCGTATGCCTGCGGGGACACTGCCCTCTTCTCGTGCTCTGATCGATGCTCGAGGAAATGGATCCTACTCTTGTCCTTGGGGTTTGAGTTTCGGTTTCTCATGCTCAGCGTTTTAAGGGCGCCGACTGTCTCATTTGGTCGAAGAGAAAAGAATAAAGATTACAGCTTCCGGAGATCTTCTAGGTGTGGCCCTACCGTAGGTGATGCTACCAACTTTTTTTGAATAAAATACATAAGTGAACACATGTTAGCTTCCTTCGAGCGAGCATAGGCCGACGTGGCCGGACAGGGGTCTCCACGGTTCTGGCAAACCAAGACCCGGTGCCTACCAAGCCTTAATGGGCCCTATCCTAACATGAAGGTTAGATGCAGGGACTTAACTACATGGTGCCTGCCAGGCATCGGCATTTTGAATTTTCCATATTTTTAGTGGTTTTCAATATTTCCTTGTTTTTGATGTTTTTTATCTTTTCATCATTTTTTTGTTTGTGCTAAGGGTAGTATTTCTTAAGATAAAGCCCATTCCAAGGGTGGGATAACTCGGTCCCTTCGGCGTTGACTAGCTTGTAGGCGTTGCCAGGGTACACGGCTTGAATTACAAATGGTCCTTCCCAATTGGGTTGGAGCTTAGAACGCGGCCCTCCAGGTTTGACAAAAATTCTTTTTACGACCATCTCACCGACTTTGAATTTTCTCTCAACGACTTTCTTTTGGTAAAAGCGAGCGAGTCTATTTTGATACACACGCGCGTGTTCGGCGGCGGCCAGCCGCTTCTCATCCAAGAGTTCCAACTGGGCGAGGAGTGAATTACGACGATCGTCGAGGGGAAATTCCTCATCCAATTGTACCCTGAGAGAAGGGATCAGAGTCTCGTACGGGACTACCGCTTCCATACCATAAGTGAGGGCAAATGGAGTCTGCCCGGTGGGGGTACGGATTGAAGTGCGATAGGCCCATAGGGCTTCGATAAGCTTTTCTGGCCAGTCTGAAAACTTACTAGACTCGCAGGTTTTTTTGATGATTTTGAGCAATGTTTTATTGGTGGCCTCCGCTTGGCCGTTACCTTGTGGGTAATAAGGCGATGAATGATGCAATGCAATTGCGTACCTTTTGCAGAGGTCCTGTAGGTCCTGAGAAATGAATTGTGGCCCATTGTCGGTGACGATCGTGCTTGGGATGCCGAATCTGGCGAGAATGTTCTTCATGATGAACTTGCAGACTGTTGACGCCTTGATTTCCGCGTAAGCTTCGGCTTCGGCCCATTTGGTGAAGTATTCCGTCGCAGTAAGGATGAAAGATTTCTGCTTGGTGAGGGAATTGGGATCACCTAGGGGACCAATGATGTCGAATGCCCACATGGAGAAAGGCCATGGGGAGGATATTGGATGAAGTGAGGAAGATGGTGAATGGATTTTATCGGCGTGAAGTTGACACTTGACACACCTACGGACATAGACAGCACAATCCTCTTCCATAGTGGGCCAATAAAAGCCTTGACGAATGATCTTCTTGGCGAGCATCTGACTATTCACGTGGCCACCGCACACACCCGAGTGCGTCTCTTCTACACATTTCCAAACCTCATCGTCACCAAGACATCTTAACAGAATACCAGTAAGGCTCCTCCTATAGAGTAGACCTCCAATCAATGTGTATTTCTGAGCCACCCTTCTTATGGCTTTCTTGTCCTCTGTGGTGGCCCCTTCAGGATAAGACTGATCTTGGCAATATTTGACAATTTCATAGAACCATGGTTTCTCTTCATCAGCCAGTTCTTCTTCGGCCTCTGCCAACATGAGCTCCCTCTTCTCAAGGATATCTTCCTGCAGGATCTTCCTTGCTATCCTGTCTTTGATGTTTACGTAGGAAGCATCATCGACTGCAGGGGCGTGAAGTTTGTAGATGGAAATGGACTTAAACCATCTTCCTAGAGGGAACCTTATGGATGATGCCAATGAGGCGAGGGCATCGGCGAGAATATTCTGATGACGAGGGATATGAACAAAGATCAGTTTTGTGAACAGTTTGGCAAAGGCAGCAGTGAGTTCTTGGTATGGCTTGAGTTTGGGATCGCGAGTGCGATACTTAGTGAGTACCTGGCGAAGGATGAGTTGACTATCACCTACGACTCGCAACTCAGTGATACGAAAAGAATGAGCGAGTCCTAGGCCAGCTAGAAGAGCTTCATATTCGGCTATATTGTTGGTGACTGGAAATTTGAGCTGGTATGCCAATGGGAATGTGAGGCCTTCCGGCGACAGGAGGGCGATGCCGATTCCTCTCCCTTGAGAATTCAGAGCTCCATCAAAATATAGCGTCCACATTGGCTCATCTGATTGGTTGATGGACATTAGTTCCTCATCTGGAAACTCTGATTGGACGGGATCGAACTTGGGAAGAGGATGGTGAGCGAGATGCTCGGCTATGGCATAACCTTTAATCGCCTTTTGCTGGATGTAGGTGATGTCGAACTGAGAGAGAAAACTTTGCCAGCGTGCTAGCCTATCCGTAAGGACGGCTTTCTCCAGAAGGAATTTGATAGGATTCATTCGAGCAATCAAGTGGACTTCGTGAGCCAAGAAGTAGTGCTTCAATTTCTGCACTACCCAAACGAGGGCAGCACAGGTTTTCTCCATGCCGGTGTACTTCTGCTCACAGGGATTGAGAAGTTTGGACAAGTAATAGGTTGCCCGTTCCTTGCCTTCTTCATCAGCTTGTGCGAGGACGGCTCCCACGGAGTCATCCAAGACTGAGATGTAAAGGATCAGAGGTTTTTCTGGTTTAGGTGGAATGAGAACGGGTGGACTAGCCAGATATTCCTTCAACCCTTCAAAAGCTTTCTGACATTTAGAATTCCAGTGGAATTCTACTCCTGGCTTGGTCAACTCGTAGAGAGGTCTACACCTTTGTGAATGTTGAGACACAAACCGACGAATAAACTGCAGCCTGCCGATTAAACCTCGGACTTCCCTCAAATTCTTGGGAGGCGGCATATCCCTGATAGCCTTGGCTTTGTCGGGATCTATCTCGATCCCTCTTTTACTCACAATGAACCCCAGCAATTTACCTGACGACACACCAAACACACACTTTTTCGGGTTCATTTTCAATTGGAATTCTCTTGACCTTTGCAAGACCTTAGCCAAAACTTCTGGATGTTCCATCCTGGTCCTTGATTTCACCAATAAGTCATCCACATACACTTCCAGATATATGTGCATCATGTCATGAAATATGGCCATCATCGCTCTTTGGTAAGTAGCTCCAGCATTCTTTAACCCAAACGGCATGACCACGTAACAATATGTTCCCCAAGGGGTAGTGAATGACGTCTTTTCCTGATCCTCTTCTGCCAAACGAATTTGATTGTATCCTGAAAATCCATCCATGAAAGAGAGGGTTTCAAAACCTGCCGTGTTATCAATCAACACATCAATGTGAGGTAAGGGAAAATCATCCTTTGGACACGCGCGGTTAAGGTCCCGGAAGTCGATGCAAATCCTGACTTTCCCATCTTTCTTCATGACCGGGACAATGTTCGCCACCCATTGAGGATAAAGAACGACTCTAATGAACCTGGCTTTGTGGAGCTTATCGACCTCTTCTTTCATTTTCAAAGCCATCTGAGGGTGGAAACGCCTTAACCTTTGTTTTACCGAGATGGACCCTGGTTTTAGGGTTAAACGGTGTTCGACCAAGGTTGAATCCAGACCCGGCATATCCTCGTAGCTCCATGCAAACGTGTCCTTATATTCCTTGAGACCTCAATTAATGCCTCTTCTTCAGAGGGTGGTAGGTTGTCACTTATGAGGATGATCCTAGGGTCTTCCTCAGTCCCCAAGTTGACTTCTTTGGTGGATTCTTCTACGGCGGTTGACGGCTCGTCGAATCTCCTCATTCCGCTAGCGTATGCGCCCGCCGCATCCTCATATTCTTCACCCTCATCTTCAGTGGGGCATTCTTCATTCGTGATCTCGTAGACTCCATACCCTTCATCAGATGCACAGTCGCCCTCGCATTCTATTTCGGGTAGCTGGATGGGATTTTCTAACAACTGGGGGATGGCAAGAAGGGCCTGACACCTGGCGGCCAAATCCAGAAGGAATCGACGAGGGATCTGCCTACCCTTGGATTTCTTCCTAGGTACTACCCTTGGCCTATCATTCCTAGATTGACTGACAATATTTACAGAAGAAGAGGAAGACGAAGAGGATGGTGTAGAATGTACAGGAGAAGACCCCTCAGAGGAGGGGTAGAAAAGGTCGCTCATCGGACCTTGGACGGGTGGTCCGCAAGGCGGTACGCACCCGTGGGAGATGTAGGAGGTTTCCTCAACGAAGATGTGTTGTTGGGGAGTTTGAAAATTGACGTTTTTTTTTCGTTTTCATTTTTAATGACAAAGCAGTGAAAAGAGATTGGAGGAGAGAGAAAAGTGGTTATGGCTAGAGGATTGTGAGGCTCATAGAGCAGATCATGGTTGAAGACCTGGCGCGGGTTGAAAAGCCCGCGTAGGTATGTAAGCAAAGAAGGGGACCTGGGAAGATCATCAGACAATTGTCTGGCCCAGGAAGAAGATATCAGCAAAGGCTGAGACGAGTGGATGGAGAGGATGGCGGCTAATGAGCCGTCGACGGCAATGTTGAGGACGGATGAAGATCCGTCGATGACAGAGTCCTTCTGGCGAGGACGAGGATAGTTTGGAACCTTGGCAAGAGTGGTAATATTCTCTGGTATTTCGGAGATCAATGGTGGTCCTTCAAGCTGTGGAGACGAGAACATCCTTTCCAGTGCAACGGAAATGTCCCGTATGTCGAACCATTTGTCCCACTCGCATTCCGGATCTTTGATCTTGCCTCTTTTGGTGATCCTCGGACATTTTTCAGCCAAATATACAGCATGTGATCCTCCATATGCTTCTCGTGGGTGATCTCCCATCTGAACAACGGGCCCTCTGTTGAAGTGGTTTGATAGAGTCCACGTGAGGGGCTTCCAATCTGCCTTGAACGGTCCTTTGAAGCCTAGGCCAAACCTACGGTTCGGCCTAATTTCTTTGGCGGCTTGAGCATACCCTGTAACTGTGCGCCCAGACCTTTCCTGTTGATAGCCGATGTTCCTCATAATCTCCCAACCTTTGGAGTGAAAAGGGAGACATGATGTTGCGGTTGCCCTGACCGGCTCCTTTGGTGCTAGTGGAACATGAGATGGATCACGTACGTCCAGCAGTGACAATATGGGCCGATGAGACGGCCAAACAGAGGCAGAGAGGTGTTGATAGCATCCACTGTGTGAAGGACAGGTGTACTGACCACTTTAATAATTCTCCCATTGTAAGGAAACTTCAGGCACTGATGGTTGGTGGAAGGCACAGCGTCCATGGCTTCGATGTAAGGGCGACCCAGTATAGCCTTGAATGTGGGGTCCATGTCGAGGACATGGAATTCCGTGGGAATTGACATGGGGCCTAGTTCTGCCTTCAGAATAATCATCCCCTGCGGCGGCCTTTTGCTATTGTCATAAGCCGTGACCGTGATCGAGGAAGGTCTTATTTGTTCCTCGTTGACCCCACACAACTGAAGAGTGCTCATGGAGATCACATTTATGGACGCACCCGTGTCGACAAGACACGGGTTTATGGATACCCCATTAATTTTTATTGAAATGCACAATGCATATTTCCGAGCTTCCTTGGGAGCGAGCTCGTAGTTGTGGAACATGATGGCCGGTTGTGTGTCTGTTGGGGTCAGGACGGTCGAAATCTTCTCCACGGGGAGGTCTTCATTAACCATGACCTTTTGAAGATATTCCATCAAGGCCGCCTGGTGGGATGTGGATCTTTGAAGTAGCTCTAGGATGGAGATCCGGGCAGGCGTCTTGTCCAAGTGTTTCAGTAGATCATACTGTGTTCCAGGGATAGCTCTTTCTGGTTGTTCTGCATCATCCTTCTCTGGCTGAGATTGCTCGGGATTCTGACTGTTGTGGGGGAAAACCCTGTGGAAAATCCTTCCACTCCGGAGCACCATTGCCTGCGGCTTTTGTACCTCTGTGGGGGTAGCAGTGGGTTTTAACAGGGGTTTGAGGGGTAGTAGTGGAGGAATGGTTGATGAAGCAGGGGTGATGACGGGAGCAGGGATTCTGATGAGGGGTTTGTTAGGTGGAGGCATGGTGGAGGTAGAGGGGATATCGCGCGGATTATGAAGGATAAGGGGTTTGGAAGGTGGAGGTGGAGGGTAAGGTTTGAAACGGGTAATGGTTTTGAGGTGGATGGTGGGTGATGAGTGGTTTTGAAGGCATTAGTGGTGATGTGGTGGAGAAAGACGGGGTTATGTATGGTGGACGGATGATAAGGGGTTTAGAAGGCGTAGGGGTAAATGTGGTAGAGGTGGATGGTAAAGTGGGGGAGTGGGAGAAGGTGAGAGGGTGTGAAGGCGTAGTAGAAAGTGTCGGTTGATAGGAGGTCGGGGTGCGGATGAGAGGGCGTAATGGTAGTGGAAATGGTGAAGGCGATACCGATGCGGGTTGATGAGAGAGAGGTGCTACCCGGGCAAGGTGAGGGGGTTGCATGACGATAGGGTTGGAGGTATAAAGAATGGAGGTACTTTCCTGGTGCCACACCTGCTCTCTCCCGACTTCCGGGAAGGAGGAGATGGGGTTAACCTGATGATTGGGCTGTTGGTGCTCCGGTAGTGGATTCTGGATTATGCCCATGTCGGGCTGTTGTTGTGGGGCCTGCTGAGGCTGCTGTTGTTGTTGTGGTTGCTGCTGCTGCTGCTGTTGTAACTGCTGCTGTGGCCTCTGAGGAGGTCTCCTAGCCTTGAGAGCCGCGACGTACCGTCTCATCTCATCCCAATCTATTTGATGTTCATCATTCATATCATGGATGTAATCTTTGAAATGGAAGCAGTAATCCACTGTGTGTCCCGGCTGCCTGTGGTAGACGCAGTATTTGGAGGTATCAACATTGGGGGGCCACGCGGGCCTTTCTCTGGGTAGGGCGAGTTGGTTTGATGCCATGAGGGCATTAAAAATATCTGCTAAGGTTTCTGGCAATGGTGGATAGTAGGCTCTCTTAGGACCGAGCGGCCTCCTTTGTTGCTGTTGGGGACCATAGTTCCCCGGGGGTGGAACTTGGTTGTACTGAAGCGGTGGTTGTTGTTGCTGAGGTTGTGGTTGTTGTTGCTGGGGTTGGCGTAATGGAGGCATATTATCCTGGGGTGGATTATTTTGGGGTGGAGGACGGAGAGGGAAAGGACCTGATTGAAGGGGTAGTCGGGGCATTTGTTGAGGCCTTGGGTTGACTGCATAGTTGGCATTGTTGACCGCACTGACTTGCTCATTTGTCACGACCCCTTCTGTGGCTCCGCCCGGGACACCAGCGCCTGTCTTTCTGACCACTTTGGGCTTCGGCGACTCAAACATGTTCATGATGGGGGAGTCTTTTAGCTGGGTTTGGATGTATCGGGCCCTTTCATAGAGTTCCTCCATTGTAGTAAGTTTATTCATGGCGAGGACGTGTCTGAACTGCGGGGTTGCATTAGACACAATCATTTTCACTTGTTCGGGCTCGGAGAGGGTATCCCTTATTCTTTCCGCCAGAGACCTCCATCTATCAGCATATCGGACAAAATCCTCGTCGGGTTTCATCTTTTCGGCCACTAGGTCGGTAATGGAGAGTGAGGGACCGACCCTATCCCTATATTTCTGCAAGAACCTTCTCTGCACTATTTCAAAATTCTCGGCCTCGCGGGGCTCCAGAGAATAGAACCACTCAAGCGCGGGACCATCCAATGATCTCCGAAAGAGGTATGCCAGGGACCTCTGATCGTTTTGCCAATAGGAGGACTCATACATGAAGTCCTTGAGGTGAATGAAGGGGTTGCCGGTACCATTGTATCTGCGGTACGTGGGCATTTCGGAGGGAGGAAGATGAATGACGGGGAGGATTGGCAAAGCAACCTCCGGGGTGGCTTTCACGTCCACCATTCTTCTCAGATTTTGAAACTGCTCGTCCATGCGATTGAACCTATTGAGGAGCGATTGGGCGAGCTCCTCTGGGGGTGAAGGTGGCACTTGCCATTGGGGGAGAAACTGTCTCCCGGAGACTTGAGGGGGAAACCCGGAATGAGAGGGAACTGTCGGACCACCGACAGTTGGCCCTGGCTGAAACGGTGTGTGAGGAACACCGGGAGTTTGAGATTGTGACGGGAATTGGAATGAGGGAGGTTGTTGGCTCGCTTGTCCTTGAAGCGAGGGAGACTGGATGGCTTGCGCCAATGAAGGAGATGGAATGGCCTGCACGGACTCGTGGAGAGGTGCGATAGCCGGAGTTGACTCCTGGGGCGTGGGGGAAACAGATTTCCCCTTTAGAATGGCCTGGAAGGCCCGGAGCTGTTCAGAGGTAAGCTCCGTGTTGGCGAGGACGCCCAGTAAGGAAGTGATATCCTGTGGCGGGGACGTGTCCCCGGCAATAACCTGCACCTCATGCGAGGGGTCATGAGAAGGACCCGAGTCCATAGCATAGACTCGCGGGTCGGCTGTCAAACCACGGCTAGGGTGGTTCTCCTCAGAAGACTCGTGAGACATGCTCACAGTTCTCCCAGAACGCAAAAACATACACTAGCAAGTAGGAAGCAGAGATTATCAAACAAGTGGATGCCTTTACGCCCTTTTTTTATTTTGATTTTGATGATTTTTTTTTATTTTTAGCGAGATCCGAAGTTCACACAAAGTGGGGACCCTAGTTTATTTTTTTTGTTTCACCGCCGTGTCAGCTAGGGTCTCTCGTCTCACCACGAATGAAATGACTAACTCCGGGGAACTTCAATGGTACAACCAGCCCAGTGAACGAAGAGGAGATTCTTCGATGTCGGGGACTTACGGAGGTCCCAGTGTAGGAGATTCTAGTCCGTTGAGAGGAATTCCCAAACGGAGAGTCCTTCCTTCACCGGGAAAGGGTGATCCTCAAAAAAAAATGAAAAAAAGGATAGAAAAGAGGAATGGATGTATGCAATGGAATGCTGACAGATATATGGAGTGGGAAAACAACAGAAATAACAAACATATAATAAACAAAGAACCAATCAGAACTGACGGTGCTGCCGTGAGCACAACGGGGGCGCGCGTGGGCGCCAAGGTGGAGAGGCACGGGTGGTGCCGAACTTGCAAGGGTAGCCGGGAGGAAGCAGTAGACGTCCCACCGTGATCGCCAATCTGTGAGCGACGTCACGCGGTTCGGAGTTCGATGGAGCGGGGAAGAGGATGCGGAGAGCGCGCGGGCTCCTCTTTTTGTTTGTTTTGCTGTTTGCTGCAACACAGAGATGAGAGAAGAGAGAGAAGGGGCCACCACGGGAGATTGCTCCGGCGGGGCGAGCGAGACAAGTATAATATAGCAAGATATGGGGTTCAAACGGCCATAGCGGGAAGTGACTCGCCGCGACCTCGGGGGGACGGGAATGGTGTAGAAATTAAATAACAAGAATTGAAACGGCCATTGGGGAAGTGACTCGCCGCGACCTCGAGAATATGAGCAGAATATAGCAGAATATAAAAGAGAATATAAGAACAGAGATTTAAACGGCCATTGGGGAAGTGACTCGCCGCGGCCTCGAGAATATGAGCAGAATATAACAGAATATAGAGAGAGTATAAGAACGGAAATTTAAACGGCCATTGGGGAAGTGACTCGCCGCGGCCTCGATGATATGAGCAGAATATAACAGAATATAGAGAGAATGTAAGAACGGAAATTTAAACGGCCATTGGGGAAGTGACTCGCCGCGGCCTCGATGATATGAGCAGAATATAACAGAATATAGAGAGAATGTAAGAACGGAAATTTAAACGGCCATTGGGGAAGTGACTCGCCGCGGCCTCGATGATATGAACGAAATATAACAGGATATAAAGAGAATATGAGAACAGAAATTTAAACGGCCATTGGGGAAGTGACTCGCCGCGGCCTCGATGAAAAGATGTGATCGCCAGGGGCCGAAAGACCCCAAAATAAGAAAGTGATCGCGCCTACCTCAAGAGCGGGAGATGGCGGGTTGCTTCTTCCTCTCCTTCCGGCCGGCCGATGGAGAGGGCTTTCCTCGGCTACCCTTGCAAAACAACGACAAACAAATGACAAGTGGCTTAGAAAGATGAATGTGTAGTATTCATATCCTTGCAATAAAAATGACGAAATAACGGGAAGACACACACCTGGTTGGTGTTATCTTTTAAACCCCTCTCGGACTCGAGTAGGAGGAAAATGAGATGATGGATGCGAGATGATGAATGCAAAAGAACTACGAAGAAAAGGAAAGAGTTGGCTTATTGGATGTGCCGGTGGTGAAATTCGGCGGAGCTCCGGCAGCGTGGGGACGACGTAGAAGCGCGGTGGATGAAGACGACCTTCCTCTCGCGAGCGTGGGCACCCGAGAAGCCGGCAGAACCTCCACCTACAAAAGACCCCACGGGTTAGAAAAATGACTCCGTAGCCTCTGGGCTCCGGCAGCCTATCGGATCACTGCTTAGCTCCCCTAGAACTGAGGGGGTGGGCCTCTATTTATAGAGCTCCGGAAGGTGGAGGCGTCCAGGACCCTGGACACCTCCATCAGGGCCGAAATAATATTTTATTATATTTTTATTGATTTTTTTGGAATACTTTTGTGGAGGCGTCCAGGGTCCCGGACGCCTCAAGCAGGTCCACCGAAAACCGACGACGGCCGCACGCGGTTCGGCACAACGCGTGGTTTTATGAGCGGCGCCTCGTGATTCAGAAATGGGCGCGTCCAGCTGACCGGACGTCTCTATATTTTGGATTTTTTCACACACGACAAACCGTCGTTCGGTGGCCGGCGCCCGTGAGGGTTTTTATGGAGGCGTCCAGGGGCATGGACGCCTCCAATATATACATATATATTATTTTTTGTCTTTTATGCCAGGGCTGGCATTTTGATTTTTTTAGATTTGTTTTTATGGAGGCGTCCAGGGGCCTGGACGCCTCCATTAATGTATATTTTTATTTATGTTTTGTTTTATTTTATGCCAACTGGCATTTTACAAACATTTTTTATTATTTTTGTTTTTTATGGAGGCGTCCAGGGGCCTGGAGGCCTCCATTAATTTATATATATTTGTTTATATTTTTTATTTGGTTTTGGGCCCTGAGAAAAGAATAAAATAAGAGAAAAGAATGGGGGCGTCCAGGGGCCTGGACGCCCCCATTAAGACCCACCCGGGTCCTTGGATCAGGCGTCGGCGGTCGCCCGGTAGACCCCCTTCTTGATTCCGGAACCTCCCGATGCGTTCGACTGGTGTTGATGTCGCCGGAATGCCGTGACGAGACGATTCCGGATGCCGAAAAGGGCGGAAGAAGACTCAAGAAAAGGAAGCACTCAAGTGATTCAAAACGCGTCAGCCGTCGCGGGGCGTTGTATAGTAATATGAAACTTTCTCAGGAGACGTCAGGAATGGCGTGTCTACAACTGCGCTTGAGATGCAGAGGGCTGGGCTGCCACCTGCTGTGGGAGAGGTTGACTTGGCGCCCTGCCTTCGTTATTCAGATGAGGAACAGCTGGAACGGCCACCTCCGCTGAGCTGGAAGTCTGCCCTGTCGGCTCGGCCTGTTTAGAAACAGGTGTCTGTTCATTTCTCTCATTCAACTGTCTCTTGAGAGAGCCAATTTCTTGCTGATATCTCATGAACATCATCTGGATCATGGGATCCAGGGTTGTTGGAATCTGCATTTCTCCCGATGTCCCTTCAGCGGGGTCTAAGAGAGGATCGTCTTCTTATTCTTCAGCAATCACCACATTTACTGTCATCGCGGTGATCCTTCGGGCTTCATTGACGGCCGAGAGATTGCCTTGATTAGCAGCTACTATCTTATCTTTCACTGCTTTGCTTCTTCTTGTGACTGCACCCGGCCTGTGCGCCAGTCTGGTCAATTCTCCTGGTTGACTCGGTAGCATACCATATCTTCCGACGACGTCGGCCATATTGCAAGCAAGAATCTGCAATTTCCCTCTCTGCTTGCGAATTCTTCTCTTGACCTGTCCAGGATACGTCAGATGGTCAAATACAGACATTCTTTTTTCTTTTCCTTCCCTTTGCTGGATATCTTTCTCATATCTGGCCCCGCGGCCATCTTCATAGTCATTGGAGTCCGAGGACGAGACTCCTAGCATCACTTCTTCTGGAACTTCTTCTTCTTCCTCCATATTGCCCATGGCACGAGATAGTCTTTGTTGCCCCAGGGAGGAGTTCCCTAGGCAATGAAAGTAATCCTGAACCACCCGGTTCATCTCTTCCTGACTGTGCCCTTGTAGCTCTGAACGGGGCAGCAGTCTCTCTTGAGTCTTCGGCTGATAGGCCAGCCTCGAGACTTGAGCAGCCAAGTACTCTGACTTGGGGTATCTGAATACATCGGCCTGTCTAGCGCAGGCCCTGGTGTAGATTTGATTTAAAATCCACACTTATAAAATTAATTAACAATAAGCATGAAAATATGCATGGAATAGCAATGAAAATATATGTAGCATGAGATGCTATAGTGGAGTGTGATCGCCAGAGACCGAGGGTCTCAAAAGGAGATACAATATGAATACGTAGGGAGATGATCGCAAATACCTCAAATGCGGGATGATGTGATTGTGAGTACTCCTTTTCTCTTCAAATCGGCCGGCCGACGAAGAGAGTCTTTCTATTTGATTACCCTTGCAAAAAGACATACACAAATAACAAGATAGGAATTAGAAATAATGTGTGTGTAGTATCAAATTCCAATAGAAGATATGCGCATGAAGATCTATGAAAGACACACCTTGTGGGGGTGTTAGCCCTTAAACCCCTATGCAAGAAGGGTGGGAAAAATGATATGATGAATGAAAAAAATATAGAAATATGGGGAAAGAGTGCAAGTGTGTACTGTGGGAAAAATCTCAATATGATTGAGATGAAATCAATAATATGATGAATGAACGATGCATGAATATGAATTATTCAAATAAAATAGAATAAGGAGGAGGTGAATAAAAATCTGATTTTTAATGAAGCTTCTTGGCTTGAATCTCCAATCGGGAGATTGCTTCAAAAATATTGAGATTGGTCTTCAATGGAGAGCCCTCCTTAAGCCAAAGCCCTTCCCTTCCCCTTCCTCCTTCGGTTCCTGCAGAGGCAAAGAAAACAAAACAAAAAGAAACACACAGGCGGAAGAGAACAGAAGAGAAGAAGAAAAGAGAAAGGCAGAAGAAGAAGAAGAAAAAAAACGCAAGAAGAAGAAGCGGCTGAGGTGACTGCGGAAAGAAAAGAACAAAACGAAAACACCAAAAAAAGAAACAGAAGAAGGGGAAAAGAAGAGAAAAAGCCTCTCGGGAACTTCCGGAACCGAACCAAAGGATCAACTCCACCCCTTTAAATAGATTTCAAAAAAGAAGATAAATAAGGGAAGGAGGATAAGAACAGCAAGAGTCCTCAATAGGGGAAGACAAGAACGAGGAAGGTGCCCAAACGAAGTAGGGACTCTTTGAGGAAAGGCTGAGTTCGTTCAGAACTCGGAAGGCAAAACACGACTTGAACAAGGGCGTTTCTTTAAAAATTGACGACTTGTACACAGGGCGTTTCTTTTAAAAAAACACGCCTTGGATAAGGGCGTTAATTCAAAAATCAAATTTTAGAATTTATTTAGAAAATTATGAAACACGTCTGATTCAAAGGCGTTAATTAAAAAACGCCTTAGCAAAGGACGTTAATTCAAAATATTCAAACTAGGGCCATTTTTTATTTCTCAATATTATTTTCTCATTTTTTAGGTGGAGGTGCATCTCGTCGCCCTGATTCCAACGACTATTTTTGTGAATTTTTCTGACACCCGGAAGGCCACCAAATCACCTCTGGAAGGGGGTTAAAAAAAATAATAATAATAAAATCCATTTGAAAGACACGCCCTCACGTGAGGCGTGAATTCATTTTTTTTGATTTTTTATTCAAAATAACGCCTTATGATAAGTCGTTAATTCTCGAAAAATTCCGAAAAATTCCCAGAAAAATCTAGAAAAATGGAAATTTCAAAGAATGGACGCCCTTACATATAGTCGTCAATTTTTAAGAAAACGCCCATGTATAAGTCGTTATTTAAAAGACGCCCCCAGTTAAGTCGTTATTTCTGAAAAATAGAAAAAAATGCCCAGTAAATCCAGAAAAATTCAGAAAAATCCAAAAAAATCCAGAAAAATAGGGAAAAATAGAAAAAAATAAGAAAAGGGTGAAAAAAAGGAGAAATCCAAGAAAAATGGGGAAAACCACTCAAACAAAGCTAATTTGAGGGTCAAATTGGGGCGTTACAAGGTAATAATGAGATGCACTCTCAGTAATGTCAATTTTGGCGTGTCTACAGCTGCCCCGCCTTGGCGTCTGCTTTGCAAGGGAGCAAAGTAAACTGAAAAGTAGATGCCAAGGTGTGATGAGACACGCAATCAACATCACTTGATGAGAATCGCAATCAAAAGCTCGAGATGAAGCAATCTCGGGAAATTCACGGAAATCAACGATGTTTGGAAAAAAGGGGGAGTGTGCACGCGGTGCACGAAGGAGATAAAAATGATCAACTTCCAACGCGGTGGAAGTACCTCAGGTCACAAACCTGTAAGTTTCACCATTGGGGAGCGGTTACCAGCCAGTGGACGTGCTGCAGCCAAGGTGGATCAGGGGAAAGTGTTGAAATAAGATAATAGAAATCCAAACAAGGAGCTTTCGAGAAAATGACCCAAAACAGCGACAAAACGAACTGAAGACACAATTCGGCATGGAATATCTCATATCACGGGAGATTAAGATCAATTCAACCCTCAAAAGAAGCTTATCAGAATGATTTTTCACAATTATTTCAAATTCCTACATGAATGCATGCTGGGTTTAAAGGGAAAATTAAATCAAACGAAAATATAATATAATCAAGGATAATATTGTTAAACTGCCAAGACTGAGTCAAGAAACCTATTCTGCGAGCCGATACTAAGCCGAAGCCCGTTTATCCACGTACCAACTCGCAAAAGGGAACCATCGTCCCCAGTCTTGGATGGCTCAACGGCCTATCCGTATGACTAAGACGCCTCTGGAATCGTCGTCGTTTTTGATGAAGGGGAACTCAAATTCCAGATTTATCAAAGCCACAAGGTCCTTGATATAATATAGTAGCGTAATAACATATAGTAGAATGCATACAGGGAGATGGTGATAACAATCAGCATGGTGGGACTGAGACAATGAAGTGCAAAACACCGTGGGACTTGGATGATGCCCAGTCGGCGGGACCAAGAGCTTCTTATCCTGTGCTCAAAATTCATTAGCCAAGATATAATAATAACAAACAATGAATAAGGCATTTAAGCATAGCATCCAAGTGTGCACAACATGAATAACATGAATAATCATTGTAAAGCATCATTTGCAAAATATCATTGTTTGTTGTTATGTTATGAGGATGACAGTCTGGCAATCAAAATTTGGAGTTGGATGATTGAGGAATCGAGAAAATGCCCAGCGGCAAATGATCAGGAACAATTAGCAGGAGTTGACTGAATGATTTAGAGATGAATAATCAGAATGATACAATCAAAATGCCCAGCGACAAATCATGATCAGGTAAAATCAGCAGGAGTTGATTGAATGATCTCAGAATGATATAATCAGAATGATAATCAGGAGAATAATCAATAGAATTTGATTGAAAGATCTGGAGATGAGTAATCAAAAAAATGCCCAGGGTGGCATGATAATATCGGGAAGAATCAATGGCTTGATAGTAATGATTGGAGACAGGACTCATCCCGTGCTCTTGGCCCTTGCAAAAACTGTTCCTGCAAAACACCATCAGATAATACAATGCAATTTTTTGGAGATTTTGAAATATGCAAATTTTTATGAGTTTTCAAAATTTTCAAATGTTTATGAATTTTATAATATGCAAATTTTTATGAGTTTTCAAAATTTTCAAATGTTTATGAATTTTTGTAATATGCAAATTTTTATGAGTTTTCAAGAAGTTTTCAAATGTTTATGAATTTTGTGATATGCAAATTTTTTGTGTACTTTTGGAAAGATATTCGATTTTTTATGGATTTTGGCTTAGACATCGCAAATGCAGCATCAAAGGGTGTTTATTGAACCACTGACTAGGGGTCCTTGTTCCTTCCCCTTTTGCCAAAAATTACCCAAAGCCGGGCGTGCATTGAAAGCGGCGTCTTATGACCAACTACCTCTGATCAACGGTGCCCCTACCAAGGCCATACTCGAGAAACATTCGGTCTTGGAGGAAGAAGGGAAGAACAATTGGGGACAAGCTTAAAGCAGGATGTGAGACATCAAGATTTGAATTCCTTCCAAGGTTTTAACCCTCAAAGAGGTAGTCTGTTGCGCTGGGGCTTTATGCCTTTGATTTTTAGACCCTTGACATGCATACGACCAGGGTTTTCCCTGCGGGGACTTTGCCACTCTTGACATGCCATAATTCATAATTAAATTATCGAAAGTTTGACTTGATTCTTAATTGCCCTTTCTGGCGAGATATGTATATCATGAAGTTCATATTTTCTTCGGGTCAAGACTGCCCCTGTTTGAGACTCCTCTCGTATTGGGTTTGACCAAAGTTGGTCATCTCATCCGTCAAACTCTTGCACCTGCATTCGGCCGAGTAAAGGAGAGAAAAAGACTTTCAGATATACTCATGGCATGGCCAAGGTAGCAACGGTGTTTTACCAAAGGAGCCGGCTAAGGACGCCGTGAAGTGTGTGGAATGCCCAGCTAAGGGTTGCTCTTAACAGGCGGGGAGAGAATGTTGAATTCCCAGTGCGGGGTTCTTATTAACCAAAGGTGCTGCATAGCAAGCCTAAAGACTCTTTTTGAAAATGATGTAATTAAACAAAAGCCTAAGATAAAGGTCTAAAACACAACTCTTAATCTCGTTAAGAAGCACTTGATTTTGAAAATCATGCGTGAAGTAATGAGAAAATGATATCATTAAAATGCATACTTACACCAATCTGTTACCTTGCGACCTTTGTAGAAGCAGCTGCCGCGAGAAGCGATCTTGATCATCATGAGATTTGTCCTCTTTGGCAGTCAAAAGAATTGGAAGCAAAGGATTTGAAAGTGGCTTAACAAGAGGGAGTGGTGCCAAGACCAGACTCAGACGAATAAGAAGAAAAGGAAGAGAGGCGAGGGCTAGAACTCCCTCACTAAGGCGCGGAGACCCTGATCACATGGAACAGTCTACAGAAGAAGCGGAAAATCAAGAAGAGGGGTGAGGACTAAAGCCTCGGAAGCAGTGGGAGAAAGGGCAGATGCCCAAGGCAGTGGATGTGGAAGAAGTTGGGTCAGACCCAGAATTAGGAGGAATCAGAAGAAGAAATTGGTAGATGGAAAGAGGTGGATCCGAAGGGTCCGGAGGTAAAGGAGGAGAATCGTGATAGGAGGAATCATCCGGGGGCTCCGGAGGGATAACGAAAGAAGGGATGCGATGCCCTGGGGAGAAATAGGGAAAAAGATGATGAAAAAGGAGGAAGAAAATGAAGGATGTGATATCCCTGAGGAGCAGAAAGATGAATCGAAAGAAAGATGGAGGGTCCGGAGGTTCCGGAGGAAGAGGATGGAAAGGGGCGCGATGCCCAGGGAGAGAAAAATCCGGAGGTTCCGGAGGAATGAAATCAGAAAGGAGAAGGTGGAAAGGGGCGTCGTGCCCGAGAGAAAAGTCCGGAGGTTCCGAAGGAAGCAAATAAAGAAGGTGGAGAGGGGCGTCGTGCCCAAAGGGAAAATCTGGAGGTTGCAGGGAGATAGCAGGAAAAGGGACGCGATGCCCCAGGGATAGTGGATAAAAAGATGAAGATGAATAAGATGGGAAGTGCGGAATATCCGGAGGTGCCGGAAGGCGGGGAAGATACGGGTTTGGAAACCCGGGAAGCAGGAGGTGCAAATGCATGCAATGGGATGGATGCGATGAATGCAATGAATGCGCGAATGCAATGAGATGCAAAGAATATGGAGAATATGAAGGGCGAGAGGACGAGATCCTCCTCCTAACCCTGGGAATGGCCCATGGAAAAGATGTGATAGACAAGAAGGTGGATGAAATAGCGGAAGGCCTTTCGGCACCAAGATAACTGCCCCTCCACGGCAGTGAAAGAATACAGCCAAATGGCCTAATGGATGAAATACAAGCCCATGACGAAGCTTCAATAGTAAACGACAACTCCCTTGGAGGGTGAAAAGTAATGGTGTGAGGGAGTTGGAAAGTAGGGCTCAGAAGCATCATGTTGCCCGGGGGTTCAAGATTTGGAAGTTGGAACAGAGGGTGCCCTGCCCAGCCCTTACACAGCATCAGTGCTTGGCATGACGGCGACTTGGCCTCTTCAATCATGCCTGGCACAATAACCCAGATTGGCATCCGGCAAATGAACTCTTGCATTTTGAATAGCGCGGCCATGGCCAAATTCTTCTTTCGCAGCTCTTGATCATCCTCGGCACAAGTGTTTGTAGAAGCACTCCCCTTCCGAGTAGTAGAGGGAGGTGAAACAGAGGCGGAAGGCTCCATGAATGGTGGGGGCGTAATGAAAGGCGTTGGAGAAAGGATAAGTGGAGGCGGAGGTATAAACACGTCGAGTTTCTCCCTTTGCTCGGAAGCAGTTGGGATTGGCTCGAGTGCAAAAAAGGGTGAATCCTGCTCAGGATTAGCCACGGGTAAAGGTGAAGGGTTATGTGGTGGAGTAGGTATTATAGGCATAGTGGAGGGTTTTGAGGTTAAAGGGGTAATGGAGGGTTGAAGTGGTGGGATGTTAATTGGGGAAGGTTTAATGGTGGGTTCAATGGAGGCCGATGGTGTGAAGGTTAATGGTTTAATGGGTGGAGGTATCATTGGTGGAGGTTTGATGGAAGGTTCAGGGGAGGGTGATGATATGAAGGTTGATGTAACTGGGGAAGGTATAACTGGTGGAGGTTTGGTGCGGGGAAAACGCCGGACGGGGCGAGCGGTGTTAGGAGTGGGAGGAGACTCAAGATGCGCCGGTGTGGGTGATTGGAGTATCGACCCATTATCGTAACACCAAGAGGTCTCGGAAACGGGGGTTGGATCAGGGATGGTTTCCTCCTGAGCAGGGGGTTCATCAAATGATAGTGGGGGAAGTGGAAAGTTAAGGAAACTCGGAAGGGGTGCCTGCATAGCTTCATCATCGTACATCGCTTCAGATTCTTCAAATGCCGGCTCTTGATTGCTTGAAATGTCAACGCCGTAGTCGTCCATCCTATCCTTCCATTCTCTCTCCATTCTTGTAATGTCATCCAAAGCGGCATGGAGAGGATTAACCGGAGTAGGAGGAGCGGGCCGTGAACTTGTAACCCTCTTTAATTGTTCCTCCATGGAAGCAATCTTATCAAAGATATTTTGCTGGAGGGGAGTAACATGAACAATAGCGGGTTGGCAGGGCATTGAAGGAGGAGGGGCCGCATAAAGAGGCCGTGGAGGGGAATTAATAGGATAACCCGTAGAAGAACCTGAATGGGCCGAGTTGCAAGAAATAAATGGGCCTCGGGGCCGTGTTGGAGGAGGAATAGAAGGAGGCGGGTGATGGGCCACCCGAGTAGAATGAACAGGAGGAGATGGGTAATGGGCTACCCGATCAGGATTAGAAGGAGGAGATGGGTGATGGGCCACCCGAATAGAATTGGAAGGAGGTGGGTGATGGGCCACCCGATTAGGAATATGAACGGAAGAGGGAAATGGGTGATGGGCCACCCGTGTAGAATTGGAGGGAGATGCATGAGATGTACCCTCAACGGCGGCCTTAAGGGCTTGGATCTGTTGAGGGGTAAGATGATCTAATGCATGAATGATCTGGGAGACTTTCTCATCATTGGGACGAGAGGATCCCGAGGGAGTAGTGGCTCGAAATTGAGTTGGGGGACCAGGAGGATGGACATTGCCCATGGGTCGGGCATGACCATAAGAATGAGGACGTGGTCCTTTGAAAGAATGGTGAGAAGGATGATGATTAACATGTTGAAATTGAGGATATGAAGTGCTAGGTTGTGCATCCTCATGAATTGAACTGAACATGTTTCTATCATGGTAAGCCATTATATAATCAAAATTCTCAATAATTATGCAAATAAGCACACAAGTTGGAATGGTTACCGTGATCTTGATTTGTTTAATCCTTGGTGAATTAATGAATTTATGCAAATTAATATGATTCACACAAGAAGAGGAACCTAGTTTCAAAATGTGATTTCACTTCAATGCCAACTAGGAACACTCTCTCACCACGTACGGGCCAACTAATTCGGGACTTCAATATGGGTACAACCTGCCCGGCGTCCGTGAGGGAATCCACGGGTGCGGGGACTTATGGAGGCTTGGTTTAGGAATTTCCAATCCAAAGAGACGGAATGCTCAATGGAGGGTCCTTCCTTTACCAAGGGGGTGTGTGGCTCCTAGATGTAGAGAGAGGAGGTCTCCCAAACCAATGTAAAATGAATGAATGAATGCAAGATGATATAATATACAAGATGTAATATGCAAATCACAGGGATAAACAAGGGCTCGGTGAAAACCAGAGGAAAAGACGCCCTGGGGCAGGGCGCTACCAACTCATAAGACGCCCTGGGGCACGGCGTGAACAAAGTAAGACACGCCTTGATGTGAGGCGCTACCAGCAAAAGGAACGCCCTGGGGCAGGGCGTTAACTATCACGAGAAGCCAAACAAATAACAAACGCCCTCTGGAAGGGCGTTATCAATGGAAAAGACGCCCTTGGATTTGGGCGTCAGTTCTCAAGCGCTGGGATAATCAAACAAAACACGCCCTGTAAGAGGGCGTTACCAATAAAACACACGCCCTGGGTGAGGGCGTTTTAAATAAGAACACGCCTCTGACAGGGGCGTTACTAATCTGATGACAGAAACTCTCGGCGGCCAGAAAGACAGAAATACTCACAAACAGCAGGCAATCAATAGAATCATGCTCATCAAAAAAAATTTAAATAAGTGGAGATTTTTAAAATAAATCTATTCAATTGACAATCACTTAGGGGAGAGTGCAAAGCACAATGGAGGGATGCCCGAGGGGCATAAGGGAAAGGATACCGAGGGTACCAATGGGAAAGGGCACACGCGGGTGCCAATAGGAAAGGGGTAATCAAAGAAAACAAGAAAGGGTCCCACCGTGATCGCCAATTTGTAGATTTGATTTAAAATCCACACTTATAAAATTAATTAACAATAAGCATGAAAATATGCATGGAATAGCAATGAAAATATATGTAGCATGAGATGCTATAGTGGAGTGTGATCGCCAGAGACCGAGGGTCTCAAAAGGAGATACAATATGAATACGTAGGGAGATGATCGCAAATACCTCAAATGCGGGATGATGTGATTGTGAGTACTCCTTTTCTCTTCAAATCGGCCGGCCGACGAAGAGAGTCTTTCTATTTGATTACCCTTGCAAAAAGACATACACAAATAACAAGATAGGAATTAGAAATAATGTGTGTGTAGTATCAAATTCCAATAGAAGATATGCGCATGAAGATCTATGAAAGACACACCTTGTGGGGGTGTTAGCCCTTAAACCCCTATGCAAGAAGGGTGGGAAAAATGATATGATGAATGAAAAAAATATAGAAATATGGGGAAAGAGTGCAAGTGTGTACTGTGGGAAAAATCTCAATATGATTGAGATGAAATCAATAATATGATGAATGAACGATGCATGAATATGAATTATTCAAATAAAATAGAATAAGGAGGAGGTGAATAAAAATCTGATTTTTAATGAAGCTTCTTGGCTTGAATCTCCAATCGGGAGATTGCTTCAAAAATATTGAGATTGGTCTTCAATGGAGAGCCCTCCTTAAGCCAAAGCCCTTCCCTTCCCCTTCCTCCTTCGGTTCCTGCAGAGGCAAAGAAAACAAAACAAAAAGAAACACACAGGCGGAAGAGAACAGAAGAGAAGAAGAAAAGAGAAAGGCAGAAGAAGAAGAAGAAAAAAAACGCAAGAAGAAGAAGCGGCTGAGGTGACTGCGGAAAGAAAAGAACAAAACGAAAACACCAAAAAAAGAAACAGAAGAAGGGGAAAAGAAGAGAAAAAGCCTCTCGGGAACTTCCGGAACCGAACCAAAGGATCAACTCCACCCCTTTAAATAGATTTCAAAAAAGAAGATAAATAAGGGAAGGAGGATAAGAACAGCAAGAGTCCTCAATAGGGGAAGACAAGAACGAGGAAGGTGCCCAAACGAAGTAGGGACTCTTTGAGGAAAGGCTGAGTTCGTTCAGAACTCGGAAGGCAAAACACGACTTGAACAAGGGCGTTTCTTTAAAAATTGACGACTTGTACACAGGGCGTTTCTTTTAAAAAAACACGCCTTGGATAAGGGCGTTAATTCAAAAATCAAATTTTAGAATTTATTTGGAAAATTATGAAACACGTCTGATTCAAAGGCGTTAATTAAAAAACGCCTTAGCAAAGGACGTTAATTCAAAATATTCAAACTAGGGCCATTTTTTATTTCTCAATATTATTTTCTCATTTTTTAGGTGGAGGTGCATCTCGTCGCCCTGATTCCAACGACTATTTTTGTGAATTTTTCTGACACCCGGAAGGCCACCAAATCACCTCTGGAAGGGGGTTAAAAAAAATAATAATAATAAAATCCATTTGAAAGACACGCCCTCACGTGAGGCGTGAATTCATTTTTTTTGATTTTTTATTCAAAATAACGCCTTATGATAAGTCGTTAATTCTCGAAAAATTCCGAAAAATTCCCAGAAAAATCTAGAAAAATGGAAATTTCAAAGAATGGACGCCCTTACATATAGTCGTCAATTTTTAAGAAAACGCCCATGTATAAGTCGTTATTTAAAAGACGCCCCCAGTTAAGTCGTTATTTCTGAAAAATAGAAAAAAATGCCCAGTAAATCTAGAAAAATTCAGAAAAATCCAAAAAAATCCAGAAAAATAGGGAAAAATAGAAAAAAATAAGAAAAGGGTGAAAAAAAGGAGAAATCCAAGAAAAATGGGGAAAACCACTCAAACAAAGCTAATTTGAGGGTCAAATTGGGGCGTTACAAGGTAATAATGAGATGCACTCTCAGTAATGTCAATTTTGGCGTGTCTACACCTGGGTCTTTGCGGAACAGCAACAGAAGCAATTCCCTCCATTCTTCTTTTATCTTTCTTTTGAAAATCTCCGCCCCTCCTCCCGGGGTGAGTGGCAGCAATATCTTCCTCCTTCTTCTCCCATCTCCTGCCCCCGGCCCTGGGGCGGACAGCAGCAACATGTTCTTCTTTACTCTCATATCTCCTGCTGTAGATCTCTTTTAAAATCCACACTTAAAAATATAAAAAGCAATAGATATATGGGTGAAAGCAATAAAAATAGCACGAGGTGCTAATGTGGAGTGGGTGTGATCGCCAGAGACACGAGGGTCTCAAGTGGAAAATAATATGGGGAGATGATCGCAAAATATCTCAAATATGCGGGGATGTGAGTGCCTCCTTTCTCTTCAAATCGGCCGGTCGATGAAGAGAGTTCTTCAATTAATTACCCTTGCAAAACAAAGACAACAACAATAAAGATATGGATTAGAATAAAGGTGAGTGTAGCATCAAATCCTAAATAAAGATGAGCATGAAATCATGGTGAAGAACACACCTTAAGGGGATTGGCCCTTAAACCCCTATGCAAAAGAGGGTGTGGGAGATGAATGATGAATGATATGATATAAAAAATAAGGGGAGTGTGCAAGAGATTGCACTAAGGGGAGCCTCAACGTGGTTGAGAATAATAAAAAAAATGAAGGGAGATGTGCATGCATGCATATGATGAAAATAGAAACAAAAGGAATGCAAAATAAAAGAAGAGGAAGAGGTGGCCTGTGCTTTGGCTTAAATGTTAAAGGGGGAGGAAGCTCTGCCGTAGGAAGATGAGCATGGGCTTCTCCTTCAGCCAACAGCATGCAGCACCTGCGATAGAAGAAAGGAAAAGAGAAGAAAATAAAAAAAAGAAGGAAGAAGAACGGGGGGAAGACAACAGGAGGGATCCGAAGAAGAGGAGTCCAACCAAACAACAGAGCCATTGGCTCTATTAAATAGGTTGAGGAAGAGATAAACATGGGCAAGAGTCCTAAGAGGGAAATGATAAGAATGGGCAAGAGCCCAAACCAAGTAGGCATCTATCGAAGCAAGGACTCTCTGGGGAAAGGGCTGCGAAGCCAGAAGGTAAAACACGCCTTAGGTAAGGGCGTCAATTTACGAATTGACGACCTACCCATAGGGCGTTTCTCAAAAACACGCCCTGCACAAGGGCATTTTTCAAAAACCAAATTTAGCAATAAAAACTCCCCATATTTGAAAAATGTAAAACACGCCTTAATTAAAGCCACGTTTAAAAACACGCCCCTGAGAAGGGCGTTAATTTCAAGAGCTCAAATGGGGAAGTCGGTCAAACCTAGAAGAATTAACGCCCTCAGGTGAGGTCGTCCTTTCTTTAAGAAACGCCCTTGGTTAAGTCATGTTTTGAAGAAAACACGCCCTTACCCAGGTCGTGAATTTAGAAAATTCATAAAATAGATAAAATGGGGGAGAAATAGATAAAATGGGAGAAAACGCCCTAGACAAGGTCGTGTTTCAAAAACACGCCCCTGATGAGGGCGTTAATTCAAAAAAAATAGAGATAAATGCCCAGAAAATCCAAAAAAAGGAGATAAATGGGGAAAAATAGGAGAAATCAGGGGAAATCCATGAAAAGTGGGAAAACCACTCAAATAAGCTGATTTGAGGGTCAAATGGGGCATCGCAGAGCGATATGAAATATACTCAAAATAATGTCAATTTTGGCGTGTCTACAGCTGCCCCGCCTTGGCGTCTGCTTTGCAAGGGAGCGTAGCAAACTGAAAAGTAGATACCAAGGTGTGATGAGACACGCAATCAACATCACTTGATGAGAATCAAATCAAAAGCACGAGATGAAGCAAATCTCGGGAAATTCAAGGAAATCAACAATGTTTGGATAAAAGGGGAGATGCGCACGCGGTGCACGAAGGAGATAAAATAAATGATCAACTTCCAACGCGGTGGAAGTACCCCAGGTCACAAACCTGTAGGTTTCACCATTGGGGAGCGGTTACCAGCCATGTGGACGTGCTGCAGCCAAGGTGGATCAAAGGAAAGGAGATTAAAAATAAGATGATAAAAATCCAAACAAGGAGCTTTCGAGAAAAGACCCAAAACAGCGACAAAACGAACTGAGGATCCAATTCGGCAAGGAAAATCTCATATCGAGAAAGATTAAGATCAATTCAACTCTCACATCAGCTTATCAAAAATGATTTTTCAACAATTGCTTCAAAGTCCTACATGAATGCATGCTGGGCTAAAGGGAAAATAACAAATGAAAATATAATATAATCAAGGATAATATTGTTAAACTGCCCAGACTGGGTCAAGAAACCGATTCTGCGAGCTGATACTAAGCCGAAGCCCGTTTATCCACGCACCAACTCGTAAAAAGGGAACCATCGTCCCCAGTCTCGGACGGCTCAACGGCCTATCCGTGTGACTAAGACTTCTCTGGAATCATCATTATTTTTGATGAAGGGGAACTCAAATTCCAGATTTACCAAAGCCACAAGGTCCTTGATATAATCTAATAGCGTAATAACATATAGTAGAATGCATACAGGGAGATGGTGATAGCAATAAGCCTGGGGGACTCAGAAATGAGCTGCAAAACCGGTGGGACTTTGATGATGATGCCCAGTCGGCGGGACCAAGAGCTTCTTATCCTGCGCTCAAAAATTCATTAGCCAAGATATAAAAGATAACAAGCAATGAAGAAGGCATTTAATCATAGCAATCATCAAAGCATCAATTATAGCATGTATATGGCATGAATAGCATAAGTCAAATCATGGCATAGCAAAGCATCATTACTTGTTATTTTGTTATGAGGAGACAATCTGGCTAATCAAGATTTGGAGATGGATGATCAAGATCTGATATAATGCCCATCGGCGGAGTGATCAGATGAAATTAGCAGGAGTCGATCTAAAAAGATTTGGAGATGAATCAGGAGATATAATAGGGAGATGACAATCAAAATGCCCCTGGGTGGCATGTTATAAGAATATCGGGAGGAATCAGTAGATTGATAGCAATAAGTGGAGAGAGGACTCATCCCGCTCCTGGTCCCTGCAAAGTTGTTCCTGCAAAACACCATCAGAAAATACAATGCAAATTTTTAGATTTTGGAATATGCAAATTTTTATGAGTTTTGAAAAAGATATTCCAATTTTTTATGAATTTTATCAATATGCAAATTTTTGTGGAGTTTTGAGAAAGGTATTCAAATTTTTATGGATTTTGGACAAGAAATATTCAATTTTTTGTTTGATTTTGGTTAGACATTGCTAAAGCAGCATCAAAGGGTGTTTTAAACCACTGGCTAGGGGTCCTCGTTCCTTCCCTTTTTGCTTAAAACTGTCCAAAGCTGGGCGTGCATTGTAAGGCGGCGCCCTATAACCGACTGCCTTTGATCAACGGCGCCCCTACCAAGGCCATACCCGAGAAACATTCGGTCTTGGAGGGAGAAGAGAAGAATAATTGGAGATAAGCTTTACGCAGGATGGGAGATATCAAGACCTGAATTCCTTCCAAGGTGCTTCCCATCAAAGAGGTAGTCTGTTGTGCCGGGGCTTTGTGCCTTTGATTTTTAGACCCTTGACATGCATACGACCAGGGTTTTCCCTGCGGGGACTTTGCCACTCTTGACATGCCTTAATTCATACTTTTGCTTTTATCGAAATTCTGATTTGATTTTCATAATGGCCCTTTTTGGCGAGATATGTATAATGAAATTCATATTGATTTTTCTTCTGGGTCAAGACTGCCCCTATTTGAGACTCCTCTCGTATTTGGATTTATCAAGGTTGGTCATCTTATCCGTCAACCTCTTGCCCCTGCATGTGGCCGAATAAAGAAGAGAAAAAGACTTCCAGATATACTCATGGCATGGCCAAGATAGCAACGGTGTTTTTATCAAAGGAGCCAGCTAAGGACGCCGTGAAGTGTGTGGAATGCCCAGCTAAGGGTTGCTCTTAACAAGCGGGGAGAGAATGTTGAATTCCCAGCGCGGGGTTCTTATTACCAAAGGTGCTGCAAAAGCAAGCCTAAAGACTCTTTTGAGAATGATTTCAATTAAACAAAAGCTTAAGATAAAGGTTTAAAACACCACTCTTAATCTCGTTAAGAAGCACTTGATTTTGAAAATCATGCGTGAAGTAATGAGAAAATGATATCATTAAAATGTGTACTTACGCCAATATGTTACCTTGCAACCTTTGTAGAAGCAGCTGCTGCGAGGCGATGTTGATCATCGTGGGATAGTCCTCTTTGGCAGTCCATAGGATTGGAAGCAAAGGGTTGAAAGTGGCTTAACAAGAAGGAGTGGTGCCAAGACCAGACTCAGATGAATAAGGAGAAAAGGAAGAGAGGCGAGGGCTAGAACTCCCTCACTAAGGTGTGGAGACCCTGATCACATGAAAGGTCTACAGAAGAAGCGGAGAATTAGAAGGAGGAGTGAGGACTAAAGCCTCGAAAGCAATGGGAGAAAGGGCAGATGCCCAAGGCAGTGGATGTGGAAGAAGTTGGGTCGGACCCTGAATTAGGAGGAATCAGAAGAAGAAATTGGTAGATGGAAAGAGGTGGATCCGGAGGGTCCGGAGGTAAAGGAGGAGAATCGTAATAGGAGGAATCATCCGGGGGCTCCGGAGGGATGACGAAAGAAGGGACGCGATGCCCTGGGGAGAAATAGGGAAAAAGATGATGAAAAAGATGACGGAAAAGGAAGAAGAGAATAAAAGATATGGAGTCCCGGAGGAGCAAAAAGATGAATTGAAGGAAATATGGAAGGTCCGGAGGTTCCGGAGGAATGAAATCAGGAGGGTCGCGATGCCCTGGGAGATGATAGAGAGAATAAGACGGAGAATCCGGAGGTTCCGGAGGAATAAAATCAGGAAGGAGAAGGTGGAAAGGGGCGTCGTACCCGAGGGAAAAGTCCGGAGGTTCCGGGGGAATGACAAAAGAAGGGACGCGATGCCCGAGGAAAAGATGGAGAGAATCCGGAGGTTCCAGAGGGATGAAATCAGTAAGGAGAAGATGGAAAGGGGGGTCGTGCCCGAGGGAAAAGTCCGGAGGTTCTGGAGGAGGAGAATGAAAAGGGGCGTGATGCCCGAGGGGAAGATGGAGAGAATCCGGAGGTTCCAGAGGGATGAAATCAGTAAGGAGAAGATGGAAAGGGGCGTCGTGCCCGAGGGAAAAGTCCGGAGGTTCTGGAGGAGGAGAATGAAAAGGGGCGTGATGCCCGAGGGGAAAGTCCGGAGGTTCCGGAGGAAGCAAATAGAAAGGGGCGCGATGCCCGGGGAAAAGATGGAGACAATCAGGTGGAGAATCCGGAGGTTCCGGAGGAAGCAAATGGAAAGGGGCGCGATGCCCGAGAGATAAGTCCGGAGGTTCCGGAGGAATAGAATCAGAAAGGGCGAGATGCCCAAAGAGGAGGGATAAAATTCCTGGAGGTTCCAGAGAGATAGCAGGAAAGGGGGCGCGATGCCCCAAGGGGAGTGGACAAAAAGATGAATATGAATAAGATGGGAAATGCGAAATATCCGGCGGTGCCGGAAGACGAGGAAGGTACGGGTTTGGAAACCCGGGAAGCAGGAGATGCAATTGTATGCGAATGCAATGCGATGAATGCTGTGAATGCATGAATGCAACAAAATGCATGAGATGCAAGGAATATGGAGAATATGAAGGGCGAGAGGACGAGATCCTCCTCTTAACCCTGGGAATGGCCCATGAAGAAGAAGTGATAGAGATGGATGAATAGAAAGTGGAACAAATAAGGGATGGCCCCTTAGCATCAAGGTAACTGCCCCTCCATGGCAGTGAACATGTACGGCCAATTGGCCCAATAAAGGAAGCTTCAATAAATGACAACCCCTTTGGAAAGCGAAGATCAATAAAGTGAGGGAGTCGTAGAGTTGGAACGGGAAGCATTATGTTGCCCATTGATGGTGATGAATATGGAATGTTGAATAAAATGGGCATTCGCCCCTTGTAAATGAATTCAGAATTCGAAGGTTTGAACAAAGGGTGCCCTGCCCGACCTTCATACGGCGTTAACGCTTGGCATCTGTTGAGCAGTGGTGGTGACTCGGCCTCTTCGATCATGCGCGGCACAATAACCCGGATTGGCATCCGGTAAATAAATTCTTGAATCTTGAATGGCACAGTCGTGGCCAAAGTCTTCTTGCCCGCCTTTTGCTTATCCTTGGCGCGAGTAGCTGCAGAAGCACACCCCTTCCGAGTAACAAAGGGAGGTGAGGCGGAGGCGGGAGGCTCCGTGGATGGTGGAGTTGTAATGGAAGGTGTTGGCAAATGGGTGAGCGTAAGCGGGGGTTCAAACACGTCGAGTTTCTCCCTTTGCTCGGAAGCAGTTGGGATTGGCTCGTATGCAAAAAAGGGCGGATCCTGCTCAGGACTAACCATGGGTAAAGGCGTAAGGCTATATGGTGGAGGAATAGGCAATGTGGGTTTTAAAGGGATAATGGAAAGCCGAGGTGGCGGTAATGGGAGGCTAATTGGGGAAGGTTTAACGGTAGGCTCAATGGAGGCCGATGGTGTGGAGGTTAATGCTTTAAGGAGTGGAGGTGTAATTGGTGGAGGTTTAATGGAAGGTTTAGGGGAGGTTAGTGTGAAGGTTAATGGTGTAACTGGAGGAGGTGTAATTGATGGAGGTTTAATGGAAGGGGGAGACTCAAAATGTGCCGGTGTGGGTGATTGAAGTATCGACCCATCATCGTAACACCAGGAGGTCTCATAAATGGGGGTTGGATCGGGGATGGTTTCATCCTGAGCAGGAGGTTCATCGAATGATAGCGGAGGGAGCGGGAAATTAAGGAAACTCGGAAGGGGTGCATGCGGAGCTTCATCATCATCGTATACTGCCTCGGATTCTTCAGTTGTCGGTTCTTCCTCGCTTGGAATGCCGATACCATAACCATCTCTCCTATCCTTCCATTCTCTCTCCAACTTAGTAATCTCGTCCAAAGCGGCATGGAGAGGATTGACCGGAGTAGGAGGAACTGTGACCCTCTTTAATTGTTCCTCCATGGAAGTAATCTTATCAAAAAGAGATTGTTGGAGGGGTATGACTTGAACAATAGAAGGTTGGCAGGGCCTTGAAGGAGGAGGGGCCGCATAAAAAGGCCGTGGAGGGGAGTTGACGGTATGACCCGTAAAAGAACCCGGATGGGCCGGATTGCAATGAATAAATGGGCCTCGGGGCCGTGAGGGAGGAGGAATAGAAGGAGACGGGTGTCGGACCACCCGAGGAGGAGCGTGAATAGGAGGAGATGGGTAATGGGCTACCCGATCAGGATTGGAAGGAGGAGGTGGGTGATGGGCCACCCGTGTAGAATTGGAGGGAGATGGGTGATGGGCCACCCGAATAGAATTGGAAGGAGGTGGGTGATGGGCCACCCGAATAGAATTGGAAGGAGGGAGAGATGCATGAGATGTACTCTCAACGGCAGCCTTAAGGGCTTGGATCTGTTGAGGGGCAAGATGATCTAATGCATGAATGATCTGGGAGACTTTCTCATCATTGGGACGAGAGGATCCCGAGGGAGTAGTGGCTCGAAATTGAGTTGAATGACCATTGGATTGGACATTGCCCATGGGTCGGGTATGACCATGAGAATAAGGACGTGGTCCCTTGAAAGAATGGTGAGAATGCTGATTAACATGTTGAAATTGAGGATATGAAGTGCTAGGTTGTGCATCCTCATGAATTGAATTGAACATGTTTCTATCATGGTAAGCCATTATATAATCAAAAATTCTCAATAATTATGCAAATAAGCACACAAGTTGGAATGGTTACCGTGATTTTTGATTGTTTTATCCTTGGTGGATTAAGGATTTTAATAAAGTTTGGAAAGATTCACACAAGGAGAGTCCTAGTTTCAAATGAGATTTGAACTCCAATGCCAACTAGGAACTCTCACTCACCACGTATTAGGCCAACTATATCGGGACTCCAAAAGGGTACAACCTGCCCGGCGTCCGTGAGGGAATCCACGGGTGCGGGGGCTTATGGAGGCTTGGAAAAGGGATTTCCAGTCCAAAGAGACGGAATGCTCAATGGAGGGTCGTCCCGATTCCAAGAGGGTGTGTGGATCCAAATGAAGAGGAGGAGGCTCCCAAACCAAATGCAAATATGAATGCAACAGGGTAAACAGGCCAACCACAATAATATGATCAATCAACAAAAATAAGCATGAAATATCATGAAAAACCACAGCCGGGGGTTCTGGAAACCCACAGTAAAAACACGCCCGGGAAGGGGGCGCTACTAAAAAAAGACACGACGATGTGACTGTCGTGAATCAACGTGAGGGGCCCAGGGGCTGGCGAAAACACGCCTTAGTGTGAGGCGCTATCAATAAACGGACGCCCTGTTCAGCGGGCGTCAACTCAGGAGACACGCCCTGATGAGGGGCGCTAATAAATAAAAGAACGCCCTTGGGCAAGGCGTGAAACACTGGCAGCAGATATATGCAAAATATATGATATGAAGAAAGCACAGGGGTTTGGCAAAACACAGGAAGAAAACGCCCTGGGGCAGGGCGCTACCAATGGAAAAAGCGCCCTTCGGTAGGGCGTGAAACACCGCGGGCAGATGCCAACCAAGTCAAGGAACGCCCTGGGTCAGGGCGCTACCAATAAACGAACGCCCTATGCAGTGGGCGTCAAATCAATAGAAACGCCCTGATCTGCGGCGCTACTCAATAACAGAACGCCCTCGGACAAGGCGTGAATTCACAGGAAGCAACAAAACCCGGAAGTAAGCTGGAAAACGCCCTGGCAGAGGGCGTAAAATATTAAGAAGACGCCCTGTGTCAGGGCGTTAAATCAATAAAAACGCCTCTTCCAGAGGCGTGAATTCATCTTGACCAGGAATCCTTCGCGGCCAGCAACAGCAGAGGAACACTCATAGAATCAATGCAATCAACAAATATGAATATCAAAAGGGCACGCGAGGGTGCCAAGGGGAAAGGGGTAATGAAAGAAGAACACAAAGTGTCCCACCGTGATCGCCAATTTGTAGATCTCTTTTAAAATCCACACTTAAAAATATAAAAAGCAATAGATATATGGGTGAAAGCAATAAAAATAGCACGAGGTGCTAATGTGGAGTGGGTGTGATCGCCAGAGACACGAGGGTCTCAAGTGGAAAATAATATGGGGAGATGATCGCAAAATACCTCAAATATGCGGGGATGTGAGTGCCTCCTTTCTCTTCAAATCGGCCGGCCGATGAAGAGAGTTCTTCAATTAATTACCCTTGCAAAACAAAGACAACAACAATAAAGATATGGATTAGAATAAAGGTGAGTGTAGCATCAAATCCTAAATAAAGATGAGCATGAAATCATGGTGAAGAACACACCTTAAGGGGATTGGCCCTTAAACCCCTATGCAAAAGAGGGTGTGGGAGATGAATGATGAATGATATGATATAAAAAATAAGGGGAGTGTGCAAGAGATTGCACTAAGGGGAGCCTCAACGTGGTTGAGAATAATAAAAAAAAATGAAGGGAGATGTGCATGCATGCATATGATGAAAATAGAAACAAAAGGAATGCAAAATAAAAGAAGAGGAAGAGGTGGCCTGTGCTTTGGCTTAAATGTTAAAGGGGGAGGAAGCTCTGCCGTAGGAAGATGAGCATGGGCTTCTCCTTCAGCCAACAGCATGCAGCACCTGCGATAGAAGAAAGGAAAAGAGAAGAAAATAAAAAAAAGAAGGAAGAAGAACGGGGGGAAGGCAACAGGAGGGATCCGAAGAAGAGGAGTCCAACCAAACAACAGAGCCATTGGCTCTATTAAATAGGTTGAGGAAGAGATAAACATGGGCAAGAGTCCTAAGAGGGAAATGATAAGAATGGGCAAGAGCCCAAACCAAGTAGGCATCTATCGAAGCAAGGACTCTCTGGGGAAAGGGCTGCGAAGCCAGAAGGTAAAACACGCCTTAGGTAAGGGCGTCAATTTACGAATTGACGACCTACCCATAGGGCGTTTCTCAAAAACACGCCCTGCACAAGGGCGTTTTTCAAAAACCAAATTTAGCAATAAAAACTCCCCATATTTGAAAAATGTAAAACACGCCTTAATTAAAGCCACGTTTAAAAACACGCCCCTGAGAAGGGCGTTAATTTCAAGAGCTCAAATGGGGAAGTCGGTCAAACCTAGAAGAATTAACGCCCTCAGGTGAGGTCGTCCTTTCTTTAAGAAACGCCCTTGGTTAAGTCATGTTTTGAAGAAAACACGCCCTTACCCAGGTCGTGAATTTAGAAAATTCATAAAATAGATAAAATGGGGGAGAAATAGATAAAATGGGAGAAAACGCCCTAGACAAGGTCGTGTTTCAAAAACACGTCCCTGATGAGGGCGTTAATTCAAAAAAAATAGAGATAAATGCCCAGAAAATCCAAAAAAATAGGAAAAAGGAGATAAATGGGGAAAAATAGGAGAAATCAGGGGAAATCCATGAAAAGTGGGAAAACCACTCAAATAAGTTGATTTGAGGGTCAAATGGGGCATCGCAGAGCGATATGAAATATACTCAAAATAATGTCAATTTTGGCGTGTCTACACCTGCCCCCAGCTCTAGGGCGGGTGACAGCAACATTTTCTTCTTGAGCTGGTGCCCAGCTCTGAATTTTCTTCGGCATCTAGACTTGTTTAAACCTTGCCGGGTTAGGTGCCATCGGCTATTTTCCCTTGTTCTCCCAGTCGGCCATCCTGGTGGCCAACACCTGGAATATGTTGTTGGTACTTACTGATGGAATGACTCTGTCAGGCCGTGCATCTATGGCGCAGCCGTTGAGGTTCACCCTCATGTTCCCAACCATCATAGTTTTTCCTGAGGCCGAGAGATGACCTCTAGTTACAGCAAACCGGTTCCTCCGATTGTTTCTCCTTCCCTTACTAGCAGTGGCAGAGGCAACAGTCTTCCTTTCCATGTGATGGACAAAGCAAGAAACGACAGTAGGAACAACCGCCGTCTTCTTCTCTTCAGCTCTTGGTGCCGTCGTGGCCTTTACCGTGGCGGTGTTTCCAGCTCTGTTGTTGACTTGCAGTAGGTCTACGAACACTAGTCCCAAGCAGTTGGGCAGACCCACGGCTGGTGGCATGGAGCCGAATGTTGTGGGCACCGCCAGGTAGCCCTCCCGCACATGGGTATCAACGACTTGCTGGCCGAAGCGGACAGAGACAATCCCGCTTGCCATTTCAATTCCTGAAAATAAGATTAACGCACAATTAGAATTTGAGAGAGGCTGCCGGGCCTCCTGCTTTGGCGTAGAGATGAAGGGAGACTAGGTCCCACCGGGCGTGCCAAACTTGTGGACGCGCTTTTCGTTTGATTTTATTCTTTTTATTTCTATTGTTTATTTATTGGCGTGCCAGTCACATATGTGACGATTTTATTGTGCGCTCAATCTGACTTCTAATCAGTCGATTGTGAGTGATCGTGTCTGGATCAAAAGTCCGTCATACCATAAAGGTTATGACGTTAATTACGTCCTCCCTAAGAAGGACAACCCTTAATTAAACGCCAAAGTAAGAGGAGACCGGCGGCAAAAGCCTAAATGAGAGCATGCTAATTTATCTGCAAGACATTGAGTAGATCGGATAAAGCGAGGGTATATCAGGTGCGGAGCAAATCCGGCAGCATATCCCCATTATCTTGGACTATGCCAAGTGGGAATAGACCATCATCCACGGGATGATGGGATGAAGGCCGAAAGAGAAGGGCACTAGGCCCGGGAACACAGTTTGCATTCGTAGCACCGGTTGATATTCCCTTGGAAACTATCGGAGCACATGCAGTGGCAGAGCTCCTTAGGTTCATAGGGTTACAGACGGATCTGATTCAGGATGAGGTAATATAGGGGAGGTCATTCCCCGTTAATTTATTTCCCAGTGTGTGCATGATGACCTCTCGATATCTCTCAGACGAGTACAGTGGGGTGGCCGGTAGTTGGAATGAGGTGCGAATGAAAGTTCTCGACGCAGCTTTCATATGAAAAGGGGGTTCTCGGCGCAACAGGTTCTCGGCGCGCAAAGTGCCGCGCCGGGAACTATTCACCGCGCCGGGAAGGTTTCGCGCCGGGAAGGTAGTGTAGAAGGGCTTCTAGGCATGGAGGCAGGTGGGTTCTCGGCGCGCTAGGTTGAAGAGGGCTTCTCGGCGTGCCTTTTAGCATGTTCTCGGCACAGCTGGAGTGGGCTTCTCGGCCGGCTGGAAGGTAAGGGTTCTCGGCGCGCCAGGTTCTCGGCGCGCAAAGTGCCGCGCCGGGAAGGTTCCACGCCGGGAAGGCAGGGGCGCTGGGAAGCCTTCTAGGGTTTTTAGGGTTTCTACGGAGCTCTGTTCTAAGGGTTTTGGGGTCCAGATTCTGATTGGGGTAGGATTTAGGACACAAATGGGGGGCTGAGCCAAGGGCTTTGCTGGAGTAATACCAAAGAATCACAGGGAGGTAGGGTGTATCGAGGGATTGAGGTCATGGGCCATTTGAAACCCTCTGGAAACAGGTTTTCTTTTTATGTCGCCGGTCGTCCAGGGAAATCAAGAGATAACTGTCTCTGATTCCTGTGATGACCTTGATGGCTTGGGAAAAGAAGATTAAACGAGAGATAGGAGGGCTTCGTGGTATCGGTATCACTGAAGGGGGGGAAAGGATAGAGTCCAAGAACCCATGGAAGCTAGGATCGGGACTCTACCTTCCCTGTTCCTCCATGAATGGCAATCAGAGAGCAGAAATCATCCGAAAACCCCAAGCATCAGAACGACTATTCAATACATCGAAAAGCATTCATCCGAGAGAGACAGAGAAAGGAAGACTTCATCATTTCACATTCAACCGAGCCATCATAGCACTATATCTCATCATCTCATTTCATCGCTTACATCATTTATAAGAAAAGCGGGAGGAAAGAAAGAAAGGCGTAGAAGCTATAGTATCTTCCCAGTAACAGAAGGACTTGAATGCCTTAAACGTAAACATGAATACATATAAAGAAAAAGAAGAAAATGGGGGAGGGCAGAGCATTGACTCCTCTCCCTCCCTCTCTGCCCACCTATGAGCTTCCTCCTAGGGACACTCTCTTCTCTTCCCACGATCTCTTCTCTGGCCTCTCTTCTCTCTTTTTTTTTCTTGTTCTCTCTTCTCTGCTTCTTCTTCTATTGCCGCTTCTCTTCTGTTGTTGTTACCTCTCCGTATATCTCTCTTCTGTGTATCTCTCTTCTGTCTATCTCTCCCCTCCTCCATCGAGAGAAGGGGGTTTTATAGCCCCTGATGAGTATCTTCTCGGCGGGCATGTCTCGGCGCGCCTCCGTCGATGGGATACCTCTCGGCGCGCAAGAGTCTAGCTTCCCGGCGCCAGCTTTGGGCCTTGGTGAGGAGATCCCGGCGCCACACTTATGGGCCCATTTAGGGCTTTTGACGCTTCAATTCCTCTTATCAGCGGGTTCAAGCTGTAAAAGCTGTCCAACCTGTCTTTTCGTTCGTTAACCCTTCTGAGTCTGTCAGAACTGACGAAGGCCTCTTCGTTGGTGAGTGGGTATAGTTTCATCAGAGCATTTTTGGAGGTTTTCATCAGTCAATAGACTGCAGTTTTCATCAGTACTGTCATCAGGGCGATGACAACGCCGGACATCAGCTTGGCCGGGGAAGGCTTCAGCCGGGTGAATAGCTTTAGTGACGGCTCTTCTTTAGTTCTGACTCTGCAGGAATTACATAGGTCTTTATTACTGGTTCTGTTCTCATCTTGGACTCAGCTCATATTTCATCTGTCAACACCCGATTGGTTTGTCGAGGCCCTTAGCGTCCCCACCCTTGCTGCCACCACCCTTCACTAGTAGAAAAATAATGCCACCACCCGCCACTAGTAGAAAAATAATAATATAAGGCAAAACTCTTCTGCCTTTTAAAGTGTCAAAATCTGCCATTTATTCTATTATAAGGCAAAAATAGGGTGAATTATATTTTGTCTTCTATTAGACTGTATTCTATGTAAATAGAAGGTGGAAAGTGTATTTTAGAAGGCGGAAACTTTAAAAGGCGAAAATGATAATTATAGAAGATGATTTATTGTTGCCATATAAACTTATGATTGAGGGAATTTATATGTACTCTCTATTATTTTTTAGAAGATGATAATTTCTGCCTTTTAATATCTATATAGAAGGAAGATATTTTTACTTTTTATTCCTTTTAGGCGGCAAAATATTTTGCCTTATAAGTTATCAAAATAAGTCACTAGAAGGCAAAATTTTCTGCCTTCTATATTAACATCAAAATATAAACTATTATCTTTGGAAGGAGTCTTGTTCTCCATTTAGCATGTTATAATTAACGATACATCTTCTAAAAAAAATTCCTCACGAGTAAAATTTAATGACAAATATAAATTTCTTACAAATATACAATGAAACTATTTTTCCATGAAAGAAGATTGTAAAATTTAAAATATAGTATCAGATGACAAAAAGATACAAAGACAAGCCACAATATGACATCTATAATATGACATCCATAATATGATATCCATATGGTTCTGATAATATACACTCAAACTTCATTTGACATACACAACTCTACTTATACATCTTCAAAAAAAATGTCCACAATTTTTCAAATATGATATCCACATAATCTTCATATCTTTATAAGCATTCTTCATAATCTTCTCTTGGAAGTACCTACAAAACGATCAATAATTATTTTTAAAAAGATATTATAAAAATTACTAAGAAATAGAAATATTTTATATAAAACTTATAAAATATTTACAGTGGCATAAGAGATCATGTAATTATACCGAGTATCTCTTTGTTAATCATTCCTCTCGAGTAACTGAAATAAAATTTAAGTGTGAAAAAATAATAAATAAAATATATAATAAATAAAATATAAATTTTGTAAATAAAAACGCTGAGAACTTACAAGATTTTTAATCCATGGAATATACTTTTCTTCGCATTGTCTTAATATTTTTTGCAAGTTTGTAATCAACCTCATATTAAGACATAAGACTTCAGTCACATGAATTTCATAATATTCTTCACCCAAAGGTTGTTTATCCACTTTTTTCTAGATCCTTTCTAATTATTTTTCCTTCAGCCACACGATCAAAAGTAAACCCAAGTAAATAGCATATGCTATTTTCGTAAAAGATATAAACAATAATTAAATAATAGTAAATAATCAAACATCAATTTCTTTGAACATAGATTAAAAACACATATATATATAACATAGCGATTCTTCTTGTTCAATATTATTGTGATAACTTGGTTGACTAGGTTACAAATATAAAAAGTCCATCATTTGATTAAGTTGAAATTAAATCTCACTAGATAATCAATATATAAGATCATCTTAAATCACTTTTCATAACTTTATAAAATAGTTACCGGTGAAACAATCACATAACTACCAGCCAAAAATCAAGCTATTGTAGCACGATTAACATCATTTTCCATATTAGATCTCTCATCTAAGGGATCAATATTTCCAACAATTACCTAAAACTCAAAAGATAAATTTTTGTTTATAATTTAGTATAAGATAAAAATGTCAACTCAACAAATTTATAAAAATATTGAAATAAAAATGTCTACAAGAAATACATACATGTTCATTTCTTCCATTGATCAAATTTTTTAACTTTTCTTGTAAAGATTTGTAATTTGTTTCCATCTCAAACATTTTATTTTTTATAGAAACAATTTTTTCTCTCATTTCACGTACATTTCTTCTTTGAGCCATACATATCTGTAGAAGTGACAAATGAACCATAACATCTATGTTTGTCTGGATGTTCTTTTTCTAACGTTTGAGTTGAGATTTTATTTTCATTTACATTGACAACATTCTCAAAATCATATGTAGAATGACTTGCTACTATTTTATCTATCTCAACCTAAAAATAAAATATAAACATAAATATTAGTCAAAATTAGAAGTTAAAAAATTTGATATCAACTTGTAAGAATATGAACACATATACAAATCTTTCAACTGCAAGGTCAGTGGATGGCTCTCCATTTTTCTTTGTGTACATCATTTTAAATGTTTAGATCAGTGACATTTTTTATGCCATTTGCTCCTCCTTTAGTCATAAAAAATTATCAAGTTAATAATAACTATACATCTATATATATATAACAAAAAGATAATATATAAATCATCATAAATAATAAGATAATATTTATATAGTCACGTTGTCGGATGTCAATCCTCTTTAGTTCGTCGTAGAAATCATCCCTTATGCACGATTCATCTTATTGATATCTGAAATTCTCTTTATAAACTATCAAAAAATATTAATTATGATAAATTAATAACAAATATTTCATAACACATATAATTTTAATTTTTTTTACCTTTGCAGTATCACTTATCCAATCTTGGACTAAATTATTCCATTGTTCCTCGTAGAGCTATTCATAATTTGGCTCAAACCGAAAAATCGAACCGAACCGTTCGGTTCGGTTTGGAGTCGAATTCAGTTTGGTTCGGTTTCATAATGTGTGAAACCGAACCAAAAGGAATAAATCGAATTTATTATTTATATATTTTTATTCATATTATATAATATAAATATATAAAAAATTAAAAATTTAGTTATATACATATAAAAGCATACAAAATATAACTATGTTTATTTTTATTTTTATTTTATATAAGTCATTAAATTTATATATATCATAATAAAATATGAAAATTCAGTTTGAAATCGAACCAAACCGAATTTTTTTGATTTGGTTTGGTTTGGTTTGGTTTGATGAGTAAATTCGGTTTGGTTCGGTTTGAAAACAAAGGTCCCAAACCGAACCATGTTCACCCCTAGTTCCTAACTCGACTATAAATTGGTGTGGATATGGATTATCTCTACCAGAATTGAAATAATCTTTCTTTAATATTTTCTTGTAATATTTTCACTTCTTAGATAGTGATGCAACCACATAATTCTCATGACGATAATGAAGTTCATACTTCGACTACAAAATAAACAGTAAATTTGTTAATATTTTGAGAGATAAATTATTATGAAAATAATAAAATCAGATGCAATGTAAATTATCCTCACTAATTCTAAACATTTATTGATAATTTATTGTTGCATGTATCTCCAATCGAATATATCAATAGGCAACAAATCACCATTGCGAGTCATACTACCTAAAAAATGTGCAAAGATGACATGAGAAATTCCCTTGCATTTTTTTAAATTCTCTTGCATTCGAAGTATGCACTAATGTTAAAAGATTTATTCTTTCTATTCTCGCTTATGAATTGTCCATGTCTTCTGGTTTTTGGGTTGAAGTTAAGCTGTTTCTAGTTATGCATGTCATTTTAGTTGCCCTTCTCACAAAAAAAATGCAGAAAATTATGTGAAGCTAGTTATTTCAGCTACTCTTCCCTTCTTTTCTTATCTGTGTGGATATTGTTGAGTTTAAATTGAACATGTAAATTATCTTTCCTTCCTGAACAAAAAATGTTATCTTGTCTTTAAAATTTATCAGTTGAAGGGTGTTCACATATGCACTGATTTTTTTGCTTCTCATCCAGGGAAATCATGTAAAATTACTTATGGTTCTGGAACTATCTATGGCTTCTTCATCCAGGATAATGTACTAGTTGGAGACCTTGTTGTCAATGATCAAGTGGGTTCTTTGTTTATGATTGCTTCTTCTGTTGTCTGCTTGTTCCAATTTCTTTGTGACTTTGATCCTAATGTGCATGGCTGATTAATAGGTTTTCGTTGAAGCAACATGGGAGCCAAGTCTTGCATTTGTTATGGCAAAGTTTGATGGCATTATTGGGCTTGGCTTTGAACATAATACTGCATCACTATCTTTGTTCCATTCTTTTCTATTTCAGTTTGAGATGGGAGATTTTCTCATTGGAAACCAGACAACCGGTAAGGCATTAACATCAGCATCTTTCCCTCTCTTCATGCAGGTGCACACAAGTATGTGCATATCCCATGCATGTGGTAGCTTATTTTAATGCACACATCTTTTTCAGGTCATTGTGTTGCTGGTTGCTCTGCTATTGCAGATTCCGGGACATCCTTGCTCACTTGTCCAACTGTATGTGCCTTTACATTTCTACGAACCGACTTTTTCCCATGAATATTTGCCAGAGTGTTCCTCAATATTCATTGGTTTGTGGTTGAGCAAGTAACAAGTACGATAAATTAACAATGATTCTGCAATTAGTGTGTGTAGAAGTGGAATGAATCAATGTGATTTGACACTTTAAAAAGGTAATCAGAAGTTGAGATTGGCCTATTTTCTGTGTCTTTCATTGTATCAATCTTTCATTGAAGGTAGCTTAACCAAAGAACTAAGATTCATTCTGCTACTCAAGGGGAACCATTAGAGACGAGGAATTTAAAATCATACACATGGTTGAATCAGCTATTACTCAATCTTGATTTGGATTGGATAATTTGGAATGTCCACGATAAACCAAGTAGGGGGGAATCATTTTGAATTAAAAGAATAATTCATGTGGATATAAGAAGTGGAGCCTCTAGATGAATTATTTGATGCCCTATCGGACACTTATTGCTGAGGAAGGGATTTTAGGTGATTTTTTCTTTTTTGTCTTTACCAGAGAGTATTTGTGGTGTGTCAATGGAGGGATGCAGTTTTCTTTTCTTTTTTCACAGGGGTGGTGATTATTGGAATTGTAAGGATTCCAAATAAAATAAACTAAGTTAACAAGTGTAGATTAATTTAGCTGGTGTCCATGAGGTTATCATCCTTCACGTGCCCACATCTCATTCTCATTTCCATTTGTAAACTTATAGTAACATTTCCCTTGATCCATCCATGTTCAAAAAAAAAATTGATCTGTAAACCAGACTACTTTTGTTGTTCCCTTAATCCCTTTCATTATTGGTACTGCCTGTGCTATCTTACTAGGGCCATTGGAGTGTTTATGAAATGTGCTTCTGAGTTCTGAATTCTCTCAAAATGATGTAGTTCTAATACATAGATGGAAATTTGATTGAAGTTCAAAGTCAAGTCATTTTGTTTAAAACTTTGAATGAAATGGTTTTGTTGCGGTGTTTGAAAGGCTTTTGGAGGTAAAGCCACTACTATTCTGTAAATAGAGAATTGTATTTTATTTTTATGATAGTTTCTCTTCATATTTTCATTCTCGAAAGGAATTCACCGTTAAACATAATCTATGCAGTTATGCATTGTTTGATATGGACGGGCAGCAACTTCCCCAAGAGTTGGTGGTTGAAGTGACAGAAACATTTAAGAGGATTCTCAAAGAGGTATTGTACAATTTCCCTAGACCTCAGTTAGACTTAGTCCCATTGTTTACTGCATTTATCTGATTCTTCCTTTTAATGTATTAGACAAAGAATGTTAGTAATGAACATAATGTGGACATGTCTGTTCTTCAAGCTGTTTCAATTGTCTTGGACAGGCGTCCTGATTTAAGGTGCCGGCATTTTCTTTACACATCATTTAGTTGTTATTATGTAATGATCTGAATGCATGTTTTGTCTTCTTACCTGACCTTGTTTGGCTTATAGGCAACATGGATTGGCTTATGAAGTGTTGCAATGGTATATCTGTAGAATGGAAGCATGGTTTGCAACTGATGTGGACACAATATCGCTAAAAAATTGGGATCAGGTAAGGACTCAGAAAATAATAGCCTATTTGACTATTCATACCCTAGAAAATGTTTTCCTCGTTGAATTTGAAAGCTCTTGCATGACAGTAGTTTCCAATAAGAAGAGGCTTAACCATGTCTCCTTTAGTTTTAGTTCTTGTGGTGGGAGTGAATAGAAAATTTGTATTTGAGGCTGTGCATTGTAATCACTTTCTGATATTCAACTTCATTATATGAATGTGAATGTTCATAGAAGCTAAAATTTAGTTCTTTACAAACCATGCTTATACTTTAGTGATGTTGCTCAATCTAAATGTGTTAAAATGTAGGAGCATGTTCTTTCTGGTGGTCATGGACTTATGGTGCAAGGGTATGACCAGTTAATAAAAGCACTTGCAGAGGACATTGACATATGCTTGAACCACAGGTATCCTCATGCTTTCATTTTCAAATGTTTATGGAAATCTCGCCGTCCCATGCTTAGGCAAGAAATATTCACGGTCGAAGCTCCTCCTTGGGCTGTTTAAGTCAGGATGTATATATTCCTGCCAGTTGGACATGCTCTTGGGCTGCATAAAGTCCAATGTTCCACCCTACAGCAGGGTCATGCTCTAGGAACTTGTTGCTTTATGTTGCTGGGAGTCTTTGTAACTTGTGTTCACTTTTTTTTTTTTGAAGAAGAAGAAGAAGAAGCTGAAGCATGCCACCAAATGTATGGATTGATAAACAGAGGATATACATCCAGCCAGTTGGGGTGATAACCCATGAAGAATCTAGACCCCAGACCATACACAATAGTGCACAAGTATAATGACACATCAGTGGATGCACAAAAAGGTATCTCCCTATGAAAGCAACTGTCACACTGCAACAAAACAAAACTCTAATTAATAAGGCCCATTTTGATAATAGGTTAGGATAACTCATATGAGATGGGTTAGGATGAGTTATTCTTTGACTTTTCACTTTTTCAGTTTGATAACTTATTCTTACCCTAGGAATAACTCATTCCATAGAAATGGTAGAATGAGTTATTCCTAGAATAAGAACTTTAATCCTAACCGACCCTTGGTAACTTGTTCCTACTATCAAACTCGGTTAAGGGTGAGAAGGTGGAATAACTCACTCTATTCGCCCCTTATTCCGTTAACAAAGCGGCCCTAAAAGAATAACACTGGAACACTGAAAGGGGATAACTGTGAGTAACAAGACAGATCTCTCTATCTATATATGTACACCCACACGCTATTTTATTTGCATAATTACCGCTGCATATTGTGTGATGGTCTTGGTTTTGTGATATTATTTGCCTGTGAATGATTATTTCATGAGTTTTGTGGACTCAAGGATGAGGTATAACAACATATTTCTCTCCCTTGCATACTGGTTTGTTGACAAGTAAAAGCTTGCTCTCAGATCTCTTTCATGAGTAGTGGGCCTAGTGGCAACATGTTCATGTTCATTTTGAAAACTTGAAGAAATTGTTAGATTCTGTAGCAAATATTATCTTCTGCCAATAAAATTTATGTTTCTCATCAGGAGAGATGTAAAGCAAAATCTTTGATCACTTTCCTCAAGCAATTTCACAATTCAATTTGTTGGAGTCATGATCTGCAGGGCCACGTGAATTGCTCATAGCTGTAACAAAGTGGTCCTCACTGTTGAGGGCGGGAAGAATTTTGTGGCAGATACTGCTGTATAGTAACTGTTCCTCTTGGGGTTCTGAAGGCCAATTTTTTCGCATGGCCAGACATCAAGCATTTTCAATTTTGCACTGGATAAATTCATGTTTCGGAGGGTAGCTGAAAGCTACTGTAGTGGTAGTGGTGGCATGAGTGATCGAGGCAGTCTTTATGGTTCCCTTCTATCCCTCTATTCATATTCTTCTAATCCAAAAATGGTTCTCATGCCAGCAGAAAAAAACAACTGCCCTGTTGGATATTTGGGTTTAGTTGGATCTATGTCCATAATATCATGGACATGTTTGCTGGTTTAGAATTTGTAACACTTGGGAAGTTTTATCTGAATCTAATCAACACATGCTTTTCTAGCAGGCTAGTCTGGCAAGTAGCAGATTGCTTAAGATTTCGTCTGATGTTCTGTAAAGCTTTCATTATCCAATGTGGACTAGTGTGAGGAGGATAGTGGAGTCTAAAACATGATGTTACCTAAATTCTTACTTGGTGACACACGAGCACAAGAAAAAAATGAAGAAAGATCTCATACTCATTTAGGTTGGTGTATCTTAGGGGACTCTGACGACCGTCCATTTTGAACATATTTGTATTGTGATGACACTTTGTTTTATGCTTATGAGAGTGAGAGAGAGAGAGAGAACTCTTGACTATCGTCCATGTTGCACATGTTTCTGCTGTGATGACACTTTGTTTTATGCTTAATGAGCACAACATAGATGTTGGGGATTTAAAACGCTTGTCATTGATGTTTTGTTACCTAAATTCTTGCTTGGTGACACACGAGCACATGAAAAAATTGAGGAAAGATCTTACACTCATTTAATTAGGTTGGTGTATCTTCTTCTAATTTATGCCATTTGAAATTGTATAGTGCTGGATAATTGGCTGGGTGTCCAGTACTGTTGCCTTTGCTGAGTGTTGATTTGTTTTCCCTTGTGCATTTGGATGTTGACATCCCTTCCAATGCTTGCAGGGAATAGGTGTATTGCTTGATGGCCTGTTTGGTACAGGGACTGGTTCTACTGTTTCCATGTAAGGATTAGCATTTATTTAAGTATGGCGTCATATTAATTGCCATCTTGATTGCATTGCTTTCTTTTGTAATTCTGATGATCATTAAACATTTTTTCATGTGTCATTGAAAGTGTGTGGCTTCTTGGATTACCTCGAGTAGGGAGTCAAAGAGTTGTACAGATTTCAACTGGCTTCATGATCTTTTTCTCTACCTTGGGTCTAGCTCTCCTAACACAGTTTTGTTCTTTCTCATTTGAGATGCCTAATGGTTAATGCTCACTGATTTTATTGTTTTCTCACAGGAATATTTGGGGCTATCTTTGCTTCAATTCCATTTCTAATTTTTACTGCAATGCACTGTGTGTTTTTTGGCCTCGTAGGTATGTATAGCACTTATTTAACAGGAAGACATTATGCTGTTGACTTTATGTTACCATCCGGCGGAATCTTGCAGCGTCTGTTGGCTTTATATTACTTATTTAATAGGAAGACATTACTTTTTGTTCTGAAGGATACCTACGTTTGTTTTTTGGCCTTTGTCAACCTTCCTGTAGATTGCTTTGAAATATGATAGAGGTTGTCTCGTGCAGGATTCGCATGCTACGTGATGGTGGTATACATGGGTTTAGCTGTTGGCTGGTCATGGGGAAGGTCTTTGAAGGATTGGTATACGTTGCACGGGTTTGAAGGCAACGAAGAGGCGCTCCCGTGTTTGAATGGGTTATGTGTAAAGCATTGCATGGCATCCGTGGGATTGCAGGCGTTGGCTGAGCGCGGTTTGCTGGGCGCCGTTGTCACCCATGCATGGATGGATAGGCGTCGTGGGTTGTTGCGTTTGCATGTCGGCTGGCGTTCTTATTCCTGGGCGTGGGAGATCCATTGTTAATTGGCGGAGCTTGCGGTTGCATGGGGTGCGCCATTAACGGCAGGTTGCCGTGGGAAGACGATCTGCACGGAAGGTGGACGACCGGCAGCGGGCATTGGTATGCGCCATGGGACGTGTGGGCGTGGTGGTACGAGGAAGAAGTGTGCGAACACGGCAATCTGCTGTGATAAGGCAGGGAATCGTGGCGGTTTTGTTAATGGCAGCGTGGAGTCTCTTAGTCTGCCGTGGACTGTTGTTAGCAGGATGGGTTTGTTACTGTGCATGGTTCTTTCCTGGGGGGCTGCTCTTAGGAGACGAAGACGAGGGAGGGGGCGAAGGCCTCCTCGTTATTTGCTGCTATTTGTTCTTCATTATTCTTTTAATGCTTTCAAAGACTTCTTCTCTTATAGTATTTCTTTAGTAGTTTGTTTTAGTTCTTTCGTAATTGAACATTGGTCGTCTCTTGTTTAATTCTTTTTGTTAAGTTCTTTGTAAGCCTGCGTTTTACATTTAGTGAAAGTGTTATTTTGATTATCTTCTCTCTTCATCTCTCTCTTTCTCTTTTCTGAGCGTGGTGTTTTTTTGTTATTTTTCTTACACTTACTTAATGTAATTTAATTCTTAGTTTTTAACGTTTCTTACTCTTCGCTAGTTAATTTTAATTTCTCAATTTTAATCTTAATATGTTCAACTCCAACTCTCTCACGGATTTCAATCTTAAAAATTCAAAATTTTTAACTCTGAAATTTAGATTTTATGTGGATTCTACTCGATCTCATTATTTAATTATTCTATTTTTAATTAATTTATGAGTCAGATAATTAAATTTGATAAGGAACGTATTAACTACATGTGTTTCCCTGTATCAATGCCCCCTTCTCCGATATCTTGTATCTAGCCAAGGGTTCGCCACCTTCCTACTAAATCGCTGTGAATCGGAATATTCACAACGCACTCAGAGGCCAAACTATCTATACTTATAATGACACAACATACCGTTCTCGTCAAAATAAACGTGCATAATTCACGTAACATATTCAAATGTACATTTCTTAACTTTAAAAAGCATTTATATCATAAACCATAACATACATCCTTCACTTCACAGTCACAAGCATTCTCCAATCTACAAAACACTCCATTCTACCTCGTACACACACGTCACACTTTCTAGAAAACTCCCATGATCACTCTCTGACTTGTCTTGTCAGTGTCAAGCTCTAAAATTGATTGGTTTCTTAAAAAAAATAAAAAAGTGATGCACGTGAGTCAAAGACTAAGTAGATATTAAAACTAAATACATACTTACTATGTAATAATTTTTTTACAGATTATGTCATAATACTCCTTTAATCATAATTATTTGAATACTCTAAATATATAACACAAAATCAAAGGACGCAGTCACGAATCAGAACACTTATCAATTATCTGACAAATTATTCTCAGTTAATCAATTAAACTATCAATCAATTCAATATTTCAACCGACTTGTCAATCAATTCAATATTCATCCGGACTCAACTCAGGTTCAATCATATCAATCAATCAAATATGCAAACCTTACAATAAATTTTACACCATGTGCCTTTATTTATTAAAGTCAATTTCAATTCAATCGATCTTGATTACATAGAAAATTATCACAATAGTCGGACATACATCCAAACCACGACATAAGAGATCAATCAGTATCGAGATTCATACGATAGGCATATAGATAAATGGCCCACATGGTGTGTGCCGATCAATCTTCATCAAGCGCAAGATGAGGCAATTAGTGCATGACAGTCTTCCGTTTGTCCTCGGACATTAGGCTAATCTATATGGACACTTACTACATATTGCCACAGTTCTCCTTAAGATGGCACTATCTATGTACTCAATTTCATATAAATCTTTTTTATCAAATTTTATCTGAATAATCTTTAATTAAATTGAATATACATATAATTATAAATACATCAACTAAGGTTGACGACTAATCAAAAAAGTAAACATAATTAATTAGGTTGTATATATATAATTCAATATGCAGTTCATGGGATTCTAACCATGCATGATCTTCTTAACATATGTAATTAGTTTTCATGTGGTTTAATCGATCTTTTGAATACATACAGTATCAAACTAAGGTTAAAACAATCATATACATAAAGAATAGCATGGGTTAAGTTCATCATGTGCCAACTTGTACTGCGAGATTCTCAATCATCGTAAGTTCCCTTCAAGCTCCACTGGTCATCCTAGAACTACTTCTAGCCATTCTTCTCAAGTTAGGGACGATTATCTACTCCTGACACCATAAGTAATACTGCCTAGTTAGGTTTTACCCATGGATAACAGAGTCAACAACCTAAAAACTCACTTTCTTGCCCTTCTTCTTTTTGTCATTCCTACGTCTCCTTCTTTCTGTCCTTACGTGGGATGCTCAGGGTTAATCAAAGGATAATAGGAGGGGTAACAAAGGTTTAAATAGGTTGTCTTTAAGTCTAGTTAGTGGAGAATTATTTTAAGTCAAAAAAATTTCATTCATGACAGTTTCCACATGTCGTAACTATCCATAACACCTAACAGATTTGCTCTCCACCTGTCGTAATTATCCATAACACCTGGCAGATTTGCTCTCCACCTGTCATAACATCTTTATTTGTAACTAACACTTATCATACACACAAGTCTCCCATCACTAACCCCTATCATTCATCTCTGATCCCTGTCGAATAACTCTGATTTATGTCAGATAGCACTTGAGTTCATTTTTTGATTTTTAAATTCTTAAACTTAAGCTAACTCTTCCACGCCAGCCCCCTCTTAACCCATACAAAATAACTCCTTACTCTATTGAGTTGCAAAATCATAATTGTACTTGTAACCTAATTTTATTTTTGTCATTTTTGACCTAACATATGTCATAATCAGTGAGAGTACTTAATACGAGATTTAAAGATAATTATGTTACCTTTCCATTACTGAATCTAATATCGACCTGTTTCGATGTTCTTACATGTAATTAACCTTGATAAAGGTAATTTCATAATTTAAATAAGTTATTAATCACATTTCGACAATTAACCATAATCTATTTTTTATTAATTATCCTTCCTATTGTCTTCATCTTCAATTTATCGTCTATCTACTTATTATATCATATATTCCTATAATATATCGTCTATCTCTCTAATGCATCATCTATCAGCTTCCAGATTAGACAATATTTCATCTATCTTTAGATCATCTAACTCTTAGTCACGTCATCGTCTGGCTGCTTCTCCTTTAGAAAGAACATCGTCTATCTCTCTCCCACTTAGAGAAAAAAAGAAGAAATGAAGGAGGAGGAATGAACGCACAGGAATCACAAATTTTGTAGTTGCTTAACAGCAACTCAAATTGATCACCCGAGGTGATCAATTTAAAGGCTTCAAGGGATGCGTCCAAGGAAAGAGCATCTGCAATTGACGCTCCTTAATTAGAGCTTTCCCCAATTGTCTATAGTTGCATAAAACACGTGAACGTCGCTTTCAAAATGCGGAGTTCAAAGATGCATCTATGAAAGATGCCATGAATCACGCGAGTGACATTATCACTCAACGGTAATGCACAGTGATTGAACAGTGACACACAGTGAGTGAACTGTGTGAGTGAACAGTGACACACAATGTCAAACAATGAAGGTTTTTAATTACCTTTTTAAAACACTGCTAACAATCTCCCACATGATTTAAAACTTTTAAATCTCTTAAAATAAAATAATTAATAAACAAAAGGCTGTTGAATCGTTTATACTATGTAATGGGTGAAAATATATTTCAGTTTAAATTTTCACTTAGTGATATTTGAGATTGTCTATGGGAACGCTTGGTGGACTATTCCTTAAATCAGCTCCCATGGTTCAGACTTTTCCAAATTCACACATTGTATAGATTAATCAAGATTCTAGACGAGTTGCGCTATTAATGGTCTTGCATAAGTATCTCATGTGTGTTTTAGAAGATAACTCACATCTCATAGTCACGGCCTCACGACTCCACATATGTCGGTGAATCTTCAAAAGATGTTAGCAAGGTAACACCCTGCCTCTTGGGTCTTGGATTCATTAAGAGTGTAAACTCATCCTCACATCTTACTTCTAAGTGAGCATTGGCGTCATAGGGATGAGAGCAGAATATAGCAATGCTTCACATAGTTACCTATCAAGTTGTTTCTACCCATTAACCTCTGTGAGGTTGAGTTGTCACCGTGATAACTAATTTATTTTATGGGCCCAATTCCATCTCCCTTGACGCTTCTAGAACCGTCGTTCTAGATAAACCTTTTGTGGACACATCTGCAAGATTTCTTTTTGATATCACAAAGTTCAAGGCTATCAAATGTTGTTTCATTTTCTCTCTTACAGACTTGTGTCGCACTTTTAAGTGCCTATTTATTTTCACATCAACATTTGCCTATATATATTTATCAATTGTTGATTTACATTAACATAAAGTGAATATAGAAGGTAAAGGGCATGTCATCAATGGAATATCAATTAAAAGATATCTCAACCATTCAGCTTTTATGCATGTAGTGTCAAGTGCAATTATTTCAGATTCCATTGTACTTCAAGCTAAGATAGTTTATTTAGTATATTTTTATGACACTACACCTCCTCCTAAGAGGAAAATAAAACCTCGTGTGGATTTGACATCTAGAGAATCACTAATCCAATTTGCATCACTATATCCCTCTAGAATAGAGGGATAACCAGTATACTATAATCCACAAGTCATAGAATCTTTTAGGTATCTAAGTACTCTTTTTAAGGCATTCCAATGACTCTCATTAAGGTTAATGGTATATCTACTAAGTCTATTAACTGCATAGATAATATCAGACCTCGTGTAATTTGTAAGGAATTCAAGTGATCTTATAATTTGTGCATATTCACTTTACATCGTTGGGTTTTCTAAGTTCTTCTTTAGGTGAACACTTGTGTCATAGGGAGTAGATATAGGTTGACAATCTATGTGATAGAACTTGCTAAAGATTTTACCTATATAGTGCGATTGTGACAAGATTATTCCAACAGAATTTCTTATGATTCTAGTGTTTAGAATTAGGTATGTTTCAGCTAAGCTTTTTATGTCAAAATTGTAAGATAGAAATTCTTTTACTTCCTTTACAACTTGCATATTAGATCCAAAGATTATAATGTCATCAACATACAGGCATAGGATGACAATGTATTCACCAAACATTTTATGGTGTACACATGAGTTTGTTTGGTTGATTTTAAAATCAAAGGACGGAATAGTTTCATCAAATTCTAAGTGTTTGGTGGGGACACAGGACCAGTCACACGGAGCCGACACCGTACTGCCCCGACACCACCGAGCTTGTGGCTAGGATACTCGACGTCCTGAAGCCCATTTCCATTTTTCTATATATTTTATCAGCCCATTTGATTGTATTGTGTGCATTGGGATATATGTATGATTTAGTGTCTTTTAGCCCATTGTGGTTATATTGGGCCATTTACTATTTAGCTTATTAGGCCTTTGTCTTTTAGGCCCATTAGTTCATTAGTTCTTTAGTGGGCTTTTGTCTTATTAGGCCATATAGTCAAAGGATATGAAGGTCCTTAGTTGAATTATCTAGGGGTATTTGTGTCATGGTGTAATTTGGCCATCCTTATATAAAGGAGGCTAGTTGTATCATTTGCTTCAATGAAAACCTTTGAATGAATGAGAATTTCTTCTTCTTGCTCCCTTCTCTCCAAACTCTCCGTGAGGTTCGAGTGATTGCCCGGCGAGAGGCCGTCTGGTGAGAGACCATCCGACAAGAGGCTAAGCTATGTGAGACAGTATCTATCCCCTTCCCGTGCTACCCACCGTCCCGTTCGTGCTATCGGAGTGCCGACGATCGCTTCCACGCCGCCGCCAGCGTCAAATTTGGTATCAGAGCCCAACAATGGCATCTCCGTCAACCCTGACATCCTCGTTGTTCCCCTCCACAACGTGATTGACTTCAGTACGTGAAATAAAAAAAGAAGAAGAAGAAGAAGATATCTACTTCTCTGGGCTGAGAGAGGGGAAAAAAAGCAGAAGAGACTTGCTTCTCTCGGCTGAGAGAGAGAAGTGAAAAAAAAAGAGTTCAAGGGGGGGCATTGTCGAATGTGCCCCCCTTTAAAAATTTTCCCAGCCGCAACGTCTCTCCCCAACCGCCGCGGCCCGGCGCCCCCGCTCGCCATCCGCAGCCAGCGGTCACCAGCGCCCGCGCCTGCCCGCGATCGCACCAACACCCCACTGCCACGCGCCCGCGCTCGTCGCACTGCGCCTGCGTGCACCTGCCCCGCCCGCCAAGGTGATCGCCCGTCTGCGTTGACCAGCGCCAACCCCGCCCCGCGCCCCGCTCCAGCCTGGCCACACGCCCGTGCCCACCGTCGTGGCCGCCCGTGTGAGCTGCCTGTGTTGACGGCCTCGCCCACACGGCCGCTCGCATCCAGCGCTTTCTCGCCCGCACCCGCATGAGACAGGCGTTGGCCGCCCGCCTCCTGCCGCATGGGTTGACCGCTGGGTGAACAGAAGTGGAGAGCACTACCAAAAAAAGCGGAAATACAGACGGATATTTCAGACGGATATTTTCCGTCTTAAAATCTGTCTGTATTTCTGACGGATTAGTTTCCGTCACAAATTCCGTTGGTATTAAGGACAGAATATACTCTCTCTGAAGATCCGTCTATAATTATAGACGGAATATATTCCATCTTTATATACTTCGCAAATTTGGGACGGATATTCAGACGGAAATAATCCGTCTGAAATTTCAGACGGAATTAAGTTCCGTCCATATTTCCGTCGCAAAATTCCCCCTTTCCCGCCACCATCGACCCCTCCCTCCCACCCCTTCCACCTGGCCCCATTTCCACCCCCCCACTCTCCCTCTCACTCTCTCCTTCTCCTCTGCCCTCTGCTTGCGGACGTCGCCGCCGGAGCCGCCGGAGCCGCCGGAACCGCCGGAGCCGCCGTCTTCGCCGTCGCCGGAGGCCCCGCCGTCCTCGTCGTCACTGGAGGCCCCGCCGTCCTCGCCTTCGCCGCCATTCGCCAACCTCCCTCCCTCTCACGGTCGTGGTCGTCTTCTCATGGTCGCCATCGCCGCCAGCCGGTAAGTGGTCTCCCTCTCCCTCTCTCTCTCCCGATCATGTTCCCCTCCCTCACTCAATCCCTCTCCCTCTCCCGATCCTGTTCCCCCTCACTCAATCCCTCTCCCTCTCCCCTGTCCAGCTCCCTCACTCCCTCTCCCCTCTCGCGTTCCCTCACTCCCTCTGGCCGCCCTCCCCCACCCCCTCCACCGCCCTCTCTTCCCCTGTCCGTGGCCCCCCTCCCCCTCGCAGACACACACACATACGCACAGCACACACCTCAGCCCCCCTCTCCCGCTCCCTCACTCCCTCTGGCCGCCCTCCCCCACCCCCTCCACCGCCCTCTCTTCCCTTGTCCGTGGCCCCCCTCCCCCTCGCAGACACACACGCACACACCTCAGCCCCCCTCTCTGTTACGGAGGAAACCCATAGAATTGGGTGAACCACCAGGTTAGTGAGATGGAAACGGCTCAAACAACCCACTGATGTTGCTCCAACAGTCATAACAGTCATCCACATATACGGTTAGCATTCCATTGAGCAGTGGGCGATATACCTTTGTTTTGTATGTTAGAAATGGTTGAGGAAGAATAATGACAGGGAAATGTAATTCTTGATTTCTTGTATGAAAGTAGTTGTTACATTCTTGGAAGACTTGCCTACAAGAAATGTGGCATAGCTTCCGGAGCCATGTAAATACCAGGGAACAATATAAATAGCAGAGGAAGGAAGGCCGTAACATGCCTTTTTGGCTCCAGTCTTCTCTTCTATTCTGTCCTCTATCTCTCTCAATCCTCTTCCTTCCTATTCCTCAACTCTGTTCTTCCAGTTATTTCTGTTCTTAGCAGCTACGGCTTCCTCCGCAAGAACTCGGAGCTCTTCCGCGAGACCTCTTCTGGAGGGCATTGACCGGGAACCTAGGAGGAAACACAACAAATTGGTGTCTGAGCTTCTCTCCAGCCCCAGTTCTTCTTCTTCCGCATAGATGGCCATGGGCGATTCTGATGCTTTGAAGTCCATGCTGCTTGAGATTCGTCAGGAGATCGGGTCTCTCCGGCAAGAAGTCTTCCAACGGGTGACGGATCTAGAATCCATAGTTCACCGCTCGGGTAATACCGCTCCCTTGGATGATCATGCTGATTCTATAGGGTCTTTTAGACCCAAACCTCAAGAATTTCCACGTTATGATGGATCCACTGATCCTGCTGAATGGAAATTCAAAGCTGCGAGGTTTTTTCACCATCACAAGACCCCTGAGGGTCATAAACTCAGCACAGCTTGTTACTATTTGGAGGGTGAGGCCCTAGAATGGTATTGGCACATTACTGCTACTCGAGATTCACTTACCTGGTCTGAATTTTTAGCTGCTCTTGATTCAAGATTTGGATCTGTTTCTTTCCTTGATGCTCATGGTTCCCTTAGTAAACTCAAACAAACAGATCTGTTTTAGAATACCAAAGGCTCTTTGAAAAGCTATGCAATAAAATCTCTGGAGTACCTGAAGAACACCTTCTGGGCACATACCTTAGTGGTCTGAAGGAAGAACTTTCCTGTGAAGTGAGATCCTTCCAGCCCAGAACCTTGACTCATGCCATGGAGTTAGCTAGAATTCAGGAAACCAAACTGCTTTCTAGGCGACGGTACACTGGTCAGTCCTCTTCACTTCCCCCATTGTTACCCACGCCATCTGTCCACCACAATCCTCCCATTAGGAGGCTAACTAGTCAGCAATTGCAAGAAAGGAAGTCTAAGGGGCTTTGCTTCAATTGTGATGAAAAATGGACCCTTGGTCACACATGTCAGGCAAAGAAGTTGTTTCTTCTGCAGTTGATTCCAATGAGTGATGATTATGATCTTGTTCAAACAGAAGTTACAATGGAGGAAGACACTGAGTTCTGTCAGCTTGAGAACAACAATCCTTCTATCTCATCACAAATAGTGGGTAACATGGCTACTCCTGGTACAATGAGAATATTGGGTACAATCAGTGGGGTGACAGTTATAATATTAGTTGACAATGGGAGCACCCATAACTTCATTGACCCTTCAATAGTTAAGAAGCTTCACCTCCGCACAATACCCTGTGAAAATCCAGCAGTCAGACTTGCATCTGGTCTGCAAGTTCCTTCTGAAGGACTGTGTCCTAACGTTAAACTTCAGCTCCCTGAAGTATCTTTTGACTTGGATTTTTTAGTTCTTCCATTGGGCGGTATTGATGTGGTACTAGGAGCAACTTGGCTACAGCTTTTGGGTGACATTGTGTTGAATATCAGGGAAATGACTATGACCTTTGCATGGCTGGGTAAACAGTACAAGTTTACAGGCCTCACAGACGACAAGGTCAATATGATTTCTGGCCCCAAATTGCACAAAGAGCTCAGAAATGCCAGAGCCTTGTATACAATTTAGCTGATTCCAACCCAGCTAAAACCCCCTACCCCCTCATTTTCTTCTCACCCACCAGACTTGGCTATACTCTTACAAACCTATACTTCTGTCTTTGATGAACCTACAGGTCTCCCTCCTGCTAGGAGTTGTGACCATCGTACACCCCTCATAGATGAGTCAAAGGCCATCATTGTTCCACCATACAGACATTCTCCATTCCACAAATCTGTAATTGAAAATCAAGTCAAGGAGCTCATGCAACACACACACTTGCAACATAGTAACAGTCCATTTTCAGCTCCTGTACTTTTAGTACAGAAACGTGATGGGAGCTGGCGCATGTGCATTGATTACAGGGCTTTAAACCAACAAACTGTCAAGGATAAATATCCTATACCTCTGGTTGATGACCTCTTGGATGAATTATATGGGGCTCGATATTTTTCGAAGCTGGACCTTCGTTCAGGCTATCATCAAATTCGAATGGCACCTGAGGACATTCATAAGACTGCCTTCCGTACTCATGAAGGGCACTATGAATTCTTAGTAATGCCCTTTGGCCTTTCTAATGCTCCTTCCACTTTTCAAAGTCTTATGAACAATATCTTTCGACCTCATCTCAGAAAGTTTGTTTTAGTATTCTTTGATGACATTCTAGTTTATAGCAAAACATGGCCTGAGCATCTGAACCACCTAGAGAAGGTCCTACAATTACTAAAGGACAACCAGCTATATGCCAAACAATCTAAGTGTGACTTTGGAGTCACCAAGGTGGAATATTTGGGTCATGTGATATCTGATGGTGGGGTATCCATGGAGATCAACAAGCTGTAGTCTATTGTGGGCTGGCCAGCTCCCAAGTGCCTCAAAAACCTGAGGGATTTCTAGGCCTGACTGGGTACTACAGGAAAATTTTCAAGAATTATGGTTCTTTGGCAGCACCACTCACTCAACTTCTAAAAAAAGATAGTTTTGTCTGGACCCCAGAGGCTGAGGACCCAGTCAAGGAACTTAAGCAAGCCATGATTTCTGCCCCAGTGTTGGCTTTACCAAAGTTTGACATTCCCTTCATCCTTGAGTGTGATGCTAGTAACTCAGGTATGGGTGCTGTTCTCATGCAACAGGGCCGTCCAGTGGCTTATCTAAGTAAAGCTTTTACTACTAGACAATAAGGTTTGTCAGTATATGAGAAGGAAATGGAGGCTATCTGTTTGCTGTTCAAAAATAGAAATCATACTTGATTGGTAGAAGATTTGTGATCAGAACAGATCATCAAAGTCTCCGACACCTGCTGCAACAAAAGGTTCACACTCCGGCGCAACAGCGATGGTTGATTAAATTGATGGGGTTTGATTTTTCCATGGAATATAAGTCTGTTCACCATAACAGAGCAGCAGATGCTCTATCCAGACTTTATGAAGAACCCTCCATAGAAGCAATCACAGTTTTAGTGCCTGACTGGTTTTCGGAGATTCAGAAGGCATACTTTCTGGACAGTTACTTTATTCAGTTGCTCAAGGATTGGAACTCAAATTCTTTGAACCCTAACCACTATTCATTGCAAGGTGGTGTTATATATTACAAGGGCAGGATACATCTGCACCCAAATTTCAGTCTCTTACCTTCTATACTCCATGCACACCATGATGCTCCAACAGGTGGACATTCAGGATACCATAAAACTCTCCATAGACTAAAAAGAAGTTTTCACTGGAAGGGCATGGAAAGGACAATCAAAGACTATATTCAAAATTGTGATATTTGTCAACGAACAAAGTATATCACCCAATCTCCAGCAGGCCTGTTGCAACCCCTTCCTATACCAGAAAAAATTTGGATTCATATTCACATGGACTTTATTGAGGGTCTTCCACCTTCCCATTCTAAAACCACTATTCTTGTGGTAATTGACAAATTGTCCAAGTATGCTCACTTTCTGGCTTTGCAACACCCATATACAGCTGCTACTGTTGCTACAGCATTTGCTATCCATATTGTCACTCAGGAAGTCTATATTAGCCACATTCCCTCCTATCCATCTGCTGTTAGAGATAATAATATCTTTGGCCTGTCTAAAGACAGTCGAAGGCATTCCAACTGGGAATGTTCTTACACAGTTGGCTAGATGGGCGGACTAGCATACTATATTTTTCTCTCCATACCAAAAAAAAATTGCACATAGCCGGTCAATGAAACTGATCACCTTCTTTGGGATAAAAGTGACTTAGGCAAGGAAAACTGGCATACTATATATGACTGAGTCAATCAATACGGCTCAAAAATATCTTAAGTAGGAAAGCACATATCTTAAGTAGATATAGAGAAATGGAATGACCTTGTCTTATGATGATAAGAAGATATAGAGAAATGGAATGACCACATATCTTAAGTAGTACATATATACAAAGATGTGGATAAATGCAAAGAAATCAGAATTCTCTATAGCAATAGGTAAATACCCAAAAAATTCGTTTTGTGATTTAAAACTTTGTGGATTTTAATTGCATGTAAATATAATTTTAAATCTGATTTTAATAGAAATTTGATGTTAATTTGACTCAAAAATGTAGATTGTTTAGCTTCGATGTTCTTCATTTGAAAATTTTTGTAATTTGGGTGTTATTTAATTTGATATGTGCATAATGATAATTACGTTGTTATTTAATTTTATGTTATATAAATGCATGGGGTATTCCCTGTGAGTTGAGGTGCGTGGGTGCGACCTAACATTACACGCACCTCAAGAGAGCGCGTTAAAACCGTGTCAATGTGCCTTCCCGTTCAAGACTTTGGGATTGATGTGTATGTTCTCATTTGTTTATGAGAATGTATATATCTACCTCAAAGTCTTGAATTGTCCCGTTTGGACAGTCTGTGAATGTTTGATCGCACTTAGGCAGTCATTTACTATATATGTTTGTATGGTTTGTTGAGAATTTCGGTTGCGTCTCCTCACTCTTCTCTGATATACCATTATTGATTTTGAGTGTTTTCTTAACCACTTACTTGTAAGTGTTTAAGAAAATTTCAAAATCAATAAATATATTTGGTATATCGGAGAAGTGTGGGGAGATGATGCCGAAATTTTTAGCAAATCGTGCAGCACATATAGTAAGTGATTGTGCGATCAAACCTTCATGGATGGGTTAAAAAGTGATAATCTAATCAATATTCCTCTTCCAACTGCAAATGGTCTATGATGAACGATGTGAGGAAAGGGTCGGGTGTAATATTATGAGTAATGATTTGAAAGTTAGGATGTGTATTGTCATTTATTGGGTGCAGGCAAAATGTCGACAGATCGTTCATGGATGTATCGTAGAATAGTTGACCGGGTGGTGTCAGATGACTTTAAGCTTGGGGTTGAGAGTTTCATTCAATTTGCATTGGGGAATCCAAATGCAGCAATAGATCGCGACGGTCACATTCGATGCCCTTGTTCAAGTTGTAGAAACTTGAGGTGGTGTTCAACATGGGATGTGCAACATCATTTGTACACGAAAGGGTTCGTGGATGGTTATACGAATTGGACGTGTCATGGTGAGCAATTCTTGAGGTATGAGCCCGACAATATTGCAGGCACAAGTGGGTACGTGGATATGGTTGTAGATGCTGCTGGTCCTAGTTTTAATATTCACGATGAAGCCCCGAATAAGACAGTCGGAAGATTTTATGAACTACTTAGGGATGCTGATGAGCCGCTGTGGGATGGTTGTGAAAATCACACTCGATTGTCTGCAGTGTCACAGTTGTTGAACTTGAAATCTGAATTTCACATCAGTGAGACTTGTTTTGACCGTCTCCTCCTCTTGATCAAGAGTATGTTGCCTCGAGACGAGAAGTTGCCAAAAAAATTTTACCGTGCAAAAAAGATGGTCAATGACTTAGGACTTGGATATGTGAAAATAGATGCATGTCCGAATCATTGTATGTTATATTACAAAGATGATGCAGATAAGATATCATGTTCCATTTGTGGCCATGACAGATTCAAACCTAAGGGGGGGGGGTCAATTCAAAGGCAAAAGATGTACCTTACAAGGCGTTGCGATACTTCCCTCTTGTGCCTAGGCTGTAGCGACTGTATATGTCCTCAAAGACGGCTCGACATATGACATGGCACACCGAAAGAGTACGTCGTGCCGATGATATAATCAGTCATCCTGCCGATGGTGAAGCTTGGACTCACTTTAGTCGTACTCATCTTGCCTTTTCAAGGGAGTCACGTAATGTTCGATTGGGTTTATGCACAGATGGCTTTAATCCATTCGGTGGTTCAGTGGCAGCTTATTCTTGTTGGCCAGTGTTCATGACACCGTACAACCTTCCGCCGCACATGTGCATGAAGCGAGAAAATCTGTTTTTGTCCCTAGTAATTCCTGGTCCAAAAAGTCCCGGAAAAAATTTGGACATATATCTCAGGCCGTTGATTGATGAGCTCAAATTTGTATGGACTGATGGAGTTGTTACTTATGATGCATATAGGAAGAAAAATTTTATTATGAAGGCTGCACTGATGTGGACAATAAGTGACTTCCCTGCATATGGAATGCTATCTGGTTGGAGCACACATGGGAGGCTAGCATGTCCTTACTGTATGGAAGATACCAAATCATTTGTATTGAAACATGGGGGGAAAAGCTGCTGGTTTGATTGCCATCGGCGATTGCTACCAAGTGACCATCCTTTTCGAAGGCAAAAAGACTCGTTTAAAAAAAATACTGTTGAAATGGATGAAGCTGACTTGCAACGGGTGTCAGGTCTACATATGGCGTCACGGGTGCACAATTTACCAGATGTAGTTCAATTGTCTGGTAGCACACGGCAACTCCCTAATTTTGGAAAGGATCACAACTGGGTCAAGAAAAGCATTTTTTGGGAATTACCTTATTGGTCAACTCTTCTTGTACGACACAATCTGGATGTCATGCATACCGAGAAGAATTTTTTTGATAATGTGTTCAATACGATCATGAATGTTAAAGGGAAAACAAAGGACAACGCCAAAGCACGTATGGATTTAAAGATGCTTTGTAGACGTCCAGAACTGGAACTACAAAGTGTCAATGGCAAAACTGTGCAGCCTAAAGCAACTTATGTGCTTCATGATACACAGATCAAGGAAGTATGCCAATGGTTGAAACAGCTGAGATTCCCAGATGGATATGCATCCAACATAGCCCGTTGTGTGAATGTTAATGAGGGGAAAATATATGGTATGAAAAGTCACAACTGTCATGTGTTCATGGAGAGGCTACTGCCCATTGCATTTTGTGATTTGTTGCCAAAGCAGATATGGGGAGCACTAGCTGAGATGAGTCAATTTTTCAAGATTTTATGTGCATCTGAACTCAGACTTCGGGATGTACAAACTATCGAACAAGAAGTTGTCACAACCATTTGCAAGCTAGAGAAGATATTTCCTCCAGTATTCTTTGATTCGATGGAGCACCTGGTCGTTCATTTGCCATATGAGGCTATCGTCGGAGGTCCAGTACAATTTCGATGGATGTATCCATTTGAGAGGTATGTGATAATTTTTGTTAACTTATAAGTCGTCCATAGCCGCTACATATTGTTGCCATCTGACTTGTTGTTGTAGGTGCATGCATGAATTAAAAATGAAAGTTCGCAACAAGGCACAGGTGGAGGGTTCGATTGCTGAGGCATACATTCTTGAAGAAATTTTGAACTTCTGTTCTATGTACTTTGAGCCAGAGATTCAAACTCGTCGTACTCGACCTCCACGTAATGATGATGGGGGAGTGGATGAATCGTCCGATCGGCTCTCCATATTTAAACATCCTGGACGTGCGTTCGGACGTTGCTTGACTCGCACGCTCGAAGATAGAGAGTTGCACGCCGCTGAGATATATATTCTTTTGAATTGCCTCGAGATTGAACCTTATGTTGAGTAAGATCTTAATTCACATTTCCAGCAACTCCATAAGTCTATACATCCTCAAAGTCTATACAACATTGACTTCACAAAGTCTATACATTGGCTTCCTCAAAGTCTATACATTGACTTCCTCAAAGTCTATACATCCTCAAAGTCTATACATTGGCTTCCTCAAAGTCTATACATCCTCAATGTCTATACATTGACTTCCTCAAAGTCTATACATTCACTTCCTCAAAGTCTATACATTGGCTTCCTCAAAGTCTATACAACATTGACTTCACAAAGTCTATACATTGGCTTCCTCAAAGTCTATACATCCTCAAAGTCTATACATTGGCTTCCTCAAAGTCTATACATTCACTTCCTCAAAGTCTATACATTGGCTTCCTCAAAGTCTATACAACATTGACTTCACAAAGTCTATACATTGGCTTCCTCAAAGTCTATACATCCTCAAAGTCTATACATTGGCTTCCTCAAAGTCTATACATTCCCTTCCTCAAAGTCTATACATTGGCTTCCTCAAAGTCTATACAACATTGACTTCACAAAGTCTATACATTGGCTTCCTCAAAGTCTATACAACATTGACTTCACAAAGTCTATACATTGGCTTCCTCTAAGTCTATACATTGGCTTCCTCTAAGTCTATACATCCTCAAAGTCTATACATCCTCAAAGTCTATACATTGGCTTCCTCAAAGTCTATACATTCACTTCCTCAAAGTCTATACATTGGCTTCCTCAAAGTCTATACAACATTGACTTCACAAAGTCTATACATTGGCTTCCTCAAAGTCTATACATCCTCAAAGTCTATACAACATTAACTTCACAAAGTCTATACATTGGCTTCCTCTAAGTCTATACATCCTCAAAGTCTATACATTGGCTTCCTCAAAGTCTATACATCCTCAAAGTCTATACATTGGCTTCCTCAAAGTCTATACATTCACTTCCTCAAAGTCTATACATTGGCTTCCTCAAAGTCTATACAACATTGACTTCACAAAGTCTATACATTGGCTTCCTCAAAGTCTATACATCATCAAAGTCTATACATTGACTTCCTCAAAGTCTATACATCCTCAAAGTCTATACATTGGCTTCCTCAAAGTCTATACATTGACTTCCTCAAAGTCTATACATTGGCTTCCTCAAAGTCTATACAACATTGACTTCACAAAGTCTATACATTGGCTTTATCAAAATTTTTAATCATTTTTTTACGGGGTGCTACATTTATATTGCAGACAATTTGATTCAGAATTAGCTGAAAAATGTCCAAATATCCAGGATGTGGAGATTGAAAAAGAACGCGAGAAGTTTTTTTCCAAATAGCTAAGAAACCGAGTTAGTGTGAACTCTGAATATATATGTTTGTATTTACGTATGTTGAGGTAATTGTTATTATTTTAACTACTCTAATTTGGATATAGGTTGAACAAGGTCTCATTACTGATCAAAGAGTACAACAGATAAGTTATGGCCCCTCGAACCAGACACGTGCCTATCCGGGATATATTGTGAATGGATACAAATTTCATACAAGGGATTATGGGCGAAATAAGTCTACGATGAACAGCGGCGTATGTGTGAAGGGAAGTTTATACAATGAAATGGAATTGGACTACTATGGTATTCTTGAAGAAGTCTTAGAACTTCAGTATTTGGGACAAGACAATCATGTATACATATTTAAGTGTCAATGGTTTGATCCTAATTCTGTTCTACATGACACAAATTATGGGATTGTCAATGTCAAGCATAGGTCTAAACTTAAGACCTATGAACCGTTCATTTTAGCCGCACAAGCCAGCAAGTGTACTATTCAAGCTATCCATCATCCAAGAATAGAGATTGGTGGGCAGTTTGCAGGGTTAATTCAAAACTCTTTCCCACTTATGAGTTAACTATGAGTGGAGATGTCTCAGAGGTTGCTCGTGCTGAATATTATCAATCAGACGAAGTTGGCGTTGTCGGTTCCTCTAGGTTTAATCTGGACGAATCTGATGAGCCACTGTCATTACGTACGCGAGATGGAGTGGAAGAAGTCGATCCGACGGAGCTAAATGTTGATGTTAGAGGGGAGGAAGAATCAGATGAAGACGAAGATTTTGAATCTCATGAGACTACTATGGATGACGAAGATGATGAAGTTGAGCTAGATATATCAACATGAGGGAGGCATGTTTTGATAATTTAGTAAGAAGATTCTTACTTTTAAGCATAATTTTAAATAACATTTGTCTAGCCTTATATAATTGTGGATTAATATGTATTAATTGTTTTGTTATTAATAAGGAAATGGTGCGAGGAGGTCGTACTAGGGGTGGGAGGAGATCTAGCAGTGAGAGGGGCGCTACTCCCTCCTCGCTACCATCTTCTTCAGACACAGGTATATTTGATCAATAAGTTAGCTATATAAATATTTTAATTATTTACAAATTTAAAAGAATTTATTTATAGGTGTAAGTGTCGGCTCACCACCACTTGTACATACGCCACCACCTCCCGCTACAGGTATGTATATTTTAATTTAAATTCTTGAACATTTGTTCTACTTATGAAAATAAGTTCTTGCAGGTCTCAGTGGCCTCCCACATGTTGTGCATACGCCACTCCCACCACCTCCCGCTGCATGTATATATATTTCAATTATATGTTTACAATATTTGTATCACTCCACATGACAATAAATTCTTGCAGGTCTCAGTGGCAAAAAGACTCGAGGATCATGTATGTATATTTTAATTTAAATTTTTCAATATTTGTTCTACTTATGACAATAAATTCTTGCAGGTCTCAGTGGCCTCCCACCTGTTGTGCATACGCCACCCCCACCACTTCCCGCTGCAGGTATGTATATTTTAATTATATGTTCGCAGTATATGTATCACTCCACATGACAATAAATTCTTGAAGGTCTCAGTGGCCTCCCACCTGTTGTGCATATGCCACCCCCACCACCTCCCGCTGCAGGTATGTATATTTAAATTATATGTTCGCAGTATATGTATCACTCTACATGACAATAAATTCTTACAGGTCTCAGTGGCCTCCCACCTGTTGTGCATACGCCACCCCCCCCCCACCTCCCGCTGCAGGTATGTATATTTTAATTATATGTTCGTATTATATGTATCACTCCACATGACAATAAATTCTTGCAGGTCTCAGTGGCCTCCCACCTGTTGTGCATACGCCACACCCACCACCTCCCGCTGCAGGTATGTATATTTTAATTATATGTTCGTAGTATATGTATCACTCCACATGACAATAAATTCTTGCAGGTCTCAGTGGCCTCCCACCTGTTATGCATACGCCACCCCCACCACCTCCCGCTGCAGGTATGTATATTTTAATTATATGTTCGCAGTATATGTATCACTCCACATGACAATAATGGGGTGTTTGGTTACGTTTTTTTATCCTCTTTCTCTCTTAAATTTAAAAAAAAGAGAGATAACTCATTTAACTGTGTTTGGTAAGTATTCTTTAATTTTTAAAAGAGAAATCAATTCTATTCAAATCTCTTTCTAAAACAAAACACCTCCTGAGTTGTTTTTTTTTTAAAACGTGTCTCGTGAGACCCTTCTCCCTCTTCTGCTCTCTCTCTCTCCCACTCCGTCCTCTCTCTCTCTGCAACTGCCGGAGGTCCGGCGCACCGCAGGGGAAGACCCCCTCCCCCCTCCGGCGGCCCCCTCCCCTCCCCCGGCGGCTCCCCCCTCCCCCTGCGGCGCCCCCCCTCTTCTGCTCTCTCTCTCTCCCACTCCGTCCTCTCTCTCTCTCTCTCTGCAACTGCCAGGTGCCGGCGCAGGAGGGGAAGACCCCCTCCCCAGCCCTCCGGCGGCCCCCTACCCTCCCCCGGCGGCTCCCCTGTCCCCCTGCAGCGCCCCCCCTCTTCTGCTCTCTCCCTCTCTCTCTCTCTCTGCAACTACCAGGTGCCGGCGCCGGAGGGGAAGACCCCCCTCCCCAGCCCTCCCCCGGCGGCTACCCCCTCCCCCTGCGGTGCCCTCCCCTCCCCCGGCAGCTCCCCCAGCGGCTACCCCCTCCCCCGGCGGCTACCCCGGCGGCTCCCCCTCCCCCTGCCGTGCGGCGCCCTCCCCTCCCCCGGCAGCTCCCCCCTCCCCCTGCGCATCCCCCTCCCCAGCCCTCCGGCGGCTCCCCCCTCCCCCTGCGGCGCCCTCCCCAGCGCTCCGGCGGCTCCCCCCTCCCCCTACGGCGCCCTCCCTAGCACTCCGACGGCTCCCCCTCCCCCTACGCATCCCCCTCCCCAGCCCTCCGGCGGCTGCCCCTCCCCCCCCCCCTCTTCTGCTCTCTCTCTCTCTCCCACTCCGTCCTCTCTCTCTCCCCCCTTCTCTCTGTCTGCAACTGCCGGCACCCCGGAGGTGACGGCTCCGACCACATGGAGAGTTATCTACCAAACACGTCTACATAAATTTTAAAATTTATAATATTACTGCCAAACAGATATTGTCAATTTTTATCAATTTTAAATTTTAAGTCAAAAATTATGTTGACACAATTTTTTAGATAGAAATAGATTTATAAAAAAAATTGTTCCCAAACACCCTATAAATTCTTGCAGGTCTCAGTGCCCTCCCACCACCTCCCACTTGTACAGGGCCCACCCCCACCAGTCAGCCCCTTGACGATGCCAGCAGTTGTCACGAGGGAGGCATGACCCATGATAGACGTCGCCCGTGTTGGGTATCCGGGTAAATCTATAAGGTTATATTACATTAATTAGCCCTCAACTGTCTAATATGAATATTTTGACATTTGCAATTGCAGTATGAAATTTGAACCCCACAGCGCTATCCATCATTCCACCGAACTCATGTTGGCACATGTGCCCGGGGCAGCTTCCACTTTCAGAGATTTTTCGATGTCCGTCCGTGATTCATTGTACAACATGTTCTTAGTAAGTAATTACGTCATTTAATTCAAGTATTTCCCAAAGTCAATTTACAACTTTATACTAAGTGTGAAAAGCAATTGATTTACAGCGGTCTTTTCAATTCACATGTGGACATGACGCGGCGAGATGTCGTCGTGCCTGGGAGTCTACTATGCTCTCAAGTTACAAGAGGAAAATACATGAGGCCCGAGCACACGCTAAAAAATTGAGTGGGGGGAGTGAAGACCGACAATTGTGGAAGGTGCATCGCCCTCTATGGATGAGGCAGGAGGATTGGGAGATATCTTGTGACCATTTTGCCGACCCCAAGTGGATAGAAAAGTCTGAAAAAGCCAAAGCAAACAGGGCCTCAAAACTAGGTTCAAATTTGCATACGAGTGGGTCCATCTCTTATGCGGCTCATAAACAAAAATTGGTAAGTAATATACCAATTTATCTTCTTACAATTTATCCCAATATTTGACTTTTTTTTACTATGAATTGTATAACAGGCTGTGGAGCTTAATCGACCTCCGTCGTTCCTCGAGGTGTTCGACAGAACACACAAAAAGAAGGGGACTAATGATTTTGTGAGTGACACAGCTAAGTCAGCAGCGGTAAGTTTATCTACATATGTAACTTGTACCGTTCATTTAAATCGACATGTAATTCATATGAAATTGACTAGTTATTTTATTCAATTTGTAGGAAACATATAGCAAAGCAGTGACAGAGAAGTACGGGGAGGGAGACACGCAGCAGCCGGAGTTCGATCCGGTGGAGTGGGTGGCAGCAGCTGGCGTACCGAAGAAAGGCCGACTATATGGTTTTGGGGAGAGCCTAGACGCAAGCGCGGTGACATCAGCGTGTGCGAGTTCTAGCTATACTTCTTCCAGTGGCAGTGCCTTCACTATACCTTCCGTTGCCCCCAGCGCTTCTGCCAGCGACATGATGGACATGGTCCGATCGCAGATTTCTGATATGCAGCGGCAGCAGCAGCATTTCCAGCAAGAGATCTCTAGCCAAGTGTCAGTATTCTTGCAGGCAATCAGTGGCCTCCTCTCCCAGAGCGGAATGGTCCCTCAGCAATCCACCACCACCACAGCACAGCCCGCACAGGTGCGTGTTTACTATGTTTTTATTTTGATGGAATTACTCAATTATGTTCATTATTAATTTTAAAACTCATTTACTTCAGAAGAATTGAGAAAATCCGGCCGGATGCCCTTGCCGATCGTTCCAACACGACCGGGGAGATGTAAGTGACTTGTCAGAACTGACGGAATCCAAATCGGATGCCCGGTTTGAGCTCGGTGCTCAAAGTTCATTTCTAAAATACACTTGGTTCAAATGAACTGCCAGGTCGGGGCCGGGGGTCTAAAACTTGAAATACATGCCGGATGGCCGTGCCGATCATTTCAACACGACCGGGGAGATGAAAGTGACTTGTCAGAACTGACGGAATCCAAATCGGATGCCCGGTTTGAGCTCGGCGCTCAAAGTTCGTAACTAAAATACACTTGGTTCAAATGAACTGTCAGGTCGGGGCCGGGGGTCTAAAACTTGAAATACCGGTCGGATGCCCGTGCCAATCGTTCCAACACGACCGGGGAGATGAAAGTGACTTGGCAGAACTGACGGAATCCAAATCGGATGCCCGGTTTGAGCTCGGCGCTCAAAGTTCATTTCTAAAATACACTTGGTTCAAATGAACTGCCAGGTCGGGGCCGGGGGTCTAAAACTTTAAATACCGGCCGGATGCCCGTGCCGATCATTCCAACACGACCTGGGAGATGAAAGTGACTTGTCAGAACTGACAGAATCCAAATCGGATGCCCGGTTTGAGCTCGGCGCTCAAACTTCATTTCTAAAATACACTTGGTTCAAATGAACTGCCAGGTCGGGGCCGGGGGTCTAAAACTTTAAATACTGGCCGGATGCCCGTGCCGATCATTCCAACATGACCGGGGAGATGAAAGTGACTTGTCAGAACTGACGGAATCCAAATCGGATGCCCGGTTTGAGCTCGGCGCTCAAAGTTCATTTCTAAAATACACTTGGTTCAAATGAACTGCCAGGTCGGGGCCGGGGGTCTAAAACTTGAAATACCGGCCGGATGCCCATGCCGATCATTCCAACACGACCGGAGAGATGAAAGTGACTTGGCAGAACTGACGGAATCTAAATCGGATGCCCGGTTTGAGCTCGGCGCTCAAACTTCATTTCTAAAATACACTTGGTTCAAATGAACTACCAGGTCGGGGCCGGGGGTCTAAAACTTGAAATACCGGCCGGATGCCCGTGCCGATCATTCCAACATGACCGGGGAGATGAAAGTGACTTGTCAGAACTAACGGAATCTAAATCGGATGCCCGGTTTGAGCTCGGCGCTCAAAGTTCATTTCTAAAATACACTTGGTTCAAATGAACTGCCAGGTCGGGGCCGGGGGTCTAAAACTTGAAATATCAGTCGGATGCCCGTGCCGATCATTCCAACACGACCGGGGAGATGAAAGTGACTTGTCAGAACTGACGGAATCTAAATCGGATGCCCGGTTTGAGCTCGGCGCTCAAAGTTCATTTCTAAAATACACTTGGTTCAAATGAACTGCCAGGTCGGGGCCGGGGGTCTAAAACTTAAAATACCGGCCGGATGCCCGTGCCGATCGTTCCAACATGACCGAGGAGATGAAAGTGACTTGGCAGAACTGACGGAATCCAAATCGGATGTCCGGTTTGAGCTCGGCGCTCAAAGTTCATTTCTAAAATACACTTGGTTCAAATGAACTGCCAGGTCGGGGCCGGGGGTCTAAAACTTGAAATACCGACCGGATGCCCATGCCGATCGTTCCAACACGACCGGGGAGATGAAAGTGACTTGTCAGAACTGACGGAATCCAAATCGGATGCCCGGTTTGAGCTCGGCGCTCAAACTTCATTTCTAAAATACACTTGGTTCAAATGAACTGCCAGGTCGGGGCCGGGGGTCTAAAATTTGAAATATCGGTCGGATGCCCATGCCGATCATTCCAACACGATCGGGGAGATGAAAGTGACTTGTCAGAACTGACGGAATCTAAATCGGATGCCCGGTTTGAGTTCGGCGCTCAAAGTTCATTTCTAAAATACACTTGGTTCAAATGAACTGCCAGGTCGGGGCCGGGGGTCTAAAACTTGAAATACCGGCCGGATGCCCGTGCCGATCATTCCAACACGACCGGGGAGATGAAAGTGACTTGGCAGAACTGACAGAATCCAAATCGGATGCCCGGTTTGAGCTCGGCGCTCAAACTTCATTTCTAAAATACACTTGGTTCAAATGAACTGTCAGGTCGGGGCCGGGGGTCTAAAACTTGAAATACCGGCCGGATGTCCATGTCGATCGTTCCAACACGACCGGGGAGATGAAAGTGACTTGTCAGAACTGACGGAATCCAAATCGGATGCCCGGTTTGAGCTCGGCGCTCAAAGTTCATTTCTAAAATACACTTGGTTCAAATGAACTGCCAGGTCGGGGCCGGGGGTCTAAAACTTGAAATACCGGCCGGATACCCCTGCCGATCGTTCCAACACGACCGGGGAGATGAAAGTGACTGTCAGAACTAACGGAATCCAAATCGGATGCTCGGTTTGAGCTCGGCGCTCAAAGTTCATTTCTAAAATACACTTGGTTCAAATGAACTGCCAGGTCGGGGCCGGGGGTCTAAAACTTGAAATACCAGCCGGATGCCCGTGCCGATCGTTCCAACACGACCGGGGAGATGAAAGTGACTTGGCAGAACTGACGGAATCCAAATCGGATGCCCGGTTTGAGCTCGGCGCTCAAACTTCATTTCTAAAATACACTTGGTTCAAATGAACTGCCAGGTCGGGGCCGGGGGTCTAAAACTTGAAATACCGGCCGGATGCCCGTGCCGATCATTCCAACACGACCGGGGAGATGAAAGTGACTTGTCAGAACTGACGGAATCCAAATCGGATGCCCGGTTTGAGCTCGGCGCTCAAAGTTCATTTCTAAAATACACTTGGTTCAAATGAACTGCCAGGTCAGGGTCGGGGATCTAAAACTTGAAATATCGGCCGGATGCCCGTGCCGATCGTTCCAACACGACCGGGGAGATGAAAGTGACTTGTCAGAACTGACAGAATCAAAATTCATTTCTAAAATACACTTAGTTTAAATACTGTTTCAGGCTAGTGGTTGATTTATAAAATATGCAGTTATCAATTTGATATGTTTGCTTTCAATTTATGCTAATTTCTTCGCACTAATTTTTTTATCTATGAATGAATGTTATTATTTTTTTAATATAGGGGGATCCTTCTGCGGGCGGCGACAGAGGAGATTAGCAGGGCGGTGAGGATACAGACGATGAGGATATGGACGATGTACCGGATATTTCTTGATATTCAGACGGATCAGCAGGGTTAATGTCTTTTTTTTGTGGTATTTATTTGATCAGAATTTTATTTTTCGGTGGTGTTTATTTGATTAGCAGGTTCCCAATATTTTTTTTCAACATGTAGAATTTCTTGATGTTTATTTATGATTAAACAGGTTTTGTAAAATAATTTAAGATTTTTAAAAAAAAACGTAGATTTCAGACGGATTTTCAGACGGGATGTGCGACGATTTTTGTCCGTCTATTATCCGTCGTAAAATCAGTTTGAAATATAGACGGATTTCAAACCACATTTCGGACAGGAGATGAGTTGAATTTCAGACGGTTATTTTATCCGTCGTAATATCCGTTTGAAATAGCGACGGATTTCGGACGAGTTTTCATACGGTACATGATTTCAGACTAAGAGTTGGGCTTCATTTTAAGACGGTAACTATATTCCGTCGTAATAGCCGTCTGAAATTTCAGACGGACTTTCACACGGAAAATATGTCCGTCGTAAATTTCAGACTGATAATTTCAAATTTCAGATGGAAATGTCTCGTATGAAAGTCAGACGGAATTTGTGACTGATTAAATTCTGTCTTAGTTTCAGACGGAATTTTCGACGGAAACATAAACTGTCACAAATTTGTGACTAAGAATTTCAAACGGTCGGTTTCAGTCTTAAATATGTCGCAAATCCGTCATAAACGTGGTTTGTGATGGATTTTCAGACGGATTTCAGACGGATACGGGCCGTCTGAAATCCCGCTTTTTCTGGTAGTAGAGAGAAGACCAGGAGAAGTTTGAAAATTTGTTGGAGTGTTTAGAAAAAAAATATAGTTTTATATAAATAATATATCAATGATATATATATATATATATATATATATATATCATTTGATTGAATTGTTAATTGTGGCACCCGAGTCTACTACGATGGCTCGACTGGCGCAAGCGTCACGTGGTCGTCAACGGACAGTCCGTGACTTACGGAGTGTGAGTGGCCCTGGGTCTCCCTGCGCGGAGAAATTCTGAATTAGTTTGTTCCCCTACGCGGGAAATATAATTAAGTGATTTTGTAATAATTGAACCTTCACTGCGTGTAGTGAATTTGTTGTAATCATTCAAGCTTCGTCAATGCCGTGCGGACACGCACATCTCCGCTCACCTTCGTCTCCGGTCAGAGCTAGACTTTTCAGTCTAGCTAGGTGCGTGCTCCACTCACTTACTCATTTAGCATCTTTATCAATTACCGTACGACGAAGTGAGAGAGAGCCATATCCATACAACATATCTCCTGAGCGCATCGCTGTGGACAGAGAAAGAGAGAGCTTGTATGACCCTATCCTTAAGCCCTAGAACTGTCACATTAGGGCACCGTAATTGTCAGGAGGTAGTTCCACAGCTACTTCGCCTACGGGCGAGCAACTCTACCTAGCTGGTCCCTTTGCAAGTCAAAGTGACCCTTTGAGTATTAGCCAACAAATAGGTCTACACATTGCTAATCTTCGGTCCTAGGATTACATCAAGTAGGTCCGAGCTCGTGCATGCAACATTGGTCTAAGAATTCATCGGGCCGTCTAGAGCGCGTTTCAACACTACAACCACCCATGGCTCAGGATAGCGTGAACACCGTGTTAGCCCAGCTCGAGCAGAATCTTACGGCCCAATTTGAAGCATCTATAGGCCAATTGCGAGCGGAGCTAGATGATAGGATCCGAGCCTTAGAGGATCATGTGAAGGGAGAGGAAGGAAGGTTGAATGGTCACGGAGATCCCGTCGCCAACCATAGAGAAGAGAGAGACTGAGCCCACCTGAATCAGGCTCCTCGAGGTAGGGAGCAAGATGATCGTGCGTCTCGAGGAAGAGACCACGAAGATGAGGAGATCATCCTGAGGAATGTCAAGATAGACGCTCTCAATTTTGATGGGTCCCTAAATCCCACTACATACCTTGATTAGGAGACCGGGATGGACCAATAATTTGATCGGCATTACCGCATGACTCTTGCTACAAGGGTGAGGTTTGCCAAGATGAAGCTCCTAAGTCAAGCCAAGACCTACTGATGCAATATTGAGAATCTCCTAGCAAGGAGACGAGAAGAGCGCATACACACGTGATAAGAAATGAAGGAGAAACTGAGGGAGAAGTATTTGCCACCCTCCTACCATCAGCGTCATTTAGATCAATGGCAGAAACTCACCCAATATGGAAAGCTCGTAGATGAATACATCACCATAAATTCGACGAATTCTTCCTTCAGAGTCATGTCGTGGAGGATGCCTCTGTCACCCTCTCGTGATTTAGAGCTGACTTACACGAGAGCATTCAGCGGGAGCTATTTTTGCAAGATGTTAACACCCTCGAGCACGCCTACCAGGTTGCTCGAGACGTTGAGCGGTTTCAAAGGGTGGTCCCAGTTCGGGTTTCCACCTACCGCCAACCTGAATCCCGAAACCCCATGACCCACTACCCTGAGAGGCCAGGCCCCTCTACTTCATATGTCCCTACTGCTACCCCACTTCGGGTCGTTGCCCCTATTGTTCCTTTCATAAGGAACCCCTTACCTGCACCTGCTGTTGTGCCCAGGCTGGAGTACACTCCGCCAACCGATAGGAGGGATGACAAGGGAAAGGGAGCCACCCCTAGCACCTCCCAAGCAGTCCCTACGTCGGGCGTTCGCTGCTTTAGGTGCCATAACTTAGGGCATGTTGTCACCAATTGCCCCACCTAAGCCTTGGTCATCACTAACCCCCAGCCTGTGGAGCTTTCACCTCAAGAATGAGAAGTCATTGAGAGGTATGAGGCCGATCCTGACCTCATCACCTAGTTTGAGGAAATAGACGAGGGATTTGATGGAACACGTGTCGAGCACATTCAGGTTGGAGATATTGCCGAGAGCTTTAACCAGGGAAGGTTGGGAGTAGTTCGTTGTATCTTAGCACACCCCCAGGAGGAGGACTGGCGTCGAATCTCCATCTTTCAAACCTACATCATGGTAAAATCTCAACCCTGCAAGGTGATCTTTGACAACGGGAGTTGTATCACTGCAGTCTCTTCAGATTTTATCTCCCGTCTAGGTCTACCTACGCACTCTCATCCAAGGTCATACAACGTGGCTTGGGTTGATGACACTTCTATCCCAGTCACCACTTTATGCGTCATTCCCATTCAATTACAGTCCTACCAAGGACCGATCTTATGCGATGTAGTTAGGGCTGTCAATGGGCCGGGCCTGGGCCGAGCTTAGGTCTGCCCGGCCCGGGCCCGACTTATCCATATTAAAGCCCAAGCCCGACCTGGGCCCGCCCTATGTCGGGCAGGGCCGGGCCGGACCTGACATTATTTAAAAAATTCAAAGCCCAACTAAAACCCGGCCCGAAAATTTAAATAAAAAAATAAAAACAATAAAAACAATATATTTAATAATATAGAATTTATAATCTCACTAAATTAATTAAAATTTTGATATTAATTACATAATTTGTGTGAAAAGAGAGTTTAAAATTTTCTAATTAAATAAATTAACATAATTTTAACTAAATAGTTTTAAAGTTTAAAGTGAGAATAAAAAAAGAGAACGGGCCGAGCTAGCCCGCGGGCCAAACTCAAAGCCCGAGCCCGACCCGTGGGCCAAGTCGGACCGGACTTTTAGGCCCGACTAAAAACCCACGGGCCGAAAAAGAGCTTGCGGCCCGGCCCGAAATCGGGCCAAGCCCGCAGGCCTGTCAGGCCGACCAGGCCCAGTGACAGCCCTAGATGTAGTGCCTATGAAGGTCGGGAGCATCATCTTAGGACGACCATAGATCTATGATGTAGACATTATTATATTTGATCGATCCAATCAGTGTTCCTTCTCCTATAACAGGAAGAAGATTCAATTGTACCCGACACCCCCAAAGGTGAACTTGGGAAGGAGCTCCACCTCCACCCCCACTGGAGCTCCCAAGGTTCAAGAGAATCCCCAAACTCCCACTTAAGGGAAACCTCACATTCCCTCTTCTCCTGCACATATCACAACCATTCCTAAGGCCCCTAAAGTTGGTCATGACCTAGTTAGGCATCTTAACTTCATAAATGTCTGTGAGCTAAATAGAGAGGTTGCTGAGGGTGCCCCTGTTTGGACTGTTGTTATTACCATCGCACCCGAGGAGTCTCAAGTCTCAGTCCCAACTGAAATCCAAGCAATCCAGCAGGACTTCCAAGACATCTTTTATGAGGACTTGCCATCTAGACTCCCTCCCATGTATGATGTACAACACGCCATTGACCTTATCCCCGGGTCCACCCTACCCAACCTTCCTCATTATAGACTGAACCCCAAGAAGCATGCTGAGCTCCAAAGAATTGTTGAGGACCTTATTCAAAAGGGTTTCCTCAGGGTGAGCAAGAGTCCATGTGATGTCCCTGCCTTGCTCACATCAAAAAAAGATGGCACCTGGTGGATAGGTGTTGACAGCCGCGCCATCAACAAAATCGCTGTCAAGTATAGGTTTCAAATTCCTCGTCTCGATGACATGCTTGATATGATGAGTGGAGCCACCATCTTTTCTAAGATTGACTTGAAAAGTGGCTACCACCAAGTTAGGATCTGACTAGAGGATGAATGGAAGACGGCCTTCAAAATAAAAGAGGGTCTATATGAGTGGCTCGTCATGCCATTTGGGCTATCCAATACCCCCAGCACATTTATGAGGCTCATGACTGAACTCATCCGCCCCCTCATTGGTCGCTTTGTTGTCATCTACTTTGACGTCATTTTGATCTATAGTCACAACCCTCAGGACCACGTCCAACATTTGAAGGAAGTCTGCGAGACTTTGAGGAAAGAAACCCTATATGCCAACCTAAAGAAGTGTGAGTTCATGAGAGACCAAGTCACTTTTCTCGGATTTGTGGTCTCTAGTCAAGGAGTGTCTATGGATCAATCCAATGTCCAAGCCTTAGTCGACTGACCAGAACCCTAGACTGTCCATGACGTTCGCAGTTTCCATGAGTTAGTCACTTTCTACAGACGCTTCATTAAGGGTTTAGCACCATTATGGCACTCATTATGGATTGCATCTGTGAGGAAAATTTTGAGTGGACTAAAGCCGCCTCCCAGGTTTTTACTACCATAAAGGAGCTAATGACCAAAGCCCATGTCCTCCGCCTGCCAGACTTTTCCAAAGTCTTTGAGATATCATGTGATACATCTGGCGTAGGTATATGAGGAGTGCTTAGTCAAAAAAGCCATCATGTGACTTATTTCAGTGAGAAGCTTTCTCATGCAAAGCTTCGATACTCTACCTACGATAAAGAGTTTTATGCCATGGTCCAAGCTCTAAAACACTGGAGACATTATCTCTTACCTCAAGAGTTTATCTTATACTCAGATCACGAGGCCTTGAAATTTCTTAACTCTCAGAAAGACCTAAACCCTAGGCACGGTTGATGGGTAGAATTCCTACAGTCCTTCACCTTTGTCCTGAAACATAAGGCTGGAAGTGAGAATAAGGTGGCCGACGCCTTGATTCGAAGGGTCTCCCTTCTTTCCACTATTCGGGTAGAGGTCACCGGATTTGACCGTATGAAGGCACTCTATGTAGAGTGTCTAGATTTTGGCCATGCCTACTCTGCCATGTCTGCTAGATCCTCGACAGCATTTGCTGACTATCTACTCCAAGATGATTTTCTCTTTCGAGGACATCAACTTTGTGTCCCAAAGACTTCTGTACGGGACTTTCTGATCTAAGAAATGCATGCCGGAGGTCTTGCTGGTCATTTGGGAGAAACAAGACCATCCATTCTGTTAAGGAGCACTTTTATTGGCTTGGCCTGAAGAAAGACGTGGCCAAGATTGTGGCCCAGTGTCAGACATGCACAATAGCCAAACATGTCAAACAAAACACTGGCCTCTACACTCCTCTCCCCATTCCTGATAGACTTTGGATTGATGTGAGCATGGATTTCATCCTTGGTTTACCTCGTACTGCTCACAAGCATGACTCTATCTTTGTTGTAGTTGATCGGTTCTCCAAGATGGCCCATTTTATTACATGCTCCAAAACATCTAAGGCATCTAGAGTAGCCCATCTTTTCTTTTATGAAGTCGTGCTTCTGCATGGTCTCCCTCAAACCATAGTGTCTAATCGAGATGTCAGGTTCACTAGTTATTTTTGGAAGACACTTTGACACCTAGTTGGCACTAAGCTCAAATTCTCCATTGTCTATCACCCACAAACTGATGGGCAAATAGAATAAGAGTTTAGGGAACCTTTTGAGGTGTCTTGTAGGGGATCATTCTGTCAATTAGGATCTTCTCTTACCCAAAGTAGAATTTGCATATAATAGCTCTGTCAATTGATCCATATGTATGAGTCCATTTTAAGGTTGTGCATGGATATAAACCTAGGAAACCTGTGGATCTCATTCCCCTTCCCCTCGAGTCCAGAAGTTCCAAATCACCCAAAGAGTTTACACAGCATGTCAAAAGTCTGCATGAGTCAATTAGCAAGCAAATAAGCCTCAGTAATGAGACCTACAAATATTTGGCTGATTTGCATAGGCGCCACCACGAGTTTCAAGAAGGTGACTTGGTTATGGTACGGGTTCGACCCGAACGACTCCCCTCGGGGGTCGTTAAAAAGTTGTAAGCCTATAGTGATGGTCCCTTCTAAATACTACGAAAGATTGGCTCCAATGCATATGTTGTGGACTTACCTCCCGAATATGGGATTAGCTCTGCATTTAATGTGGCAGACCTAGTGGCCTACAAGGAACCCACAGCGATTCCTAGTGACCTTTTCAAGCCTTCTCCTCCCATTGAGAGTGCACCGACCCCTGTGCGTCCACCAGCCTCGAGAGCACCACGTGAGCAAATTGAGAAGATACTGGATGAGCAGGTGACAGCTACACGGAGCCGGGTTTACTAGCGCTCCCTTGTCAGCTGGCGAGACCGCCCACCTTCTGATGATTCTTGGATCAGCCGGGAAGATCTCCAGCGCCTCGATCCAGACCTGCTGGAGCACTACCAGAACGGTGTCACCCCATACTCGACGGAGTCGAGTTCTAGCCGCCCCGGGAGGGTTGGTGGGGACACCGGACCAGTCACACGGAGCCGACGTCGTACCACCTTGACACCACTGAGCTTGTGGCTAGGAGACTCGACGTCCTGAAGCCCATTTCTATTTTTCTATGTATTTTATCAGCCCATTTGATTGTATTATGTGCATTGGGCTATATGTGTGATTTAGTATCTTTTAGCCCATTGTGGTTATATTGGGCCATTTACTATTTAACTTATTAGGACTTTGTCTTTTAGGCCCATTAGTTCATTAGTCTTTTAGTGGGCTTTTATCTTATTAGGCCACATAGTCAAAGGATATGAAGGTCCTTAGTTGAATTGCCTAGGGGTATTTGTGTCCTGGTGTAATTTGGCCATCCTTATATAAAGGAGGCTAGTTGTATCATTTGCTTCAATGAAAGCCTTTGAATGAATGAGAATTTCATCTTCTTGCTCCCTTCTCTCCAAACTCTCCGTGAGGTTCGAGTGACTGCCTGGCCAGAGGCCGTCTGGTGAAAGACCGTCCGGCGAGAGGCCGAGCTGTGCGAGACAGTATCTATCCCCTTCCCGTGCTACCCACCGTCCCGTTCGTGCTGTTGGAATGCCGACGATCGCTTCCACGCCGTCGCCCACGTCAGTGTCATTATTTGGGTGCTTGTTTTAGACCATAAAATGATATAATTAATTTACATACTTTCTTTTCTTGACCTGTAATAGTGAAGCCCTCAGATTGATCCATATATATTTCTTCTTCTAATTTACTATTTAAGAAAATAGATTTTACATCCATTTGGTGTATGACTAGTTTGGTTATGGATGCCAAGACAATTAAGACTCTAATGGTGATGATCTTAACCATAGGAGAATATACATCAAAATAATCTATGTTAACCTTTTGTGTAAACCACTTGGCTACGTACTAACATAATCTTATATTTATCAACTGATACATCTAGTTTCAATTTCTTCTTAAAGACCTATTTAGATCTAATTATCTTACAACCAGGAGGTAAATCAGTTAAAACTCAATTGATGTTTTGAATTATTGAATTCATTTCATTATCTATGACTTCTTTACAGAATGGTGAGTCCATACAGATCATAGCATCAGAATATGTAGTTGGGGAGTCTTCTATTAAGAGTGCATAAAAGTCCTCAAAGACTTTTTATGTTCTAACCCTTTTACTTCTTCTAAGTTCTGTAGGAGCTTCTTCTTCTTCTCTTGAGACAACTGGGTTAGAACTAGTACTAGGCTCATTACTTCCTACATTGGTTTCAATTCTAGATTTAAATGAGAATATATTTTTAAAGTAGATTGCATCTGTAGTTTCAATTATGGTGTTATTTGTTATATCATATATTTCAAAATTAATCACTAAAAATCTATTTGTATTGCTAGAGAATTGATCAGCATTGTAGTTTGTAGTATACCCAATAAAAATGGTGTCTACAATTTTAAGTCTAATTTTCTTTCTTTTAGTTTCAGATATTTTTACTTTTGTAAAGTACCCCCTCACTTTGAGAAAATTTAAGTTAGATCTTCTATGTTTCCAAATTTCATATGGAGTAAAGTCATTTTGTTTAAAAGGAATTCTATTTAAAATGTAACATGTAATTAAAAGAGCCTCTCCCCACAAGTTCTAGGGTGCACATGAACTAATCAACATTGAATTAACCATATCCATTAGTGTTCTATTTTTCCTTTCAGTTATACCATTTGATTGAGGAGAGTAAGGGACAGTCACCTCATATATTATTCTATTTTCTTGATAAAATTGGATGAGTGCAAGAGAGGTGTACTCTCCTCCTCTATCAGACCTAAATATTTTAATTTTATTTTCTTGTTGGTTTTTAACTTCAACCTTATAAATTTAAAATTTATTTAATACATCATCTTTAGAGATAGTAATATTTAGATAGATCATCAATGAATGTTACAAAATATTTATTACCACCTCTAGAGATCCTACCAATATCACACACATCGCTGTGTATAAATTCTAAGACATCACAATCTCTATCAACTGATTTGAATGGTTGTTTAGGTAATTTGACTTCCACACAAATCTCACATCTTTCATGATGTTGGATATCCATCTTAGGGATCAAATTTAACCTTCTTAGTCTTTTAATTTATTCATAATTAACATGCTCCAATCTTGAATGCCATGTATTGGAAGATTTAACATTTAAAACAAGTGATTGTTCAAAAGATGGTGTACATACATTCAACTTGAAAAGACTATCACACATAAATCCTTTTCCAATGAAAGATAACTCTTTGGTTATTACAACCTTATTTGACTTAAAGACTAATTTATAACCCTACTGCACTAAGAGTAACCCACTAATGAGGTTCTGCCAGATGTCGAGAACATGGTGAACGTTGTGAAGAGTCAACATTTTGCCTGAAGTCAACTTTACATCTATTCTTCCAATCCATAGCACTTGTGCCTCCGTATTATTCCCCGTCATCACAACTCATGCACCTGAGTCCTAATATGTGAAAAAGCAGGGGTGATCAGGACATATATATATGAATGTTAACTCGGTGTCAATCCAACAATGAATAAACAAATTGGTCGAGTTCACTTCAAAGTTTAAGAGAACTGACCTAAATACAGTCCTAGATGCACCAGCACCTGCAGTCACCATGTTGACTTGAGGGCCAGTTGGAGGAGCACACTTCCTTTTTGCCTTTCGGGCAGACTTCTTACGGAAATGGCATTGAAATGCTAGATGGTTCGTCCGACCACACACGTAGCAGTAGTGCTCCCCATTGCTCTCATTTGACTTCTTTTGAAGATTTGGGTTTTGGGATTTTTGGTGATGGAATGGGTGGTGTTTTTTCTTAAACTTGTTGTCCTTAGGAGGAAAGGACTTCTTGCATGTGGGATTTAAATTGTTTGTTTTCAACTATGTTGGTTTTGAGTTTGTAGTTTTGAGTGGAGGCCTCTCTAAGTCTATGTTGCTCTTCAACTCTAATTACACCAAGTACTTGGGATAAAGTGAGGTTACCTTGAGTATAGCTAAGTCTTTTGATAAAATCAGACCAGGAAGATGGTAACTTGTCCAATAGACAAGCTACTTGGAAGGATTCATCTTGGTGGGATCCCATGGCTCTTAGTTCGTGGACAATGCGCTCAAAATCGTGCATTTGATCATTCATAGATTTGTTATCCACAAACTTAAATTTGTTAAAATCTAAGGCCTTAAATCGTTTGACTCCAGCATCATCAAGCTCATATTTGGCTTCTAACACATCCCACAGTTCATTAGCACTCTTAGAGTTATAATATAGGTCATAGAGATTGTCGGATAGGGCACCTAATATTCTATGGAGGCAATGATAATCTATTTCCTCGAGGTTTATAGAGGTGGATGACTCCGGTTCGACTTGTGCACGGGATGCACGAGTTTGAACTCTTCGGGTGGTGTTTTAGGAGGAACCCGATTCACGACTCTCGGTGGTGCTCTTGCTAATGGCTGAGATCAGTCCGAGCATGATAAGTCAAAAACGTATTTGGTTTTGCCATCTCCTAAAATTTTTTCCATCGAATCTTTTCGGTTTGGCACTAAGAGTTTCCTTGGTGATTAAGTTGGCCGTTTAAGAAAGATGTGGGGTAAAAATAATATGTAAATAAAGTGTTTTGGATTTTTATCGACACAATTGAATATATAAAATTAAGAAATAATTAATTCTAACTAATAAGTCACATCTTAATAACAGCTTAATAATAGCAAAGAATAATAATAATAAAGAAACTTTTTTCAGCCAATAGTGACTTTCAGGATTTTATTTTTAGCCAATAGAATTAATTAGTTTATGTAAACTAATCGAAAATAACACTTTACATAACTTTATTTTTAGAAAATAGAACTAAATATTTTTCTGTAAATAGAAATAATTTATTTAAGCAGGAACAATCTTAAGAATTTTTTGATTTTCTGAAAATAGAAATAATTTCTTTAAACAGTAACAAATTCATGAATTTTCTGAAAAGTCAAAAATGTTTTATTATTATGTAAACAGCATCAAATTTTTAGAAATTATTTCGTACAGAAATGATTATCAAACTTGTATTTTCTATAAAATAGAAATAGTTATTTTTTGTAAATAGAATTCAGATGTTCATATCCAGTAAACAGAAACTATTTAAAATAGAAATAATTTTATTTTCAAATTTTAAACAAAGACAATTAATTCTCTAAAAATAAAAATAAATACGATTCAGAAATTTAATTACAAAAATGTAATTTCACACAAGTCTGTCTAAAATCATATGTCAATTAAATTAAATTTGAACGCGTCTAGGAGACAGGGCGCATTCCAATAGGAACGCGTCTATGAGACAGGGCGCGTTCCAGTAGGATCGCGTCCCGACATGGAGTCGTGTTCTTGAAACATGTCTGAAACGCGGCATAGGCGTGCGATGCATTTAGATAGAACAAGTCGGCGGCCTTCGATGTGTTTAGCAAAATTCTTTTTTTAACAAAAATAGTTTTTAAAACACATCTAGGTGGTTAAGTGCTAATTAAAAAAAGATTATTCTAATGTCGCTTGAACGCGTCAAGATGGTCAGACACAGTTAAGTAATATTATTTTAATCTCGCTTGAACGCGTCAAGTTGTTCGGACACATTTAAGAAACATTATTTTAATCTCACTTAAACGCGTCCAGATGTTCAGACGCGATTAAGAAATATTATTTTAATCTACATTGAACCCGTCCACGTGGCGAGACACTATTTACAAAATGTGTCAAGCTCCCTTGTCGTGATTTGAACGCGTCTAGTTATGTCACTGCGGTCCGACTCATTTCTCTGAATCACATCCAACTGCCCAACTGCATTCTCAAAACACGTCCACTCACCTACGCATGATTTTAAAATTAATTTTGACTCTAAATTGATTTTTAGCAATATAATAAATGCTAGAACTCTTAGCATGATGATTTTCTATGGATGAAATCAATAAAACAACGATCAATTAGAAATAAATAAGTTTAAAAGCGGCATGATAGGTCAGAGCACGTAATCGCTAGAATTAAGAGTTCTATTATCATCTGACATGTAAATCTCACGGCAATGGACTCCTAGAGATATTACGACTCTCGGGTAGACGATCCACTCTTTATCGTCGGCACGTCCTCAAAGAGAACTTTTCAAATGTCAATTAAACTTGTAAAGTATCAGCAGAGAAAAAAACAAGAAGAAACAAAGGAGGAATGAATGCACACAAAGCACAATTTTTGTAGCTAGTGAACAGCAACTCAAATTGATCACCTGAGATGATCAATTTAAAGACTTGAAGAGATGCGTCCAAAGAAGGATTGTTCGCAATTGACGCTAATTTATTGCGATTTTCCTCAATTGTCAATAGTCGCATAAAATACGTGAACGTCGTTTTTAAAATGTGACGTTCAAAGATGCATCTGCGAAAGATACCGTGAATCACGCGAGTGTCATTATCACTCAACAGTAACACGCAGTGTCAATCAGCGAAGATTTTTAATCACCTTTTTAAAACACTGCTAACATTTGGCAACATATACACATACCAGACCAACATCACACCCACGGATCATTTATTCTTCCTATCGCAATTCCTTGGTAAATCAGAAGGTTGATACCGAAATTTATTTTTGATACCATCGTGATTCGTGTATATATTTACAATCGACGCCCTGATCAAGAGTTAATAAAAAAAACGATCAGATTAAATTTTGATAGGAGAGAAGACACACAACACAATCAACTCGTACATTTAAACGCAGTGATCAAACACCACCTTGGACTACTCCTTTGTAGGGACTCCGCTGACGAGATTCCCACCTACGTGGAGGCCGAATTTCAACATGGGCAGGCAGCTAGAGCCCTCCCCCCCACCTCACGGCCATTATGACCTGTGGTTTGATTCCCAAAGAGGGATCTCTTCGTACACACAGACACACACACGCCATAATCGTCTTCGGGAGCTGCCTCCCCTTGACATACCTTCGTGGGGATGCGTCCCCCACCCAGGGATGCTGCACGTCAATATTCTTCTCATCTCATTGTTTGTCGCCTTATTTGATCTCCCCATTTCTACTTTGTTTCTTTTTGTGTGTGTGATTTCTATCTGTCTTTTACAAATGGTATCGTTTCTACGTACTCATGCTGGGGCCCTGCTTCACAGGACAATGGCGTCAGCTGATGCCTTTGGCAGGACTGGGGTGGCTGACCCTCTGGAACAGAGTAGTTCAAGTGTCTTGTTGCCTCCGGGTTTACACATCTTCTTATTGGAAGATGCTGTAGAGAGAAAGAATGGACCAGGTTCCCATCAACCAGCTCCATAGCCTTTGTCAAACAAGAGGGGGAGCAGGTCAATGTTTGCACTGAAGCAGGAGGTTCAGGAAGTACACAACTCTGACTCACCCACCCACCCCCTTTTCTGCCAGATGTATGTAGTGTAGGTGATGGACGGATTCATGGACATGGACCTCAAACACCACTTGTGGTCCTTGAAATGGAACAATAGTCACCACGGAGCAAACGAGGTGCCCACGGGACGAGGAGTGTTCAATTTCGGTGAATGATTTTTCTTTTATTGAAACTGGCGGCCCCAGTGTATACCAGAGAGTTCTAGTCCCACAAAGGAGCACGAGAGAGGCCATACGAGGTAAAGAGAGGGATCAGTTCTGACTCTCACACAAGATTCGTCAACTTAGTGATCCGTATTGGATCGGATCTTCTCTGATCTGATACGATAGACTTAAGTTACAATCAACTCGACCCGACGCGACTCGACGTGTATTATCTCCTCTCCCTCTCTCTCTCTCTCTCTCGGCCTAATTCGACCGATCTTGGGGGTGATTCGTAACGTATCGAGTTTTTTCAGATATGATACGACACGCCCGAGTCGACCCGAGTCAACGAACCCTGCTCCCACATACGAAATGAGCAGAAATGAAACTCACGACACCATGTTTGAAGTTATTTGAAGATCCTATGGGTTGACGAGGTTATTTGAAACCACAGTAAAAGATCTAGACTCGAATGAAGATACCAAAGCGTCAACTAACATGTGACTCAATAGCATCTCTCCCATGAGGGAGATCTTGGGTCTAATTTTCACCTCTAATGATGGCACGGGCCATATGTTATGGGAGTCTGTGCTCGAGATTTGTTATGTAAGTTTATGGTGTCCTATGGCCAGTTGTACCTCTCAAGTGGTGGTGGGGTGTCTATAGAGAGAACAACTAATAACTCCTTACAAGCGATGGGGTCTATTGAGAGGATATTTCTTTGTGAAGTACGACGCTCAGATTAGAGTAATCTAGCCCAAGTTTAGACTCACAGGTTCGGGCCTTGGAAAGCCTCCTTAAGAGAATATTTGTGTGTTAAAACTTTTTGTAGACTGATTTATTGTCCCAGGATTCTCAAGGCTCTTGATATGTAGGCATTCTTATTCCAACCAAAACGAAAACAAAAACAAAAAAAATGGCCTTGCTATGGTGTGGATTGCTGGACGTCGAGGTATTAAATACTACCATGCCATCATGATCCGCTGGTTTCAGCCTCCTCCATGTTCCAAGAACCGATATCGAGTGATCCATTTGATGCTACCGCCATTGATGTGATCTACAACTCGCCACTGCCATGTGAAAAAGACGTTGAATGGACTCCCCCTAGAGGAATCTGGGAGGAGAGTGGAAGAAACCCAAAGCCGGAAAGGGAGTCGGGGAGGAGAAAGATGAAGAAGGGAAAGAGAGAGAGAGAGAGAGAGAATGCCCACAACCACAGGGCATCTCGATGGTGCTCGTGGAGAAAAGGGGGCTACAGCCTACAGATTTGGATGTTTTCCCCCCCTCTTCCTAGTGTTCTATATTATAGGTCAGCCTCGGATTTGATTCAGATTGACCGGTGCTTTTTTCCCCTCTTCCAATCCAATGTTTGGCCATATTCATCAAATTGATGGTCTACTAGACTCCGTGCAGGGTTCAGCTGACCATCCCAAAGTTGCAGTCCTCATCTTAACAACCAACAGCCCACAATGAATTCTAATCTATATGGACACTTCATTAAAATTTTGAAGAACTACAAAAGTAGCACGCACCTCACGCCAAGTTCACTTTCCTAATGAATGCATAGGTTTTTGCAGCAGCCCCACCGTTCAACTTCAATGCAAAAAAGAGTTCAACCATTAATCCAAGCAAGGTACTTCACTTTCACGTGTTTCAAACAGGGATACATTGCCCATATCTCCTCGTCCCCCCTCAACACGTCTACTAAAACGCAAAAGATTCAACGAAAGGTTGAATGACAGTTTCCATCAAAACATGCATCGCCTCGCATCTTTATCTCCATGCAAAATAATGTGAAATGAAAAACACTTGACCTGCTAACAAAAACCGACAAAACTCCGCAAAACCACAGCTGGTAAGTAGGAAGCATCTTCTTTGAATATGCTAGAATACACAGGCTAATAATCTCATGTAACCGACGAGCCTTAAGAAATTTCTCCAACCTTTTTCTTAAAACTTTAAAAAGAACGTTAAAAAGCCAAAAAAAATCAAAAACCAATCCTTGAATACACCAAAGGAAACGCAACAGTTGTCATTATTATCTACACGCCATGACAATCACACCAGGTGCTCCACTGTACCGTTTCGCACTCAATGTTACAATTCCGAGATAAAAGCGTCCGAGTCCTCAGCTGATATCACATTAGCAGATAAACACATAAAAGATCAAGAAAGTGTCGAGTTTCTCGTATCTTTCCCATGAGATCTCCCATCTGCCAGTAGTCTGGAAAGTAAACCGGGCACGCTAACGATCTACCCGCAAGGGGTAAGTTTCTTATTGCCAGCACCCCGAGGATGATCATCTTTCCAATCATCCCATGCCCTTGCCTTCTCTTCTGCAGCCTCATCATTTTCATCATTCCTAGCCGGTGAATTATCCTTATGCCAAGACGAATTAGCTTCTTCGAAAAGTTTGGCGTTCCTCTCTTGCCATGTTTTCATCATTTCCATCTCACGTAATCCTGCTTCCTCTATGCTCATGGTGGGCAATCTGTCGGCACCATAAAAAAGAGTGAGAAGAAAAAATATATATAGGACAAAGTAGACTTATCACTAATAGCACGAGGTGAAACAAGGACCATAACAAAATGGACAAATAACATCAATGCTAGCCAACCAATGGCAATTACATGTAATGTTTAATAGGGATTTTTACATGAAAATCATTGCTAGAGATGAATTTGAAAAAAAATTATTCCTAAAAATGTATTAGCAGACATATCACTGGATTAATTTAAATAATGCATAAATGTCATTTAAGTCCGATTTTTTACAAGTTTTCGGTCAAAAGAAGTGATATGTCCGTAAATAAATATGACATTTTTACACAATTCAGATTTACACATTGATATGTCTACTAATACATTTGCAGGAATGATTTTTGTACAAATTCTCGTTTAACAATAGTTTTCATGAAAAAAACTATTTTCAATAATCAAACAAAATGTAATATATATATAGAGAGAGAGAGAGGACTATGACAAGCACATTCCCCAATTGAACGGCAATACTTGCTCAACACACATTCACAAACTGCCATTCTCGACGTCCGTGCCAAGCAAATTAGAGGCCGGCAGCATTTTGAGCAGCCTGACTGTACAAATTCCATCGGGCAGATGCTGGGATGAAAAGCAAGTTCCCATGTGGGTTCTCTCTCTCTCTCTGGAACTGGATGAACCCCCCCCCAAATTAAAGCAAACTGTGGAACTGGATGAACCCCCCCCCCCTGAGATGACCTTTGTGGTTCTCTCTCTCTCTCTGGCACATGCCAGGAACCCTCTCACCACAGCCATCTCTCCCTCTCTCACAGTGCAAGTCCACAGCACTTCCTCGTTGGAAGCTTGACAGCTGCAACATTGAAGGCAAATGGTCCAGGCTGCAGACATTCCCCTATGTCTCGCCAGCACCAGCCCATGGTACTGAGATCACTCACAATTTCCCTTCTCATGGAGCTGCAGCCGTCTCTACCTCTCCCTCGTCAGCATCAGCCCAGGGTGCTCATGTCTCCAGCCAGAACTGCACGGTGACAGCCATCCCTCCCCCTCTCTTGTTGGTGCCAGACCACAACGCTCCTCCATCTCCCACCTTACCTCCTCTTTCTCCCACTCTAAGAAGGCTAGCTGCTGCAGCCCACTGAGTAGCCCCACGCATGCATCCACAGCAGCCCACCTATCCCTTTCCAGTCAGTTCCTTGATTTGTGTAGTTACAAAAGTCAAATTACATTTAAATGCCTTCATTCCTTATGTCCAAAATATGATGGTCTTAATACCTTCAGTTGTAAATGCATCGTGCTCCTTCCTCTACATTAAGTCATTGTTTTCCATTTGGACCACAAAGTCTATTCTTCTCAGGTACAAATATGAACACAAAAGTTATCATTGTTATGATCCTGCAGCTTGAAGCCCTTAGACCTCCCATCACCTTACATTCTTTTATTATAGTTCTCCATCCTAGGATCTGTCATCCTTCACAATCATAATCTTGATCATCCTACTGCCGCTTCTAGTCTTCCATTTCCCACACCATGTATTGCAGCCTAATTATCATCTATGGAGTCCAGTTTCTCTTCATTGAATGAGTCTTCTCGTTTTAATGCTGCCTGTTTCCACTGAACCTATTAGTTAACTCCCATTCAACCTGATGAGTCTAACTCTCTTTTGCCTACTCGCTCTTCTATTACCCGATCTACACTTGTCCTAAGGTTCATGTTGACAACACTGGAGCTCCCTCTAGTACCTCTCCCATCTGGTCCTGTTCTATTTTCTGCGGATCTAGCACACTGTTATCCTCTTTTAATCAGCATCCACCTAATCACATTAATTCCGTTATGTTTGAATCCTATTCTCCACAATGTCCCTTCTTATTGACTCATACTTACCACAAGCCTCTAACCTATCACCAAATAGTTCAGTGCCATGAGCGGCAACAGGCTACATGAGGTGCTCTAGGTTCGCCAACAAACTCATACTTGGGTCGTCTTCTTGTTTTTATCAAATAGCAAGTGGGTCTGTAAAGTGAAGACCAAGTGTATGGTTCTACTGAGTGTGCAAAGCACAACTGTCAACCTGTGTGTTCACTCAAGTGGACAACATTAATTAGAAGGCGACATTTGCTCCAATGACCAAGATGCCCTTGGTCTACACTCACTGTTATTGTTGGCCCTTTCTATCAGCTTTATGTGAAGAATGATCTTCTACAAGGTGACCTCTTTGAGGTCTATGTACAGCCTTATTCTGGTTTCTTTCTTCCACCTTAACACATCCGTCACCTTCATCAGATCATGTGTGCCCTTGATGCTAGCTTCGCCGAGTCTACATGATTAAAATATCTTTGTTTGGACCATCTCGCATGGATGTGCCATTGCTCTACCATTTGTGGATGACATGATCATCAACAGAGATGATGCCGCTACAATTGCCACGCTGAAGTAGCACCTTTAAGATGAAGGATCTGGAGGGTCTTCATTATTTCCTCAACCTCGAGATTGCCTTCCCCTCCTGTGGCTATCTTATTCTCCCAACAAAAAAATACCAGTGACATTCTCTGGCATATTGCACTCTCTAATTCTCCGGACCTGTGAGACATCAATGGAGCTTTATTTAAAGCATCATCCTACCAAGCCACCAGTGAATTCGACTCATTAACAATAACTTGTTGAAATCTCTAGTAGGCTTCCTATTTTGCTTGACATTCCTCATGCGCACCTATTGTTTTATGCCAGCAACTTTCCCTATAGTTGCATGCCATTGTCAGTTCTACTGGGCGTGAGACTAACTAAATGCTGTTCCACATACTTTTCTATGTTCTTTGAGCAGTTGTGTAATTTCCTAGTAAGAAGCAAGCTGTCTTCTCTTGATCTAGCACTATGGCCGAGTGCTATAGCTAACAAAGATTGTCAAGCTTCAGCGTTCCTCATGATTTTGGCATTAATTCTCTCACTCCTATAACCTTACACAACTATGACAAGCAAAGTGCTCTGAGGATCTTAAATAATGATCAGGTTTTTCACAAATTGATGAAGCAGGTTAAAATTGATTGTTATTTCAACCAACATTACTATATCTCTGGATCCCTTGTATCTCATCTGCTATGGAAGTTGCTAACTTTTCACCAACACCAGACAACACTGTGCTTCAATCTCATATATAGTGTATTGGATGCAACAGGACCTGTAAATATGTTTTGGTTAGGTGTGGCAACTCACCATACCAAGGGAAGCTCCATTGACTCTTTTATACACATTGAGTTGTTACCCTCATCAATAATACAGAATACTCATTCTAGCACCTATTTTTTAGGGAAAATTACCTGTATATTCCTAAAAAATCACGAATGACTAACCTACCCTTAGTTATCTCTCAAGGCAGTGGGCAGGTGGTGGCCCTCGCAGTCATCCAGTTCAACGGCAGCGACAAGTCCAAGAACGATGAGGATCTCCCGGCCGGCGTCATGCACGACGCCCGCATGGCATTCCTCAGCCACGTCGACGCCCTCTACGAGTCACTGCCTCCAGGATGGCTACGGCATCCACCAGAACCTCTGTTGCTTCCTCGTGCAGGCCAACGCCCGTGAGCTCGCCTGTCCTCCCCCACCCAGCCAACTGCTTCCAGGCGGACTGGTTTGACACCTGCAGCTGTGCGGCGGCAGAGGATCTGACTTGTCCGGGCCCAGGGCTGCGCCTGTGCTTCCATGTCAGGTGCAGTCGGCCAGAGATGAGAATGCACGAGTTCTGGTGGTGCTCTGTCTGCCTTCTTCTCAGGTCACAGCGGGAACAGAGGCCAAGGCCCTGGTGAGATGGAGGGCCACCCTCTCTCCATCCCAGCCCCTCCAACACCGCCACCACCAGCTCATGCAGTTGGCTCGGCATCACCTGCAACGCCGCCGGCAGCATCGTCCTGCTCATCGTCCAGGTTTGCCTCCATGCCAGAGCTGGAGCACCTCTCCCTCTACTTCAACAACCTCACCCTGGGTTTCCCACACTTCATCCTGAACTGCACCAATCTCACTTACCTTGACCTGTCAAAGAACACCCTGACAGGGCCAATCCCAGAGCCCATAGCCACCAGTCTGATGAAGCTCGAGTACCTCAACCTGGGGGTTAACCAGTTCACCGAAAGGATTTCTGTGTCCCTTGCTAGGCTCCGGCAGCTTCAGTAGGATCAACAACCTCACCGGCGGGATCCCCCCCAATACTTGGGAACATCTCCACCCTGAGTTCTAGAGCTGAAGGTGGAATTCAAGATGGCCCAATTGAATTCCATTGTTCCTCATGAGCTGGGCAACTGCAGTAGGATCAACTTCTTCAAGATCTCGACCAATCAGCTGACGGGGCCATTGCCGATCGAGCTCTCAGAAATTGGAGCAATGACAGAATATGGCATCTCCGCCAATCGCTTCTTCGGCGAGATTCCGGCAGTGTTCTTTCACAGGTGGCCCAGGCTCATATCTTTCCAGATTCTAATCAACTTCTTCACCGGCTCAATTTGTCAAGCTTGTGGGAGCTGGATTTGTCCAATAACTCGCTCCCCTGTCCAATCCCTGCCACCATAGTCAAGCTCCAATAGCCATCAATCCTAAACCTTTTATTGAACAACCTCACTAGTTCAATCCCGGCAGAGATCAGAAACATGACGGCTTTGGAGATCATCGTCAACACCGTGCCTGGCAGGCACGGGAGAAGTAGTTGACGGGACTGCAGACAGAGCACCGCAAGAACTCATGCCGTCTCATCTCTGGGCGACCACATGTAGTTGACGGTGTCGAACCAGTCCGCCAGGAAGCGGTTGGTCGAGTGGGGCTCAGGGGCCAGCACATTGCAGCCGAAGTCGCGCAGGAGGGGCACCCTGTCCCCCGGGTGTGCCGGTGGTGGTGAGCGTGTTGTGGCCATGCCGTCATCCACGGCGGGGGAAACCCGCTGCCGCAGCAGGTGAGGTCGAAGAATCCCTATGTCGGCGGCATCTCCGAAGTGCCAGAAGGCTGGCGACGTCAACAAGCGGCAAGCAGCACGGGAAGGGTGGAGATCAGAGGAAGCATCTCTCTCTCTCTAATTGAGGGCAAAATGATAGTCTCACATGAGTAAGTTACCACCGTTAACACGGGATGAAACTCCAGGGGCATGACAATGCGAGTTAAGAGATTTCAAGGTTTTACGGGCAAGTATCATAAAGATAAAAGTATAACGGTAATTCGTAAATTTTTCAAGAGTATACAGATAATTTTCCCATTTTTTAACATCAAATATGCATGCATTCATAAAGAAGTAATTATATTTAAAATTCAAAAAAAATAATTCTTCACGATGATATTTGAATGATAAAAATGAAGTACTTCAAGCTGGTTGCATCATTTCCCAATGTCTACTCTCACTTCACTCATATGGGGGGGATAGGCCTCTGCAACCTACCAAAGGCTGTTGAAACATTCCTCCAGCCCTCAAGCTATTGCCATCTCATGTTGACTTTCCCATAAGGATCTTCTGTTGATGAGAAACACCACTCATTCAGTGCAACACCAACCTGACAGCTGCCCAAGGGCACAACCAGACTCTCATGTGAAACCAAGTTGACACAGTACCCAATCTGGTTCAGGAATCAGGTTGATCTAATGTTAACATGCCTTTTTTCAATTAGTTATGTCAGGTTATGCTATTCTCAGTGTGCATGTCCATGAACTTACATTGATCAAAAAATACAAGCCTACCATCCGTTGGGTCAACTTGTCACCAATGGAAATGCAAACTTATATGTGTAATTCCCAGAGATAAGAGCTAAAGATTTGCAGAAGTTACAATTAAGCTTAAAAACAAAAAGACAAACTCCACAAACAATAATACATATATGTCAGCATTATTGTTGTGCAGCTAAGACTGTAGAAGGTACTATGAGTTTTGGTCCAATAGATTTCTGATAGGAAGTAGAATCAGGTCTTTATGAAATTTATCTATTCCCAATATGGAACTTCCCAAGAAAAAAATCAGATGTAGAAATGGAAGCACTTCTTTCCACATCCACTAATATTCTGATATTATTTAAGAAATGTTATATATTTAAAGAGTAAATAATAATGAATTTTTTTAGTAGATCGGCCCCTACATAGGGGCCAGCCAGCAGCATTCAAGCCAACGGGAGGCCTGTATTCACACAAAAGATTGCACTTGTCTTCAGTATTTGCTGCATGCGAGAGGCCCTTCAAAGGAAGTGGGTGAGTTGTGCACCACCTTTCGACAGGCTTTATATGCTGGCTCCAATAGTCGCCCATTAATCATTAGGAGCTGCCATTGTAAAAAAAAAAATGAATCATTTTTTAAGGACTCAAAAAACCATCCCTTTCCGTTTTCATTCCACTTCCATGTTGGTAGTGGAAGTAAAACAGTAACGAGTATTTTAGTTTTGGCCTATGCTTCTGATATGGGATGTCACAAATGAAAATTCAAAGACCTGTTTTTCTTTGTCTCCGACCCATATACAGCCCTATGAGCAGCCAACTGAAGTGCTTGAGTGGGGATTCTGAACACAAAATGCTAATGTAATTCAGTAAGGGCCGCTTTGATGCTCGAATAAGCCTGGCCGCGGATGGCGTATTCCTGGTGGCCGTCCGGTTTCACCGGTAAAAGCCTTACTTTCATAAACCCGGATTGACGCTCAGTCGAACAGGCGAAATCGCCTTGCTTTGGTCTAGCAAGGTAGGACTGCGTATTCGAGCTCCCATGCTCGAACGTCTTATCTGAGTGGGAGGGATCAAACGGCCTATTCGACCATAACCCCATTCGATTATCAAAGTGCCCATTAGAATTCTAATGCTACAGATCCTTTATACATTCAACACACCAGGCAAAAGGTACCATACCTATATCCAGGTTGAAAAACCTGTGCAGCCATTCTTTCCCTTTCGCCGGTTAGTCTTCCACCGATGAGACTTGCAGGTCCAAATATCAGAGGTTGGTGTTTGTGTTCATGGGCTTCAGAAGCCTTCGTTCTTCCCTCTATAACATCCTGAGCAAAAGTAGCACATGTGATCGGTTGTGCAGGTTTAGAAATATGTGCCTTAATTGCAGCATCTCTGTGCCACGTTTCAGCTCTTCTAGTACGCTCATCAAGAATTGCTCGATCAAATTCTTTTTCCCCTTCCTGAAATGACATCAATAATCAATGTGAAAGTACAAGGAAGCAAGATTCAAAATTACAAGTGTTATGGAGTTCAGCAACCTAGTGTCAGTGGGACTTTGTTACCATTTCATTCTGCCATTAAATATTTTATCGAAATGAAGCAATGATCATTGTGCTTCTTTTGTAGCTTAATCCTAATTATTGTTTTGTAATCCCCTCAATCTTTGACCGCAAGTATAAAACAAGGCTCTAATTTTAAGCATGCAGCATGCACTATAGCTTATTGCAGGTTAGTGCCAGGTGACTGACTAAAATTTTTCAAAAGAGTATTGTGGAAAGAATTCCCATTCAATTTTCATATATTTCGTGGTATTCCTAAACTAACCATGGATCTATGCAAGAAAATAAAAGGAAAAAAAATGGTATGTATAGGAGCAGTGATATGCTGGCCTGAGCCTGGTTGGCTGAGGCTTGGGAGGCCTCCGGCTGGGCTTAGGAAGTTCATTACAAAGAATGGAATGGAGAGCCGAAACACAACACCCACGCCAGAGACAAAAAAACTTCACAAAAATCATCACAGAAGAAAATATTCTCCCGGAATTCTCCTAGTATCAAGATGAAACTACTTCTAAGGAAAGCCTTTACTCTTCATCTAACTCTGTTCATCTTAACCATGAAAACAAGAGAAATTAGACAAGAAAGGTCGTTGTTGTCAGGTTTGCAATCACATGATTGCACCTCTTTAAATTGTCAGAATGTCAGTCACTTTCAGTCATGGATTAAAAGTATTGGGAACGTTAGGGACACCTAACACATCCTTTGAGCCATGTCAGGGGGGTCTGACACATTCATAAGCAATGCAGTGTATCATGGGGATGCCTTTGTGAGTCTTCTCTAACAGATTCTTGTGCATATACGCATGTTTACATAAATTAGATGTGTGGCACCATGGATGGCTTTCTGAGCCATGCACAATGTAACTTGGCACTTAGTCAACCCCTCGGAATTGCTCACTTGACATGTGCCAAAGCTATGGGAAGGTTCTCTTGCATAGGAGGGAGGGGAGAGTGAGATTTGATCCTTTTAAAATCAGCATAAAGCCCACATGCGACCACACCTTCCATGACCTCCAACACCCAAATCCAAAGAAACCTTAGAACCTCACCTCTATAGCTGGTGCATGTATGGGAAAGAATACCCCTTAGATGTAGGGGCTCATCCCACCTCTTAGTCCATAAGATGAGTGGATAGTAGGATATTATATAAGAAGACGGAGACAGTCCACCGAAGGGTGCATTTGGAGGGAGATCGAAAGGAAGGGACAGATTTTGTAGGTCTCATTTGCCCTTGTTGTTGCTAGGACTGGAGGTTCAGAGCCCATGAATGCTCCCTTTGTGGAGTTAAAGAGTTCAATTTTGAGGTCAGAAGACAGTATTGATCCCACAATCTTCCTTGCATTTTTAGGCTAGATTTCTCAAGAATGTGAGAATTTGTATGCGTACAATTTCCATTATTTTTTTGAAATTCTTGTTCGGATAATATTCTCCGAAGAACAAAGAATAAGTATAGAAGCTTTTACCTAAAAGATTTTTGAACTATGAGAATTAGCTTTCTACATGAATGATTCTATCCCATGAAAACCAGAATAGATTGCTTCAGTTTCCTGATTTTGTTGCCTAACAAAACAAGTTCAAACTTCAACCTATGTTACCTGCATGTCCCAAAAAAATAGTAATCTTTCTAAATAAGTTAAGCATGAATCTAAAATGAAGGTTTGAAATGAGAAAAACCGAGATATGGTTCCCATTCCTTCATAGAAGATCATTGTAAAAGTTTATTAGAGTTTGTCTTCAAGTAATTATTTCTAAAATTTGTACGATAACCATATGTTATATAAATGCCCTTACAGAAAAAGTTAGGAACTTCTAAGATAATTACTAACATGTGAAAAATTCAATTTGGATATAGTAGAAATTAGTAGACAGTATTTCCAATATGAGACAGCATGGCAATATTTGAATTTTCCCAATTTCTATACTATGGTATTTGAGCCTACATTTTGACATAACCAGCCATGGGATGAACCCCCAGAAAAATTGGCTAGAACTCCTGAGTTATCGAAGCCCCAGCTTGAAGGTTTTATGGTAGCAAAACAACGGCAGTGCACTTAATCTATGACAGCTAACCGTTTGGACATGGGTGATTTTATATCTCAAGAAAAATGCATAAAAAATTTATATCATCTATCTGTTATCTAGACAAACCTATAGTAAAGTTTCAAGAATCATCGAGGTGGTTTTACCCAAGTTCAAACTCAAATGTTTTAGCAGTAGTTAGCAATACAAGAAAAAAGAAGGTAATCTTAATATGAGTACCCGCAATTGCTTTTCCTTTACAGCAGAAAGCATCTCTTCCTCTTTCTTCAGCATTTCCAGCGTATCAAAAGCCTACAACCATGGAATAGACAGAAAGATGAGAAGATATGACCATAGACAGTATTCACATTGTAACTGTAGCAATCCTCATAAAATCTGCCATTTAGAGCAAGCCAACCTTACAGAGAGCCAAGGAGATTGTGGTTAGCCATGCCTGCAAAATAAGTCAAAGTTAAATCAAATGAAATTGTTTGCAACACACATCTCTATGCACAGCTATAAAATGGTAAGCACAGCACAGAACTAGTAGGACCTAAATTAATGCCTTACCATGTCATGCAGTAGAAAATAATTAAAGTCTACTTTTCGTTTCATGAATCCACATAAGGTTGTCAAAAGAGATACATCACTGTGTGCAGGACAGAAGAAAAGGCGCAACTTTCTCTCTCTAGCCTTTTCTAGAGAGAGAAGCTCTGGGAAAAGGCTGATGCAGCGGCCACCGATGGTGCCGTCGGGCCCTAATCAAATCCCCCTGAGGAATGGTCCTCGCCGGTCTACTGGCAATGGTGCAAGAGCTGCGACAGCACCAGTCTGTTTCCGATGCGGGAGAAGCGGACACCTGCAAAGGGTCGGCGGGTTGCCGGCCAAAGGGGGTGAGAGACCGTTCCCTCTCAAGCGGTCCTTTACGGACATCATCCGGAACTGAAAGCCCCTGCCGATCATCCATTAGGAAAAAAATGAGCGCAGGGACACCGGGAGAATCCTGCCAGAGTTCCTTCACGAATGGATGGAGTGGATCGGTTGCTGCCTTCTCCTGTCTCCACTTGAAGGAGTTCTGGTACCGGAGGAAGTCACAAAGGTTTTGAACGAACGGTAGAGAGGATCAGGGCTGTGGGAGGTCTGGAAGGTGATGGCAGGGAGCCTACTCACAATCGGCCCAGCACCGGAGGTGGTACAGGAGGTGGCAGGGGTTGGCTTCTTGGTGGCAGGGGGAGCAGCAATCAGGGTCCCACAGTGGACCCTCGAGTGAGGAACATACCCCTTCGATTAAGCTCGTTGGGCTACCCATCGTTCTCTGCAATGAATGGGGAATCTCCTATGTAGTTCAAAGCTTTGGTACGGTGGAGCAGGGCAGCCTCCGTTTCGCTTCGGCAGGCTCTCTGCTGGCAGTGGAAGCTGTAATCCACACCTCCAGCTCGGGGACAGTGCCGCTGGTGATCTCCATGACCATAGGTGATAAGGTTTTCGTCATCCGGGTGTACCTACAGGCGGCCGAGCAGACGGGGTAACCCTAGGGAAACTGCACCTTAGGACAAAGGCGGTGGTTACGTGGCACTATCCAGAACGTCCACTTGAATTTCAATTTGGGTGGGCTCGATCCTGGGCAGAGCGGGTCACAAGTGGCATGTGGCTCTCTTAGCGGGCCTAGCAGTGGGCCAACGGCGCCTTGTCAGGGAGGCAGGCCGAGCCAGTTGGAAGGGTGACAGCCCAACGCTCCCTTAGCAGGCCTAGTAGTGGCCCACCGGCCACAGACCTTGGAGCAGACCGAGTGTTGGACCGGCCTTTCATGCCGTCCAGGACCCAAATCAATTACTGCCGGCCTGTGACTTACCTGATACCCGAAGTCAGGGACTACTGGGTCTCCGGAACCCAACTGGCCTTTTCTTCCCCGCCAGAAACCTGCTACAGAGGCCGTGATGCTCCAGCTGCGACCGGCCTCTGCGGAAGATAGGACACCGACACCATAGGCCTTTGACATCGCCGGGCCCATTGCTAGCCTTCTCGACAATCCCCTCGTCAACTGGTGGGCCACAATCCTCCACAGACCCTTCCTCCAGGGCTTTTGGAGTGCCCACAGCAGACCTCTCCCGGACGGCGCTTCACTGCGGGGACGTCGGGCCCCCGGCCATCGCGCTCGTCGGCAATCCCCTTGCTGAAAGCCATTGACCAACCTGAGACAGTGGACGCTGCAGCAGACAATGGACCTGCCAGCACGCTTGTCCTGTTTCAGCCTACTCTACACCAAAGTGCCAGATGCTAGTGTTAGGCAAAGGCAGAAACGGTGCTAGGTGGAGAACCTCTTGGTGTGCATCCCGGCACTGTCAGCAGTGGCCACTGGGAGCTGTAGGATTCCCTGATGCTGGTGCCAATGACGATAGCCTCAGCCGGGGCTGATCCTTCACGCCAGCAGACCTAGGGGGATCTCCTCTGGGAGACCGAGGCTGACCCAGGTGGGGCTGACTAGGGCTGTGAAGCACAGGAAGAAGGGAGGAGCTATCTTCGGAAGGTGAGGAGACGATCCCGGAGACACCGGGAGGGGGTTAGTGATGCAACTTGAAGGGGACGCCACGGTCGATGACGACATTCTGAAGGAGGGAGGAAGTGAAGTAGCTAGTGGGAGTGGTGAAAAGAATGACGGCAGCTCATATGAGGGAGCTGGTGGGCACATGGTTGGCAGTATCGGCCGAGCTCAGATGAGGGAGCTGGTGGGCACATGGTTGGCAGTATCCGAAACCAGACCAAATCACTGTAGCATGTCCGAAACCATTAAAAAATACTTTTTTAATGGTTCCGGACAAAACCATTAAGGGTTTCGACCGAAACCGACCTGTTTTGGTCTGAAACCGGACGGTTTCGGCCGAAACCAGACATTTTCATTATTTTTTTTTAGTTTTTTAAATAGTTTCAACCGATTTCGGCCGAAACCGAAACCGATACCGAAACCGATACGTATCGGTTTCGGAACCGGCCGAAACCGGTACCGAAACCGATACTGCCTTCCTTGGGTGGGCATGGTGGATATCGTTTGCAGGGGCAGAGAGGGATTTGAAAGGGGCGTTCAACAAAATCCAGTAGAGGTGGGGCATGACTATAATGCAAGCAGGGAGGTCTCAGCTGAGGGGGGAGAAGGAGAGTGATGGTGGAAGGGAGGTGAGGGGCACCCATCAGTCCCTATGAGGATGGTCTCATGGAATGTGAGGGGGATGGGGGGTCAGAAGAAGAGGGTTGTGAAAGAGTTGGTCGGAAGATGTAAGATTGACATCCTATGTATCCAAGAATCCAAGTGTGAGGGGGAGGGGGAGGCCATCATAAGGGAGATTGGTGGAGCAAGACTAGCTAAGGGGTGGCTTCTCCGGCAGAGGGAAGATTGAGAGGGATGATGATCTTTTAGAATCAATATGAAGTTAAAGAGGTGGTACAAGACTGGTAGGTCAACATGTGGGCTTTACAAGGGAGTATGACACTCAATGCAAGGAGAAGAAGCGGCTCTTGTGAGAAGATTTGGCACATCACCATCTCACCTCCAGTGGGCCATGGTGTGTCGGCGGGGACTACAACGCAGTGACAACTCCTTGGGAGAGGACGGGAGACTATACCCGCACAAGAAGGATGGATGACTTCACTGATTTTATTGAGGAAGTATCTCTTGTTGACATAGGCATGACAAACGGACAGTACACCTGGTCCAACTTGCGAGCTAATCCCTCTTGCTCTAAGTTGGACAGATATTTGATATCTGTTGATTGGGAGGATCACTACCCTCACGTGCAGGTGCTGTCTTTGGCGAGATCAGTTATGGACCATGAACCCCTCCTTCTGAAGGCTAGCCATCTAATGAGAGAAGGAATTGCTTCAGACTAGATAAGTCTTGGTTCATGGAGGTAGATTTTATGGAGACTATGAAGGGAGCATGGAATGTACAATTTATGGTTAGGTCCACTGTAGCTACTCTAGTTAGGAAATTGAAACATGTGGCACAAGTTCTCAAGACATTGGAGCAGAGAAAACCCTCCCTACCAAGACAGCTAAAGATAGAATACTCCAACATATTGAGGGCCTAGACTGTTTAGAAGAGGCATGGTTACTGGATGATTCTAACAGGAAGCACAAGAACATTCCGAGGGGAGAATTTGATGAGATCCTCACTAGGGGAGAGATTTATTGGAGGCAGAGGTCGAGAGACAGATAGATTAGAGAAGGAGACAAGGACACTACCTACTTCCAGCGCATTGCATCAAGGAGAAGGGTGCACACCATCACATACATCTGTGTAGGTGATCACTCTTTCTCCAAGGATGAGGATATCAGGGAACAAGGGAGAGATTTTTACTCTAGATTGTTTATAGAAGTTGAGTCCTACAAACCGAGGACTGTAGATGACCTTTGTTCATGTATCTCCCCTGAGAATATGGAGGCCATCTCACAGAGCTTCTCAAAGGAGGAGGTCCACTAGGCAGTGTTTTCTCTTACAAGGGACAGAGCTCCAGAATCAGATACATTCCCATTGGCTTTCTTCCAGAAGTGCTAGGACATAATCAAGGGGGACCTCTTGGTACCAGTGAGGGAGTTCTAGGAGGGAATGGCTCATTTGGGGGGGGGGGGGGGGCATTAACAAAATCATCTTAGTCTTTATCCCTAAAAAACAAGATGTGCAATGCTTTTGAGACTTTAGGCCCATAAGTCTATTGAATGGCACTTACAAGATCATCACTAAGGTGCTGGCATGGAGACTGGATAGAGTAATAGATATGATTGTTAGTAGCTTCTCGAGAGTTTTTATCAGGGGAAGACACATTCAATAAAACTTTTTGGTAGCTCATGTGTTTATTTGCCATAAAGACCCAGCGGAAGAAAAGGATGATCTTGAAGTTGGACTTCGAGAAGACATGATAGGGTCAACTAACAGTGCTTATTTGATGTGTTGGATAAGATGGACTTTCGAGAGAGATGGACAAGTAGGGTTCGTGCTTGCATTGCTTCTGCCAGTTTTGTTGTCATGGTTAATAGGAAGCCAAGTACTCTCTTCAATAGTGGCAGGGGACTCCGCTAGGGAGACCCCATGTCCCCTCTCCTCTTTGTGCTGGTAACTAATATACTGAGCATGGTGTGGTTGAGAGTAAAGGACGTAGAGTTGATCAAGGGATTCCAAGTCGGGAGAGGTGGCCCATCTATTTCACACTTGCAGTATATAGATGACACGTTTATGTTTCTTACAGAGGATGAGCACCAGCTCTACATGATCAAATTATTGTTGGAATTGATGGAGGTTAATGGTCTAAAGGTAAACTTTAAAAGTCTTTTGGTAGGGGTGAATATGGAAGAGAGGGCTCTTCAGAGGGCGACGTGTATTCTGGGATGTCAGATAGGAGTTTTTCATATCTCCTACCTAGGACTCCCACTGTCTCACGGTGGCATACATTGTGCAGATTGGCAACTTATTACGCAAAGATATGAGGCCAGACTGGCAAGATGGAAAGCAAGGTTACTATCGTATGGGGGAAGAATGGTTATCTGCAAATCAATTGTGGACAATCTACCCATTCATTTCATGTTTAAATTCAGAATCCCAAAGACGGTGGCAAAGAAGGTAGACTCTATTTAGGGGAGATTCTTTTGGCATGACAGTGGGGGGAGGTGCAAGAGATGGAATGACATCTCTTGGGGGAAGAGTGGCCACGAGCAAAGAAAGGGGAGGGGTGGGAATCAAGAATATCAGAGACTTTAACATAGCTCTTATGTGTAAGTGGCTATGGAAGTTGGGGATGGGGCAGGATGGTCTGTGGGCGTAAGTTATCAGGCAGAGGTGCTATGGCAAGAGGAGAGAATAGGACATGGCACCAGCAACACAGCACCACATATCATCTATTTGGCGTGACATCTTGACTTACAAGGGCATTATCACTTCTAGCGTCTAGATCTAACTGGGAAATGGAGACAAGTGACTTTTCTGGAAGAACAAATGGTGTGAGAACTCCACCTTGGAGGCATCCTTCCCGAGACTTTTTGCAATGTCAGCACCACCTTTGGAGACAGTCTCTCTGACTTTTGACTCGCAACTGTCAGGAGGTACCTAAGCATCGACTTCCAATAAAAATCTTAGGCTCAAAGAGATGGAGCAGGTGCAAGAACTTCTTCACTTCCTCCTAGATCATGCTCCATAGCCAGATAGAGAGAACGAATGGACCTAGAGGTGGGGAAGGAGGGTATCTTCTTAGTAATGTCAACTTACACTTTTATTTCCAATGGACGGGGTACACCACTACCTTGCCCCTCAGATTTGACGGCCTAAGAGTCCACTAAAGGTAAAAATCCTTACCTGGAGAATCTTTCACGGGAGGTTACCCACCCAAGATAGACTGCCTCCATTTTTTCAGGGCATATTGTCGATTTACTGCCCGTGTGGACAGCAGGATGAGACCTTGAACCACCTGTTTGTAGGTCACACCTACTCTCAGGGGTTGTGGGAAGAGCTTGCTAGGAGGACACAATGTATACTTGGCCATCAAAGGGAGGTGCACCACCTAATTGAGACATGGGGCAGAAGCTAGATCCTAAGAGGAGACAGAATCGTCTGGTGGACGATTCTCCATCCTACCCTATGGACCTTATGAGGGGAGAGGAACAACAAGGCGTTCAAAAGGAAAGTTAGAGCGGTGGGTAGTGTGGTTTTGTTCATTTGTGATAGAGAGAGTGGCGGAGATCCTTTGTAATGTAAACTTCCATAACTCTTCCCTTTTTATTTTGTTAGGGGGTTAGTGAGGGTCACACTGGCTTTGTGTGGGCATCTCATGTATAGGGAGTTTTTTTGCGAAACCTATTGACAATACTTGTACATCCCCTTTTTTCATTTAATACAATAATGGTACTACCCACTTCAAAACAAAAAAAAACTGTGTGTAGGACAGGAACATACATAGTCCTATAGAAAGTTCCTTTGTGTAGCCATGGGATCAGATAAAATCCTAATACTCAATTCAACAACCCACGGACTGCAGGTATCATTCAAGAATCCTTTTCAGTTATAAAGGTGAGGAATGTATAACCAAGCATCATTTAAAACAACAAAAGCCAGCTGCTATCAGCAACACATTTTCAGATAATCTAACCTCTCGCTCTTCCTCACCATCATCATCATTCAGCAAATCCTCCTCACCAGCCTCCACAGGAGAAGATAGTGCAGCTGCTTTCAATGACCTGCCTCGCCTCTCTCTCCTTTCCTTAATTTCTTGCAGTTTTGATTCTGCAGCTCTCTGGCGTTTGAATCGAGCAATCTAGCATTGAAACGCTACAAAGTAAGAACTTGCAATCCTTAGAAACATGAATCATTTGCGAACTAGCATTGATGCTACAAAGTAAGAATTCTTTGGTCACTCGAAACATGAATGACACATGAACTACTTCATAATATGCAATATGTGACATAGATAATGATTCTATGACAATTTCTTGTTAGAAATATAATACGGTGGATTCCATAAGTTGTATGATTGTAATTAACAGCATTTCCATTGACAAACAACATCTCAACATACTGCCCAATGTAGTTCCAATAACAAACATCCTCTAAATGTATGGCCCAGTGTTTTTGAAAGCACAAAAGGGACAAGAATTTCAGACATCAAGATTTTGTACTGCAAAATACAAACAACATTACACATTTCGCCCTGGAATGCATGATATTTCTTATGCCCCTCTAAGCAAAACAAAATTAGAATACGTTGAAATTTTTCAGAAAAGACATTTATTTATGTTTTAACTTTCTCTAAAACAGTTATGTTCATTTCTGATCAAGAATAAACTTTATGCATAAAGCCTTTATATTTAAGTCTATGACGACCACCAAATTTGGTAACACGTACTTAGAGCTGCTCAGTGGGTTGAATACTAAACCTATTTTCGAAGAATAAGTGGTTGGGTACTCATGACCTTGGATAACAAATTTTAGAGGATTTATCTCTTGGCTACAAACAAATTACCGAACGCAGAAGATTGTTCTCTTTTTTTTTTTTTGAAAAGTGGTCGGTACCACTGTATTGGAGGGGATCTTGTATGCACCCCAAGTAGGATTAGAAGAGAGCATTAAAAAGTAATTTTGGGAGGCTATTGATAGTTTGATCCAAAATATCCCTAGTGAAGAGAGAATCTTTATTGGAGGGGATCTTAATGGTCATGTGGGTAAAAATAATAGAGGCTATGAGAGGATTCATGGAGGGCTTGGTTTTGACAATAGAAATGATATGGGTAAGACTATTCTTGATTTTGCTATGGCCTATGATCTAGCAATTACTAATACCTTCTTTAAGAAGAGGGACGAACACTTAATAACGTACAAGAGTGGAACACATATAAGTCAAATTGATTATTTTCTCATTAGGAAGGTCGATAGAGTTTTATGTAAAGATTGCAAAGTTATTCCTGGTGAGAGTCTAGCCCCTCAACATAGGTTGTTAGTAATGGATGTCACTATCCCTAAATTCAAAAGAAATATCATTATAAATAATTATTCCAAGATTGAATGGTGGAATTTAAAAGGTAAAAGTTTGGAAACATTTAAAAATCATCTATTAAAGGAAAATAGGAAAATATTTAGAATTTAGAACAAGAAACTAATGTAACGTGGAATAATGTTACAAATTGTATAACGAGGGTTGCAAAACAACTCTTAGGCGAATCTAAAGGTAAAAAGAATTTAGAAAAAGAGACTTGGTGGTGGAGTGAGGAAATCCAAAATATCATTAGAGTAAAAAAGGAATGCTTTAAAGTTTGGCAAACTAACAAAAATGATCAAACCATAGAAGCCTATAAAATCGCTAAAAAGAGAGCTAAGAAAATAGTTAGCGAAGCTAAATCAAAGGCATTTGAAGATTTATATAATAAATTAGGAACCCGAGAGGGTGAAAAGGACATATTTAAACTTGCTAAATTAAGAGAAAGGAAAACTAGAGATTTAGATCATGTTCGGTGCATCAAAGGTGAAGATCAAAGGGTTTTAACTAAGGATCTTGAGATTAAAGGGAGGTGACATAGCTATTTTCAGCAGTTACTTAATGGAGATTCCGTCAATGATTTATCTTTAGAAGGTACCCAAGAGTCCACAATATTTGATAAATATCAATATTTCAGGCGTATTAAGATGTCAGAAGTGGAGGATGCTTTAAGAAAAATGAAAGTGGGTAAGGCCTTAGGACTAGATGGCTTACCTATTGAAGTTTGGAAAGGCCTAGGAGATATTGGTATTCAGTGGCTAACTAAATTTTTTAATAAAATGTTAAAGGAACGGAGAATACCAGAAGTTTGGAGAAAAAGTGTTGTAGTTCCTTTCTATAAAAATAAAGGAGATATTCAAAGTTGTAACAATTATCGTGGAATTAAGCTTATGAGTCATACTATGAAACTTTGAGAAAGAGTAATTGAAAAACACCTCCGATGTATGACTACTGTATCGGAAAATCAATTTGGTTTTATGCCAAATAGATCTACTACAGAAGCTATTTTCTTACTACGGCAGCTAATGGAGAAGTATAGAGAGATGAGAAAAGATTTGTATATAATTTTTCTTGATTTAGAGAAGGCGTACGATCGAGTACCGAGAGAATTGATTTGGTGGACATTAAGAAAGAAAGGAATCTCTCAAGGATATGTTGATTTGATTAAGGATATGTACGACGGCGCTATTACTAGTGTTCGAACTATTGCTGGGGAGACTGGTGAATTTCCCGTTTCTATAGGTTTGCATCAAGGTTCTGCACTAAGTCCGTATCTCTTTGCCTTAGTTATGGATGAAGTAACTAAATAATTGCATGAGGATATCCCTTGGTGTATGCTTTTTGCAGATGATATTATTTTAATTGATGAGAGTATTGATGCTCTAAATGCTAAGTTAGAGCGTTGGAGACTTGCCTTGGAGTCTAAAGGTTTTAAAATTAGTAGGAGTAAGTCAGAGTTTATGCACTGTAATTTTAGTAATGGGAGAGTGGTTCAGGAAGACATGGTTCTAATTGATGGACATAACATTCAGAAGAATAGTAGCTTTCGATACTTAGGGTCTATCATACAAGAGAATGGGGAGATTTATGATGACGTTACACATAGGATTAAGGCATGCTGGTTAAGATGGAGAAGTGCATCAGGTGTCCTTTGTGATCGTCGTATGCCTGTGGAACTCAAAGGGAGATTTTATAGAACGGCTGTGAGACCTGCTTTGTTATATGGTACCGAGTGTTGGGCAGTACGAAAGGAACACATCCACAAAATGTGTGTAGCAGAGATGAGGATGTTGAGATGGATGTGTGGCAAGACTAAGAAAGACAAGATTAGGAATGAGCGTATCCGTAAGGACTTAGGGATAGCTCCAATTGATAGTAAAATGAGAGAAAATAGACTCAGGTGGTTTGGGCATGTGTGTCGTCGCCCTAACTCAGCGCCGGTTAAAAGATGTGACCAAATCTTAGTGGATGCTAGTAAAAGAGCTCGGGGAAGGCCTAAAATGAGATGGTGCGATGTTATTAGGAAGGACATTAGTTTCTTGGGTTTAAATACGAATATTGCACTTGATAGAAATCTTTGACGGAACAGGATTCATGTAGCCGACCCCAATTAATTGGGATAAGGCTCTGATGATGATGATGATGATGATGATGATGATGATGATGATGATGATGGTCGGTACCACTGTATACATTAAAGTAAAAGAAAAGATTTACAAGTGTATGTTGTAGGCTATCAAAACATCCCCATACAAGTGTGAACAAAAAGGACACCCAAAAGAAGAAAGAGACCCCATTAGCCACCCAGCATAAGCAAAAGAGAGGAATTGCCTGTATGTGCATTACAAAGAAATTTAGCCCATTCTCTCACGCTATCCCAAATAAAATCCCTACCCAATCTTACGGTGGCCTCCTTTCTGAAAATTGTTACTTCATTGAAGGCAATAATTTCCAACAGTCTCCCTCTTTACAAAGAGGTTTCAAAGAAGATGGGCATGAGCTAGAAGACCATTTCAATTTACTTCAGTCATAACCAGACTATAACATTGATCCTATCAAGAAAGATTGTCTTGTTTGGAATGGTGGACAAGGTACGTTCTAGCCAAATCTTTGTACAACGTTACTGTGGTTGTGTTACCTTCATATCAGCAGCATAATGAAATTTGGATGGTTAAAACACAACTAAAGGTTTGTCTTTTTATATGGCTGGTATTCAGGAATTGAATTGTGACAGAAATCAATGGAGGAAAATGGTTTAATGATGGGGTGTCATCTGCTCATTTGTGGCATGGGAATTTAAGATGTGGATAACCTAATGATTTTTTGTTCTATTTACAAAGAGGTTTGGAAGATATTTGGGAAGCTAGCAGATTTTAAGGTCTCCTTGGCTACTACTAAAGACATGTGGGATTCCTTTAAATGGCACAAAAATCTTCATAGTAAGGGTTCAAGAAGCAAAGTTCTCCTCAACCTAGCACATGCCGTTTGCTAGAGCATTTGGAAAGAGAGCAATGATTGCATAATCCATGGAATTGGAGACTGACGTAGACAATACTTAGGGTCGCTTTCTTATAACTGGTCTAGGTATATCTTTAGTACCTTTTCTGCCTGCCAGAACTCAGAAGAGAGCTTTTAATAATATGTAAGCTCTTATTCAGGGAAAGGAACCTCTCCTCCACCCACCTAGTTGTATTTCCTTTCTTTAGTAATAAAGTTGGCTGTACAACACCCAAACGAACACAGCCTCTGGCATTGATCATTGAGATGCCGAGAAAAGGAAGATAAGATGAGTTAGTGTAGGACATAAAAAATGATGAGCCAACTAAGAAATTCCAATCTAGATTTTAAAAAAAACAAAATCTTGAACTCGACTACGAACTTCACCAGCACCAGTTCATAATAGCTAAAGCCAAACCAATTGAGTTGGGGAAAATGATAAATAGCTTAGGATGTCCAACAAGGAAATATCTGTACTAAAAAATAAATAAATAAAATTTCAGACATCTAAGATAATCTTTTTTTTCTCATGGAAGTGCAACTTCTCTGTTTTTCTCCATGCATTGGCAATCATCTCAAACTAACCTTTTTTGCCCTTCTAGCAGCTAACGTATCAGCGCCAACCTGCACTGACGACTCTATCTCCTCTTCGGGCACAAGATCCAAGGCCTCACATGATGAAATGAATTCCTATAACATCCAATGACAACATCAGGAGAAAAGGAATAAATACAGTGAGGGTATCTGTAGATACGGAGAATATGACAAGAAAATACTGGTAGCTCCAAATGTTAAGTTGATTCTTATCACACTGTGTCAGAAGAGAAAATTAACCTTCAATTGGTCATGAGAGATCTTAAGAAGCTGTATCCGGTCATCTCCTGCAACCTTTTCGGTCAGCTCTCCAAGATAGAAGGGCACCTGGAAAAATAAAGATTGAATAAAGTTTAACATGAATAGGGAATTAATCTCATAAAGGTGTCATAAGAAACCAAAACAAGAAAGTAAACAGATCACATGTTTACAAAACAATGGAAGAGGAAGAATATGAATGTAAGCTAACAAGCAGTAGGAAGTATACAACAGGAAGCAATATCAGACAGTCATGATTTTATGAGACATCATGATGGCAGGCTGCAGGAATGAAACACGTAATGAGAAGGAAAGGGAAAGCAGACTAGTATGTCGGTATGTCCTACCCTGTTTGCAGGATTATATCTTCTTCTCATGTGACAGGCAAAAATAAACAGTTACTTCCTTAAATGCCCATGCATAGGTAAATCTAAAAGAGGCACAAACATGATGATGAATGCTCACCACAACAACATCTATGTATCCATGTAAGTGATCTGCCATTCCCAAAAGCACATGGCAAAGAGTTCATCAATCAACCTTGGAGATCAGTTCAAACAAGATGCTTCTTCTGAGGTTCTAAATTGATCATCCAATCCAACGTTCTATAGAGTCTAAAGAAACCTTCCTAAACAAAGTACAAAAAGGAAAAAAAAAGAAGCTAAACTTGATTGACCAAGCAAGTCCTCTTTTGTGAAGTGGAACTTACAGCATTCTATTTGCGGCAAAAAGTGTCCAAGTTAGACACTAGTCCTCCATCTGCCCCCCCCCCCCAACCCCAGAAACAAGAAGCGAAACAAAACACACTGTCCGGGGAGACACAGACAAATGTCCTGTATAACCAAAACTTAGTACTAAGCTCTCCAGCTATTGAAACGCAAAATTTGTAGTACTACATATCATAAAAACTTGCAAGTAGAACTCCCTTACATCAGTGCCAATATAACAACTGAATATAATAATTTTTCAAAAGCAATTTTCTTTGCTGTTACTAGAGTAGTCTGATTGTCAGACAGAGAGGAATCTCTCTTCTCCCTCAACAATTGTATTGTCTCTATTTACTTTTCTAATAAAACTGGCACTATAATGCACAACCTTCTTGGAAGAAAAAAAGACTCTTCCTCAAGAAAGACAGTTTACACTTGGATCCCACCAAAGAAAGGATTGATATTCATCTCTAGACATATTAACCACATCCAGTCATGCACTGATTGAGAAATTGCTAATTTCTTTCCCAAAAGATAGATTTACTCTTTAAGAAGATAATAATGCAAGGGACACCATCACAAAGAAAAGATAAAATTTTAAAGGAAAAGGCCTCATAAGCATTTTCGGCAATTGCCATGAGCTTTAAACCTTAACCTTAAGTATTAATGATCTTTCACATAATTAATAATACTTTTTATTCAATCCACAATAACAAATGTAAGTGTGTTATGGGTTTCTTTGTCGCTGGTTTAATGTTTGCATCCGGTTCGGTTTTCATGCACAAGTTTTGTTTTAGTGTCCTGGGTTTGTTTGGCTTTGTTCCTCATTTTATGCTGCCACGTGGTTTGTTTACTCCTGTTTGATTTTTACCATAGCAATCCGATAGTTCGGTTGCATTTTAAAGATGCTTCTATTCAGCTGCTTGCTACTGTATGCTTTCACAAAAGAGAACACCCACCAAAGAAACCTGAACATATTCATATATTCTAATTGAGAAGTTATTATACATATAGTCATCAAAACAATTTACCCAAAGTGTGCAATTTTGCAACCAGCATTTTCTTTCAGAATTAGTCCAAGAAAAAATTGTATATAAAAATCAGCATATATATTATTCATGTAGTGCATATAAAAATTAAATCTAGATAACACTTTCTTGTAATTACCATAAAAAATTATATTGCCATCTTCCCATTATAATATAAAGGGCATAGTTGTTAAGGCGCCCGCCTAGGCGGGGCAGGTGGTTTTTTGGGAGCAAGGCGCCCCCACACCTTGTTACCCTTGAAAAAGGCACCGCCTAGGCGCCGCTTGGGCGGCCTAGGCGCCCCCCTGCTACCTTCGTCTCCCTCTTCTCCCCTGTTATAAATAGAAATTTTCTTCCGGGGGCTCCGCCCCCGAAAACCCCCGCAAGGGACGTTGCCCCCTTGACCCCCGCGACCTAACCGCGCAGGTCTATCCGCGTGCGAGGGCGCACGATGGCGAGTTCGGACTTCACACTCTAACACTCTCTCTCTATTTCTCTCTCACACTCACAATGAGACCCACCCTCTCTCTCTCCTACCCCCTCTCTCTGTCTGTCCATCTCTTCTCTCCCCTTGCCCCCTTCTCTCTCTTTCCTCCACCCTTCCTCCTCTCTCTCTCTCTCTCACACACACAGTTCGCAACTATCTCTCTCAGTCCCTCTCTCTCTATCCTGTCTTCCCCCCTTTCAATTAATAATGGGGTTAATTTGTTAATAAAGTATTTTAAATTTCAATTAAAATTTTGTATGTCTTAATGGTTAATTTTATCTCAAAATAAATTTTGATATTTTATTGCAATGTCATTTCTATTAATTTTTATTTCTATATTCATACTAGTGTTGTTTCTCATATTTGTAATAATCATGATTAATTTATATATATATATATTATGTGTATATTAATGATAATATTTTTTATGAACTTGACGCCTAAGCGCCGCTTAGGCATGCGCCTAAGCGCTTAGGCACTCGAGGATCGCAAGCTCGCCTTGGTCGTCTTGTCGCCTTGACAACTATGATATAGAGTTTTTAGTTTTCGGCACTTAAAAAAGATTGATATTAGGAATAAGTCCCCTTAATCCACATATTTATTATTAAGCCCTTGAATTCAGTAAACTCTTAGTGAGAAGCCCCTTGGGTTAACAACCGTCTAAAAAATAGAATATTCACCCCATTTTCAAGAATATTCCTTCCCCTCAAAATAGAATATTCATCTCATTTTTAAGAATATTCCTTCCCCTCAAGTCTATAATTTCAAGAACATTCCTTCCCCTCAAAATAGAATATTCATCTCATTTTCAAGAATATTCCTTCCCCTCAATTCTATTATCTATCTCTCTATAGACCTCACCCCACTGGGTTGGGGTGTCGACATTGGAGAAGGAGACCCCCACCAGTGCCCTCCCTCCCCCTCTCTTGCTCTCCCTCTCCCTCTCTCTCTAGCCGGCATGCTCTCACCTTATACCACTCTCTCTTTCTCTCCCCCCCCACCACCCAGATGTCTGGCGCCCCCCTCCTCTAATGCTCTCTCCTTGTACCTCTCTCCCTATCCCACCCCCCAAACTCAATCGAGATGGCGGCGAGTGGGTTGTTGGTACTCCTTGTCGTGATGCTGGCCACAACATTCTCTGGCGGCACCTAGGAGCAGGGAGCAGTCAGGATGCTCCCGACCTCCACGTACGCGAAGCACGGTGCCAGTCTACAGGGGACTCACGACGGTTGTCAACGCTGAGCCCATGTGCCTCTACTCACTCCTCTCCATCTCCGACGTCGATTACGACATCAAGGTCGCCCGAAGAAGGGCACTCATGGTCCCCAACGTTTGCAGGGTGAAGACACCTCCGTTGAGCCTATGCTCATGTCGGTTCCTCTCTCACTCTCTCTCTCTCTCTCTCTCTGAGCGCGTGTGCACCCCCCACCCTACTAGGTGGGGGTGCCGATGTTGCAAGGGGAGACCCCCACTGCACCCTCCCTTCCCCACTCTCGCTCTCCCTCCCCCTCTCCCTCTCTCTCTCTCACCGACATGCTCTCTCCATGTCCCACTCTCTCTCTCCCCCCCACCCAAATGCCCGATGCCCCCTCCTCCTACGCTCTCTCCCTGCACCTCTCTCCCCCCCTCCAACCTGATCAAGATGGCGGCGAGTGGTTGCTAGCACTCCTTGTCATGATGCTGGCCACAGCATTCCCCAGTGGCGCCTAGGAGCAGAGTGCCATCAGGTTGCTCCCAGCCTCAACATACGCAAGGCACAATGCTAGTTTGTAGAGGACTCATGGAGGTCATCAGCGCCTACCCCGCGTACCTCTACTCGCTCCCCTCCGTCTCCGACATCGACTACGGCATCAAGGTCGACTAGAGTAGGGCGCTCATGGTCCCTAGCATTTGCAAGGTGAAGATGCTTCTACCGAGCCTGTGCTCAAGTCAATTCCTCCTACTCCACGCAAGTCCTTCAACTCGATGACCCCTAATCCAACTACGGGTTTGCCTGCTTCGTGGGGACGTAGGTGCCATCCTTGAGGTGGCCGAGGTAGGCATTGCAAAAGCCGCCAACGCCGATAACGACGTCCTTGATGAAGTTGCGGGTGGCCTCCTACAGCTCTGAGAAGGCAAAGTAGCACCCCAAGCCAAGGGTGGAGGAGTACAAGTTGTCGTAGCCACTGCGATGGGAGCTCGCCTAAGAGCCCTTGCTGGTCATGAGGTTGGAGTGGCCAGTGTGCAACGATAGCAGCCACGACGAGAAATTGTTGCAGTTCTCCCAGTCCCACAGCCGCTTGTACCACTCGATTACCATGGCGACCAACTCGACAAAAGTGCCGAACATCAAGGGAAACTCTGGCATCCTCTGCCCTCCCTCTCTCTCTCTCTCTCACACACACACAAGGGTTAGACAAGGGCCTTTTGGTCTTTTCCTCCTAGGTTAGGTTAGACCATAGTTGGGTTAGACTAACCTGACTTTTCCTCACAGAGACTGATGGCAGGGGCTTTTTCATGTAATGGAGAAGATTTTGGGAGCTTTTAACTAAATAGGTGGACTAAGATGCTATTTCTAATTCAAAACTTTTTAGAGGCTAAAAAATAAAAAACCCTCATGTATATTATATGTTATTTAGGAAAATAACTTGGGTGCATCTCCAAGGAGAAAATTGATATAAATGAATTCATTAAGCTTAAACATTTCATTTGTAAACATATAATTTGGACATTAGCATGTGAATTTTGTTATTAACTATAATTTTGTTGGTAAAATGTATGATCATGTTTTCAATTCAACCAAAAACATAGTTGTGACATAATTGGCACTTGGCATATGCGCATACATATATACATATAGTTCTATACTTAATCATTCACATGGATACACACATGTTTTGAATTGCATTATTTTGTTTGAAAGTGGTTAGTACCACTAAATTGTATTAAAGTAAAAAGGAGGGTCATACAAGTATAGTCAAGCAAGGAGTTCCCAAAAGATCCCTATATAAAAAATCTGCACATCAAGATGATGTAGAACCCACTAACCCCCCCACCCAAACAATACAAAACAAGAGGAATTATGAGAGTCCACATTACATAAAACCGAAGCCCACTCCCTCACTTTCTCTATGATGAAAGAAGCAATCCTATCTGAAGCTCTAGCTTCCCTCCTGAAGATCTGGCCATTTCCTTCTCCCCATATAGCCCACAGGGTCGCACGAAGAATGAGCTACCAGATCATCCTATCTCCCACGGTAGTCCATGCCCTATGCCACTTCTCTAACAATTGCTTCACACTACATTGGCAGATGGAGGCATCGGGTAACCTGCTCAAAATAAGTGATCAAATCTCCTTAGAGAAGGAGCAGTCTGTGAAGAAATGATCCATTGTCTCATCCTCCTCACCACAAAGGGAACATGCTATTGGGATATCTGCCAGAAAAGGAGTCAATCTATCAGACGTCGATAGACGCCCATGCGAGATCCTCCATGAAGAGGCGTGATCTAGCGCTGGTCCTGAGCGGATGGAGGATCACCGGGTAGTGAACTGCAAGATAGGGAAACGGATCAGGGGGCCCAGGGAGAGTCCCTGGGGAAAACCCTCCGATGCTTAAGTCAGTGGAGCTATAGCGGGAGCAATAAAGGGAGGTGAGAGCTTGTGCGCGAGATCCCTCTCCACCAGAGGGTGAAGTGGTTCTTGCTCAGGAGCTTTGAGCGTATGATTGCCCTTACCTTCGTCAGAGGGTCTCCCTGGTTTAAATAGTACGCCGTCTCCTGGAGTCCTGTAAGCCGAGGGGTTTCAGGTGGGGGTTACGTCCTCATCGTGGACTTTTATTGCCTTATCGTGGGAGCGTTATCACCTTGGGGAAGAAGAAGTCCCTTGCCTTCCTGAATTCCTGCCTGATGTGGACTCTTAACGGCTGCAAAGGATAAGCAATCGTCGGCCGTTCCGAGCTCAGAGAGGCCAGCCCTATCGGGCGATAGGCTTAGCTCGGAAGAGGATGGGTCGGATGGGTCGGCGTACGCCTTCTTCTCCCGGGCGGAGATATGGTTTGGGCCGGACCTTTCCTGTGACCTGACCGACACTCGGGCCCTCCGAGCCTAGAGGCCGCCTAGGAAGGTTGTGTCCTCGAGCAATTTTTTATTGGGCTTTCTTCCCTGAGTGGGCCCTGTGGGCTGTCACTTAGGCGAGCTTGGCCTCGTTGGGTCCTGTCGGGCCTAGTCGGGCTGCTCTTTGAATGGGCTACAGAAATCCCCATCTCCACTTGTCCCCCTCCTACTCCCGAGCCAAAGGAGGCTCGGACGAGTAGTATTTGAGGGTTTTGGACCGGCGTGGCTCAGGTGGGTAGAGATCTGGCGGTGTTATGAAGTCACGTGCCGTGGTCACCTGGGCCCGTAATAATTGTAATCCTGACGGATTTGAAATGAAGGGGCCCCCTTTTTCTCGGAGGTCGGAACGACGCGCCTCCTCCCGCGAGAGTTTATAGGCGTTGAACGCTGGTTGTCATTCCAGACTCTCTAGGGTTTTGGCTTTCCTTCACTCCTTTGCTTTCGGGGCTCCTTGATGCGCCGTGAAGACACAGCGGAGGAGCAGAGAGTTGCGGCGGCGTTTGAGGAGTTGGCGAGGATAACTGCGGAGGCGGTCCGGCAGCTTCCTCCTCCCCCGGAATCTTCGAGATCCCTTGAGAATTCTTCTTCCAGCTCTTCCTCGGAATCCATGGCGGACCAGCGTTTGTGTGCTGAAGGATGGGGCGACGAACCGGTGGCGAGAGCGCCCGTCCCGAATCGCAGCGAACTGGGGGAAGCTGAGGTGAAGAGGCTGGAGCACAGGTTCCGTCTGCCTCTTAGGTACAACTTTGTTGCTGCTGCCCCGTATGAGACGAGTCTGGACGACCGCACGGGCCACATCTGCACCTTTCTTCTGGCGTGGAAGAGCGGGTTTCGCCTCCCCTTCGAGCCCTTCGTCCTCACACTCCTCAATTTTTTCCAGTTGGCGCCTATCCAGTTGGTGGCCAACTCATACCTCCTCCTCTCTGCCTTTCGAATCCTCTGCCGTCAGTGCGGGGTTCCTCCTTCCTTGGATCTTTTCCACTTTTTCTTCGAGCTGAAGGCACATCCGTCGGCGGGGAAAGGGTTTTACTTCATCCAGGCGAGGAGGAACAGGAGCTGCATCTCGCTGGCGGCGAAGGACTCCTCGCATAAGGGGTGGAAGGCCCAGTTTTTCTGGGTGAAGATGGATTCGGTGGAGGACACCTGGAGGTGTCAGGTGATGCCCAACTTCCACCCGAATATTCCCCCCCGGCAGGAGGAGTTCCCTTCAGATGTGGAGGAGTATGCCACTCGCTTGCTGAAGAGTCGTCAGTCTACCGAGGAGCTGGTAACGCCGGAGAATATCCAGCGATGTCTCCTTACGCGGCTGAAGCCGTCCGGTACCACCACTTAGATCCTCCTCAGGATGTGGAGGTCGTCCTTCTCTTCTTGATTGCGCCTTCTTCTTTGTTGCAGACACCAGGCTGGAGCCTCTGGAGGAGGCCGCCGAGGTCATTGACCTTGGCGACGACTCGGCGGCGGATGAGCCGGGCGTCCCTGTGGGTCGCTCCCAAGCCCGGGACAAGGGCAAGGGGGTGGCCCCCGAGGGGACTTCACGACCGGGCGGCGCGAAGCGCAAGGATCCCATGGAGGGAAGGTTGCGGGAGGCCGTGGAGGCCAAAAAGCGGGCCAAGAAGGTCGGTCTTCTCCTCACTGCCGGGGCCGACTCTAGCTCGACGGCGCTCCCCTCTCGGGGGCAAGATAGGGCCGACCCAACTGGGCCGGCTCCCCCATCTGCCGAGCGAGAGAGGGCCGAGGAGACTAGGGCCACCTCGGCGGATGGTGACGATGGATCGGCTCTCCCCTCGGTGAGAACAGAGGGGGCCGAAGCAGCAACAGCCGTGGCCGAGACCGGGGAGCCGGTCGAGGTAGGCGATGTCTCGGGCGGCGATGTGCTGGCCGAGACGGTTGAGGTTGGGGGTTCGCCTGCGGAGGCGTCGCAGCCCCAAACGTCCGTGGTGCACGGGTCGGCCGAGCTCGCAACGCCGATCGAGGCCAGGGGTTCGCCCGCAGGGGCGTTGCAACCCTAGCCGACCGTAGTGCGCAGAGCGGCTGAACCCGCATCTCGATCCGGACCTTCTGGCGAGGCGCCGGGCGCGGGAGGGGTTCCCATGCCGGTGGCGCTGGAAAGGCTCGGTATCTCGAGCAATCTATACAAGCTCTACCGCGAGGTGTCCGCGAGGATAAAAGGCGGAGACAAGCGTCACTCCCCGGCCGGGGTCCTCGACGTCATCATGGAGGGCGGCCTGGTCATGGCCCAGATGGGGGCCACGATGGCGAAGACTTATGCCCGGGCGGAGTCAGAGCGGTCGAACCTCGCTTGGACCCTCGGGGGGTGTGAGAGGAAGGTGGCTCAACTCAATGAGGCGCACGAGGGGCTCCGGCGGGAGTTCTCCGCAATCAGGGCGTCGGCGCGGTCGAGTCGGCTGGAAGTCGGAGCGTTGACCGAGCAGCTAGCCAAGGCCCGGGAATCGCTCGAGAGAAAAAACAAACTCCTTGAGGAGGAGCGCCTTCAACATCTCGAGCTGGACGGCCGTTGGGAGGCTGAGCGCGCTGAGCTGGTGGACCGGGCGGAGGCGGCGGAGCGCCAGCGCTTGGAGGCCGAGGCCGACCGAGCTAAGGCGGAGGAGCGATCGGTCGAGGCCGAGGCATGGGCGGCTGGGGCCGAGCGAAGGTCGGCCGAGGCGGAGAAACGATCGGCGGCGGCCTAGGGGCGTGCGGCCGAGGCGGAGCGGAAGTTGACCGAGCTTGCTGAGAGGATGGGGCCGGCCGGAGCGGAGGCGATTGAGCAATACAGGGGCTCGGAGGCCTACCAAGCCGACCTGCAGAAAGCTGCCCTCCCCTACTACGAGGCGGCCCTCCGTCGAGGCATCCGCAAGGGGTTCAAGCAGGGTTATCGTCGGGCAGTTGCTTACGCCAACGAACAAGACTCAGGGGTCAACTTCCCCCTTGGCCAGTGCTACGACTCGGACGAGTCGTCTTCTAGCTCCTCTGCGTCGGGCGGGGAAGATCCAGAGAGCTCTTCTCCGGTGGGGTCACCAACTCCGGCTGTCTCAGGAGGGCTCGCGGCCGAGGCAGTTCCCGCGCAGGCGGGGTCAGTGCCAGGGCCGGCCGTCACCGAGGGTGCCGGGGGCAAAACACCCGTTCCTTCCGTTCCCGAGCTTCAAAGTGGGCCCGAGGCCTGATGTATCGCTCTATTTTGCCTCTTTCTTTGTTTGTCTCTTTCCCTTTTCTGAAAAAGAAATATTTTCTTTTTGCAAGGCAATAAATGACTTACTTGTTTCTTGTCTTCCTTGCCGTGGTTCGATTAGCGTATCTGCAGTAGTTGGAAATTGCCGTTACGTCCTGCGTGGTTTTCGCATGCCGGTTGGACGGGCCCCTGACAGGGTAGGGTGTCTTTCCGTTTCCTCACGCTTTGAATGCCTGGCCGCTTCGTGTATCCCACTGAGGCGGGAAACGAGGGGTTTGAGGTGACCGTTCAGAGGGGAAAATTCCTTTGGCATGTTTTCGAGGGGGGAGTCATTTAAGGCAAGTAGCCTCCCTTAGCCTATAAAAAGACTGAAGGGCGTCCTTTCCTCTCCACCGCTTAGGATTTTCCCTAACAGTCTTTCCTCGCCCCTTCTTCACGTTGCGTTGTGCCGTTGCATTTGGAGCATGGAGGAAGACGATGCTGCCGATAATGGAGAGCAGAGAGTTTTTGGCTGTTTCGGGTTGTTAAGCAGGTCCGACGGTCGTCGCGCGAGTTCGAGACGGGTCCGACGGCCGTCGCACGGATCTGGAGAGGATTTCGACGTGCGGAGGCACGCCGTTTATCCTTTATCAGTTGCGGCGACGGTCCCGGGGGGATGGGAGTATCCGTGATGCCCATCCCCTCCGGGCCTTCCCCTACCTCCTCATCCAGCTCTGCTGGTTTCTTTTTCTTTCTGGCAGCCTCTTTTTCCCTCTTCTGCTTTTCTTTTTTCTTTTACTCTTCGGAGGGTGCTTGCTCTCTGTTCGCTCCAAAGAGTTGGTAGGTTGGAAGAGAGGAGGCCTTCACAGGCGTTCCTTCCCCCTGGCTTCTATCAACTTGGAAGGTAGCCTTCCTCTTCTCAATTCCCTCTGTCACCTTTGTCATGGGCCACCTGAGCCAACTGGACCGACCGCCTCTTGTCCGAGCCAGTTTCTACACGAGGCAGAGTCAGTGGCTGGACGCGAGGAGATCAAGACCGAGTCGGCCGAGCGATGGCCTCTTGCATTAGTGCTAGATGGATTGCTCTTTGCTGTGTAATGTGTCGGCTTTTTGCCTCCCTGATGTATCAACAATCATTTGAATGAAAATAAGAGAATTTTATTTCCCTCAAATTGTTTGCATGCACATCTTTAAAAGTAGAACTTGCGTAGTGCGGCTGCGTTCCACGTCCGAGGGATGGGTTCCCCTTCCAGTGTAGATAGCCGGTATGCTCCTTTCCCGAGCGTCTCGACCACTCGGTAGGGGCCTTCCCAGTTAGGGGATAACTTGCCCGCCACCTCTAGTGGTCGAGAGGCTTCGATTTTCCTGAGGACGAAGTCTCCCGGTTGGAAGTGTCTGTCTCGGACTTTAGCGTTGTAGTATCGGGTGAGGCGGCGCTTGTATTCCGTTGCTCGGATGCTGGCGATCTCTCGGAGTTCATCTGCTAGGTCGAGATTCTCGAGTAGCTTTTGCTCGTTTACCTCGGGCGAGAAACGGATGACTCGGAGAGAAGGGTTGGTGACCTCTAACGGAATAACGGCCTCAGTGCCATATACCAACTGGAAAGGACTCTCACCGGTTGCCGTTCTGGGAGTCGTTCTGTGTGACCAAAGTACGCTAGGCAATTCCTCGAGCCAGCTACCCTTGGCCTTGCCGAGTCTGGTCTTTATGCCTTTTAAGATAGTCTTATTGGCATTTTCGACCAGCCCGTTGGCCTGAGGGTGGGCGACCGAAGTGAAGTGGTTGCGAATGCCTAGGTTGGCGCATCTATCTCGAAAATAACGAGAGTCGAATTGCCGGCCGTTGTCGCTCAATATCACTCGGGGGATGCCGAAGCGACAAATGATCGATTTCCAGACGAAGCTCCAGACGACTGTCTCGGTGATCCTTGCCGTGGCTTCGGCCTCGATCCACTTGGTGAAGTAGTCGATGGCGACGATAATAAACTTCTTCTGGGCCTGAGCCGTAGGGAACGGCCCGAGAATGTCGATTCCCCACCGAGCGAAGGGATAAGGCTCGGTAAGGGTGACGAGCTCCGTAGCCGGCTGATGGACTAAGTGGTCCAATCGCTGGCATCGGTCGCACTGTTGTACGTGGGCCGTGCAGTCACGCTGCAGGGTGGGCCACCAGTAACCCTGCCGTAGCAGGATCCTGGCGAGCGATCTTCCTCCTGAATGCGCTCCGCACAGACCTTCATGAATCTCTTGGATGGCTCGGCTGGCTTCGTCGGGGCCGAGACACTTCAGGAGGGGACCGGGGAAAGATCTCCAGTAGAGAGTGTCGTCTAGAATGACGAAGCGCCGGGCTTGGTACTTCATTCTGCGGGCTTCTCGAGGGTCGGAAGGCTCTTGGGAGTCCCGGAGCCACGACAGGTAGGGGGTACGCCAGTCGCTGAGAATGGCCGAGTCAACAGCGAGGAGCTCCGAGTCAATGCTCGGGCGCTCTAGCTCTTCAAGGAGGACCGATCGGGTACCTTCCGGGTCGAGGGATGAGGCCAACCGAGAGAGGGCGTCCGCTCGGGAGTTTTCCTCCCGAGCTATTCGGACTACCTCGAATTATTGGGCCAGGTCTCTGACCAGCTGGAGGTATTTGATCATTGGTGCCTCTCGAGCTTCGTATTCGCCGTTGACTTGACTAGCGACCAGCTGGGAGTCGGTGTGGATTTTGACTCGCTCAGCCCCCAACCGTCGGGCCATGCGTGCTCCTGAGATAAGGGCCTCGTACTCGGAAGCATTGTTGGATGCCTGAAAGCTGAATTTCAAGGCGTACTGTAGTTCTATTCCTTTGGGGGACCTCAGGAGGATTCCGACACCACTACCGACCGAGTTGGAAGATCCGTCAATGAACAGTTCCCAGGTTGGCCTGGGCGCGGACGGGGATCTTTCTTCAGTCGGGATGGTACTCTCGGCGATGAAGTCGGCGAGCGCTTGGCCTTTCACAGCTGAGCGCGGCCGATAGGAGATGTCGTAGGCCCCGAGCATGATGGCCCATTTGACGAGTCGCCCTGAAGCTTCGGGGTGGGCCAGAATCTTCTTCAATGATTCGCCGGTCAGCACGGTGACGGGGTGCCCCTGGAAATAGGGTCTGAGGCGCTTGGCGGAGGTAACCAACGCTAGCACGAGTTTCTCGGTTGCGGGGTACCTCCTTTCAGCCTCGTTGAGCACCTTGCTGGTGTAGTAGACCGGCCTCTCGATTCCCGAGTCATTTCTGACTAGGACCGAGCTGACTGTGGATGGTGTTGCCGATAGATAGAGCAGCAAGACTTCACCCGGAACGGGCTTGGAGAGCACCGGGGGCGAGGCCAGGAACTCCTTGAGCTCGGCGAACGCTCTCTGGCATTCCTCATCCCATGCGAACGTAGCAGATGCCAACTTGGGCCCCCTCAATAGCTTGAAGAAGGGCAGGCATCGTTCGGCCGCACGGGACACGAAACGGCTGAGAGCGGCGACACGCCCAGTTAGGCGCTAGACGTCCTTGATGCTGGTGGCCGGACGCATGTCCAGGATGGCCTGGACCTTGTCGGGGTTGGCTTCGATCCCACGCTGAGTGACCAAGAAACCCAGGAACTTCCCAGATCTCACTCCGAAGACGCACTTGGCAGGATTGAGCTTCATGTTGTACTTCAGGAGGGTGCCGAAGGTTTCAGCGAGGTCGGTGAAGTGGTCTTGGGCCTTGGGGGTCTTGACGAGCATGTCGTCAATGTAGGCTTCGACGTTCCGACCTAGTTCTTCCTCGAACATGTGATTGACCAGCCTTTGATACGTAGCTCCAGCGTTCTTCAACCCGAAAGGCATCCGGGTGTCGCAGTATACGCCGTAGTCGGTGATGAAGGCGGTCTTCTCGATGTCTTCTGGATCCATTCTGATCTGATGGTAACCTGAATAGGCGTCTAGGAAGCTGAGTATCTCATTGCCCGAGGTTGAGTCAACCAATTGGTCGATGCTCGGTAACGGATAACAGTCCTTAGGAGTGGCCTTATTCAGATCGGTGAAGTCCACGCACATCCGCCATTTGCCCGAAGCTTTAGGCACCAGGACGACGTTGGCTAGCCACGTCGGGTACAGGACCGATCTAAAAAGGCCAGTCTCTTGTCCCTTGGTGACCTGCGCCTTGATGATCGTCTGCTTCTCTGGTGCATGCTTCCTTCTGCGTTGCTGTACGGGCTTTACGGCGGAGTCGAGGTTGAGCTTGTGCATTACAGTCTCCTCTGGTATCCCAGGGAGTTGATCATTGAACCAAGCAAAAACTCGGATGTACTCAGAAAGGAATTTCTTATATTGCTGCTGAACCTTGGGCGGTAGGTCGGCTCCGATCCTTACTCCTAGGGTCGGGTCATCGTTTAAGAAAACCGTCAATAATTCGCCACCAGGCTCGGTGGTTGCGGTTTTATCCTCGACTCCCCGGGGGCCCTTGTCCTTCCCGTCCGGCCTTGTGGCCTCTACCGAGATATTGTAGCACCTTCTGGCCGTGGCTTGGTTACCTCGGACTTCCCCCAACCCATTTTTGGTGGGGAACTTCATTTTCTGGTGATAGGTAGACGGTACTGCCTTTATTCGGCTGAGGATTCCCCGGCCGAAGATGGCGTTGTACGCTATCATACCCTTAATCACTATGAAGTCCACCATGACCGTAACGGTTTTGGGTGGGGTGCCGAGGGTAACCGGCAGGCTTAGGGCTCCCTCGGGATAGGTGGCCAGGCCATTAAACCCGCAGAGGGGGGTTCGGACCGGGCGGAGTTTGGATGGATCCTCCCCCATCTTGAGGAAACAGTCATAAGACAGTACATCAGGGGCACTCCCATTGTCAACCAGAATCCTATCTACGTTACAATGGTTTATCGTAGCCGAGATCACGAGGGCGTCGTCATGCGGGGTGTTCAGCCCTTCCAGGTCTTGGTCGGAGAAGACTATGACCTAGGGCTCACTCGGCGGGGCCTTGGGAGGCTCTATGGTTCGGCTCGCCCGCTCAGCATGACGCTTCCTTCCTCGGCTGCTGTAGCCTCCTGATGCCGTCCCTCCGGAGATGACGTTGATGTGGACCCCTCGGGGGACGTTGTCAATCTCCTCTACGGCGCCTCGATCTTCTTTACGCTCGGCTGTGAACCGAGCTAGGTGACCCAGACGGATGAGGCGCTCTATCTCGTCCCGGAGCTGGTGGCAGTCACCAGTGTGGTGCCCGTGATCGCCGTGGAATAAGCAATGCTTGTCGTGATTACGGTTCTTCGACCTCATCGGCTCGGGCTGACGGAGGAGTCCCGAGTCTTTGATGTCTTCATATATCTCGTAGACCGGGGCGGCTAGTGGGGTGTACCGCTCGTACTTCCGCTTGCGCTCCCCATCACGGTCTCTCTTTTTCCCCGGGCCTGAGTTTGGCTCGGGAGCCCGCTTCTTGTCCCCCTCCCGACCCGGGCCGGTTGCGTCTCGACAGGCACTGAGCACTTCTTCGCACTCGGCGTGGCGCAAAGCCAGAGTTACTAGCTCGGCGAGGGTCGAGGGAGGGTGGAGGACAAGCTCGCGGCGGAGATTCTCGTCCCGGGTGCCCCCAGTCAGTGCGGTTATGGCTGAGGCCACGTCCAGGCGGGGGATTCTCAGGGCTTCCGATTTAAATCGGTGAATATAGGCCCGGAGTCTTTCCCCTTGCGCCTGTTTGAGGGTCAGGAGTCCCGCTACCGACCTTGAGGGGGCACTTCCGGCGAAACTCTCTTTGAAGACTCGCCCAAATTGCTTGAAGTCTCGAATGGACCCGGGGGCAAGGGCCCGGAACCATGCTTGAGCGCCTTGGACCAGGGTGGTCACGAAGGCTCGGCACTTGATTGCGTCAGACGCTCCGTGCAGGGTCATCAGAGCGTCGAAGCTGTCGTAATGATCGGCCGGGTCGCCCTGGCCGTCGTAGGGCTTGAAGGTAGGGATGGAGGTTCTGGGAGATACCTCTGCCTTCAAGATGTACTCGGAGAACGGGGATTTCTCCTCGTCCTCCGGAAAAGAGGTCTTCTGCAGTACGCGGAGGGCGCACTCCTGTTCTGCGAAACGCCTCTCGAAATCTCGTAGCCGGAGAGATAACTCCGGCTGCTGCCGCGTCGTGGGGCTGGGGGGAGCGTCTTGGCAATCTCCCGGAACGTCAGTCTCCGGGTTCGGACGGCGCGCCCCCAGTTTTCCTCTCCTCGGCGTGGAGGAAGCCTCTTGCTCCGGAGGCGGAGCATGCGAGGGGCCTCCAATCCGGTTGCGGATGATCTGCTGGCCGCGGAGGGTGAAGCGGCCTCCGGCGGTGTGCTGAGAGATACTCCCGCGGGGAGGGCTCCCTGACGGAGCGCGGGACCTTCCATCCCTAGCCGCCTGGGCCCTCATGAGCTCCACGAGGACATCCAGTTTCGCGTTGAGGGCCTGGAAGGCTTCGGCGCCACCGTTGGGTGGTAGCCCTACCGCCGCAGGAGGGGGTGGTGGATCGTCGGCGGGGGCGCTGGCGTTGGAGGGAGGGTTCTGTGAGGCCCGAGAGGGGCCATCCCCTGCCGCTACCATGGCCTTTCCCCTCTCGCCGGCGGACCTCCTCCCTGAGCTCCTTCGCACCATACTGGCTCTTTGTACGTTTCCCACAGACGGCGCTAGATGAAGAGGCGTGATCTCGCGCTGGTCCTGAGCGGATGGAGGATCACCGGGTAGTGAACTGCAAGATAGGGAAACGAATCAGGGGGCCCAGGGAGAGTCCCTGGGGAAAACCCTCCGATGCTTAAGTCAGTGGAGCTATGGCGGGAGTAATAAAGGGAGGTGAGAGCTTGTGCGCGAGATCCCTCTCCACCAGAGGGTGAAGTGGTTCTTGCTCAGGAGCTTTGAGCGTATGATTGCCCTTACCTTCGTCGGAGGGTCTCCCTAGTTTAAATAGTACGCCGTCTCTTGGAGTCCTGTAAGTCGAGGGGTTTCAGGTGGGGGTTACGTCCTCATCGTGGGCTTTTATTGCCTTATCGTGGGAGCGTTATCACCTTGGGGAAGAAGAAGTCCCTTGCCTTCCTGAATTCCTGCCTGCTGTGGACTCTTAACGGCTGCAAAGGATAAGCAATCGTCGGCCGTTCCAAGCTCAGAGAGGCCAGCCCTATCGGGCGATAGGCTTAGCTCGTAAGAGGATGGGTCGGATGGGTCGGCGTACGCCTTCTTCTCCCGGGCAGAGATATGGCTTGGGCCGGACCTTTCCTGTGACCTGACCGACACTCAGGCCCTTCGAGCCTAGAGGCCACCTAGGAAGGTTGTGTCCTCGAGCGATTTTTTATTGGGCTTTCTTCCCTGAGTGGGCCCTGTGGGCTGTCACTTAGGCGAGCTTGGCCTCGTTGGGTCCTGTCGGGCCTAGTCGGGCTGCTCTTTGAATGGACTAAAGAAATCCCCCTCTCCACTCCATATGAGCAACTTCACTTTAAAGGGACTCCTAGGTTTCCATATCTGCAAAGCAAGTCCATGCCTCATTCCTCCATCTACAATAAGAGTGTAAGCTGAAGGGACTGAAAACCTTCTTTCTTTATCCCATCTCTACCATCATCATTCAATGTTGTTGACCTCCGGGGCAAAAACAAGAAGAAAAGAAAGGAGGTTCTCGAGCTGTTCAATTTTCTCAACCCTAAGATCTCTTCTAAAGGATGGGGCCCAAGTTCCCCCTGATAGGTTTGACTCAAAAACCTAGGAGGCAATTGTCGTCTATGTATTGGGAATCACAAACAGTTACATGAAGGAGTCTCATAAAGTAAAGTCGCCACACCACCTATCTCTCCAGAACAGGCATTTCTCCACATTCCCTAGACCTGTGCACTAGCCACAATGATATCCTTGTATTGCCATGCTCCCCTCCAAATGGAAGAGATATTGTTCTGAGCAGCTAGAGTCAAATCCCAATCTCTTACTCTCCCATAGTATTTCTGGCGGATAACCTGCAGACAAATCCCATTCTCTTCTATGTAGTTCGAGGTGAGAGACTGTTGGGGAGCTGTAAAATAAAATAGGCATAAACATATTTGCGTGTGATCGGAGAATCAACACGAAAATGAATTTATATGTACAACTTTGTCGTCCATGTACAATCATAATAGTATCTACAACATCCACACACAAACACCCGATATATGAAACACAATCGCACAAGATGTACCAAATTTTAACGTGGAAAAATTCCCACGACTTGGAGGGGAAAAAATCACAGGGCAAACCGACAACAATCCACTATATAAAAATAGTAACACAAGTTTTCTCTCTCAAGATTTGCCCAAATCTTGAGGAATACAACCAAGAGTGGAGAGATACGGAATTACCTCACACGGGATAAATCCCCAAATCAAAAGCAGATAGAAGAGAACACAACCCTAGGAAAAATAATACCAAAGCCGAACTCACGTCAACCTCCTCTTCTTCTTCCTCTTTCTCCTTTCTTTTCTACTTCTTCCTCTTCTTTTCTTCTTCTTCTCCCCTGCAAATCACTGCCGCGTGAATGGTTGCTACTGTTGTTACCGTTTTCACTTATTCTTCCAATAAGAACATGATTGTTTTTTGACGTGTAAAGGGGTTTTGGGGTTGGGGTGATATATTTACCCTCGGCCCCTTCTTCCTTAACATGTTCCAAGGCCAAAAGAACAAAAACCCAGCTCTCAAAAAAAAAAAAAGTAAAAAACCCAGAAACTGTGGGCTGGAGCAGCCCAACAGATGCAACTAAGACGACCAAGGGGTCGCCTCATGCCTAAAATGCCTAAGCGATGGCCCAGACGTTTGAGACGAGATCTTATTAAATAATATATATTATTCAAAAATTAATATATATATATATATCACAAAAATGCATATATAAAACCAATAAATTCACTAAATTCATTCATTCCTATGTGCCAAATTATTGTATGACTCACTAAATTCATGTAAAATTTAACAAACAAAATTCCAACTATAAACTACCAAATTCATAGTCATATTGTCATACATGTAAATACACTAAACAGGAATAACAAGTGCAAAATTACAAAAACAAGTAAACATAGGGGGGGGGAGAGAGAGAGAGAGAGAGTAAGCATGAGACATGGAAAGAGAGTGCCATAGAGATAGACAGAGAGAGTGAGTGTGAGATAGAGAAAGAGAGTGAGAAAAAGAGAGAGAGGGGGTCAAGCCCCTATGTGTGTGTGTGCATGAGAGAGAGAGAGAGAGAGGAGAGGGGCTCAACCCTCTGTGTGTGCTGTTTTCACAACCATTTGCACAGCAAAGCCTGATTGAAATCTCTAATACTTCTTATGCCCAATCCTCCCAACTTTTTACTCTTACAAATTCTACCCCATGCTATGTCATGCCAGCCCCTACCCCCTACTAACATTGTTATGCCAAAAGAAATCTAGCTTGAATAGACTCAAGCTTCCTAGCAATGATCTTCGAAATCCAAAAGATGGAAGGGTAATAGATAGGAGGCTATTCAACACCAATTTACAGAGCACCATTCTTTCTCCATATGCGAGGAATCATGCCTTCCACCCTGCTAGTATAAAACCCATATCTCTGTATCACACTGCACCAATCACTTCAATAAGTGACCCCAAGAGACAGTTGTAGGCACAAATAAGAGATGGGGAAATCTCCTATTTGGTATCCTAAGATGAATGCTACTCCTGTAGGGCTCTATCTCCCATATTCATCCCCACTAACTGGCTCAGGTTAAAGTTCACCTTCAGTCCACTGACTTCTTACAGCAAGTCCAACACGAGTCTAGTGACAAATAGTTGTCTCTCATCCTCTGCAAGGAAGAAAATAGTATCAGCTGCATACCGCAAATGGGAGATATGAACACCACTTGTTCTGACCTAGAATCCTCCGATTAGCCTATTTGCCTCTGCTCTCAATCACATCCTACAGAGTATGTGTGCCACCATAACAAAAAGTAAGGGGGACAAAGGACCTCCCTGCCCGAGACCCTTACCGCTGTGAAAATAAGGAGAAGGCTACCCATTGATTAAGACTACAAAATTTGCTAAGGACACACAATCCCAGATCCATCCAATCCATCTGTTATCAAATCTCATCTTCTCTAGCACAACAAATAAGCAATTTGAATTGACTTCATCACATGCTTTCTCAAAATCCAACATGATTGTCACTCCACTCTTCCTTTGGGTGTTGATGAAAAGAAAGCATTCATGAGCTATCAAGAAATTCTCCTATATATGTCGGCTCCTGATGAAGGCCCCTTGCTAGCCACTGATTATTCCATCAATCACAATGTCGAGTCTTATGGCCAACAGGTTAGAAATGATTTTGTATGTTCTATTCAGGAAGCCGCTTGGTCTGAAGTTGTTAGGCTCTCTATTTTAAGCTTCTGATGTGTACGCCTTGGTAGGACCGATATGTTTCGAATTGCATTATACTATCATCATCTCCTTAATTAATTAGAGGAATGTAACGTACAACACATTTTACTATATTCATTGAGAGTCATTTAATTATCTACGTGTTGCTTATTTCTCTGTAAAATGATGATTTTTTTTAAATTTAGAATCACCAATTATAAAATCAAAAATATTTTATTTCAATCATCATCATCATCATCATCATCATCAGAGTATTATCCCATTATTATTTGGGATTAACTACATGAATCCTGTTCCGCCAAAGAATTCTATTAAGTGCTATCTTCGTGTTTAAATCCAAGAAGCCAATATCCCTTCTAATAACATCACACCATCTCATTTTAGACCTTCCACGAACTCTTCTACTAGCATCCACTAAGATTTGGTCACATCTTTTAACTGCCACTGAGTTAGGGCAAATTTATCTAGATGAACCCCCCAAAAAAAAATTTGTTCGTTTGTTGTAATTTTAACTCATTTTTCCAATTTTTGTTTACAATTGTAAACCAAAACAAGAAAATCTTAGTACTACATGGACCAATGTAATCTCATCTAAATGCTTATTTTTTAAGTGGTAGGTACCACTAAGTATATTAATAAGAAAAGAGATATTTATAAGTGTAGCATGTGACATTCAAAAAATGTCCCTACATGCCCTTCATATATCACTATCCCCCCAAAAAAGTCAAAAGAGACGAATTCCCTACATCTACATTACACAAGAGCTTTGCCCATTCTCTAACCCCAACCCCCACAAAGTCCCCAATTCTTTCTGAAATAGTGGTTTCTCCCTTTAAGATTCTCCTATTCCTCTATGGCTCTATCTCATCTAGGTGTTGTTTGTATCACAGTAAAACAATGTAAATTTTTTATTTTAGAATTCATCTGTTTTAAAATTGGTGTATTTTTATGATTTTAAAATTGAAAGTATTCCGTTAGGATAATTGCAAAATAAGACAAGATATTTTGTTGATTTTTTGGAATTTCAACTCACAAACCAGAATAAGAAAATTTTAGTGCCACATGGGCCAACATAATTCTATTTACAATAATTTACAGTCAAACAAACAACTGGAAAAAAACTATGAAATAAAACAATTACAGAGCTTTTTAGTGTTCTTACAAAGAAGGAAACAAGTCATTAAAATCTTTTATAGTTAAACAAATAGAAGGCAATGTAAAATGAAATAGTTATAGAAATTTAGAGCATTTACGATAAAATCAACAAGCCCCTGTTGAAAAGATAACATGCAAAAAAGACTACTTCGTATAACCACAGGGTATAATTTTAGTTTAAGGAGGTTATCAAAAATAAGGTAAAACCAAAATGATAATTCTGTAAAAAAATTAAAGAAGATATATGTATAATGTCTGCAATTTATTTATAATTGTTATTTTTATTGTTCCCAAAATAAACATGGGCAAAATACGTACTTAAAACTAGTATCATTTAAACAACAATTGATTCCAAAGCAAAATGAGTCCGATAACTTTTTATTCAAAAATAGCACCTTTGGCTATAACATTAACAACATCAAGTAGTTTTCAATGTTGATTAGTAATTACTCTGATGCATACCACTTTTTAGCTCTCTCAAATAGCACGAAGCATTCTTACCGGAAACCAGGAAAGTGGCATTGGTTTCAGACATTGTTGGTTCCAAAGTCACTAATAAAACGACAAAAATTAAAACCAGAGTCGGCGTCTCCCAGTCCAGAGAATTTACCAGCAAGTACTTAAGATTAGCGGTGCTGACATCGTCCTTTGTTTCGTTGGCCGAGAACAACCCCAGCGTGCTGACCATTTCGTCACAGCGCCTTAATGCTTCAATCCCCTTCCTCAAGGTATCCTACCAAAACACAATCATCGAACAAACAACGTCCCAATTTTTTTTCATATTTCTCGGTGATAGATTCAAGAAAACAGCAAAAAGACTCCCCTATATTGAGCAGCGCAACCAACCTGGTCGACCGCCAACTCCGACGCGAGGGAGTGTATCTTTCTGGCCTGCTCGAACAGCGCCGGCAGCGGCATCTCCTCCATCTGCCACTCCCCCATCATGGACAACAAAAACAAACCCTAAAACGAAATCCTAGAATCCCCAGAAAAACAGCCCCGGACAGCTTTAGGAACGGCGCAGCAGATCGGATCGATCGAGGAGGCAGAACTGTTGGGATATGGCCGAAAAAATCCCCAATATCTCAGGAGCGGGAGTTGATGTAGGACAGGGCAGGGACTCTATCTGCATGCAGGCAGCTGTTCCAGCGTGGGAGCGTTGCTTGAACCAAATTAGGGATCAAATGGCTAATGGCCCCCTAAGTGACGGTGTTAACTGTGGTTGGGAACCAGTGCGGCCGCGTTGGTGAGAGGGAAGGAGACCAGCGATGAGGGCGGCAAACGACGGTGGTTGGGTGCCTGTGTGAACGGCCGGCCGGCGGTGCTGGCTCGCTGGTGGATCGAGGCCCGTGCGTGCTGGCCGGTGGCGTTGAGCGCCGGCACAGGGTGGGGTCGCAGGCGGCGCTCTGCTCGCGGGCGTACGACGAACGTCAGCCGGTGGCGGCCAGGCCGGCGCTGTGCAGGGCTGTGGGCGGCGGCAGGGGCAGGGCGGCAACACAGCAGCCCGGTGGTGGCCGTGCGCAGGAGGCGGGACTAGCCGCGGGCGTGCGACGATGGTGGCACCGGCGATGGGGTTCCGCTGCGGCTGTGATTCACAGAGGAGAAAGCAAAAAAGGGGAGGGGGGAAGAGAATGAACAGTGAATGGAGGAGGGACTTAGTGAGAGGAAATCAAACAAAGGAAGAGTGGATGGGGGTATGGGAAAGAAGAGGACAAATCGGTGAGGAGGAAGAGGAGAGTAAAAAAGAAAAGTATAGACAATAGACGGAAGGGGAAGGGGATTTCGATGGGGACAATACACGTGGCCTCGTTTGTGAATATTTGTCGAGGAGATTTTAATCGTTAGATTTTTTGATAATAAATAATCTTCTTCAAATAAAATATATTCTCATAGATTTTGATTTTCGCGTGCGTGAGATTTTATGGAGAGAACAATTCTAGGCACAAATATGGCCGGAGCTCTTGAATCCTATTAATCTCCTTTAACCCGGGTTGTACGAATTCGGATTGATGGATAATCCCTGACGCTACACATCTCGGTACGGAAATGGGATTTCAAAAAATTCTCCCACCTTCGTAGTGTTCTCAAACGTGGCCGTAGGAGAAGAGGAAGAAAAATAAACTTGAAGGACCAATACTATGAACATTAATGGGTGGTACGGTGCAAGGTTTGTCGACCCGGCCGACCCAGTCGACCCGATCACGGTGCGGGACGGGTCGGGTCGGCCGGGTCGCACAATGACCCGGTCCGCTCCCTCGGGCTCTCGGCGCGTGATTTTTTAATTTTTTTAAAATTTTTAATAAATTTTTTTAAAGATTAAATGGTATATATATTTAAAAATATTAGAATGTAGAGTTTTTTTATGATAATAGATCCATACTAAATTACATATAATTAATTATATAAAAATTACATATTACACCGCTTAATTAAACATCCTATTATATATAATACATAAAAAATTATTTCAATTACTAAATATGTCAAAGTAAACACTAACATAATAATGACATTCATTCATGAAGTATAAAATACAAAAACTCACTAATCCTCGTCATCTGTGAAGTCCGAATCCCAAAACTCACTCATCCTCCTCATATGTGAAGCCCGAATCCCAAAACTCACTAATCCTCGTCATCAGTGAAGCCTGAATCCCAAAACTCACTAATCCTCGTCATCAGTGAAGCCTGAATCCCAAAACTAATCATCAGATACATGAGACTGATCACCCGTATAATCTAACTCTATCCTAGTGGGTGGAGGTACATGTGGGTGGGTCTGGGATTGAATTAAATATTATTTATATTATTTCTAAAAAATGAATTAAATAATACATCATAAAAATGATATTTCTACACCATAAAATAAATAAAAATTATATTATTTATATAACATGAATTAAATAATATATTGAAAATAATATTAAATGATCTAATAAAAAAATTTCTACATTTTTTAGATTAAGAATAAATTAAAAAAAATACTTTTTATTTTATTCCCCCCACACCCCCACCCTCACCGGGCATGGCCGAGCCCCCCATCCCCCCCCCCGTGGCAGACGCCCCCCCCCCCTCCACCCCTCACCCTCCTCCCCGCCCCCCCACCGGCCGTGGTGCAGACGCCCCCCCCCCCACCCTCCCCCGCCCCCCCCCCCCGGTGGCAGGGGCGATCCAGCCCCCCCACCTCCCTCCCCGCCCCCCCACCGGCGGTGGTGCAGACGCCCCCCCCCCCCCCCCCCCCGGTGGCAGGGGCGATCCAGCCCCCCCACCTCCCTCCCCGCCCCCCACCGGCGGCGGCCATCGTGCAGACGCCCCCCATCCCCCCCCACCCCCCCACCGGCGGTGGACGCCCCCCTCCGGCCAGATCCAGCCCCCTCTCCCTCCCCAATTAATTCAAAAAAAAAATTTGGGCACCTACCTCTGATCGCCGGTCATCGCCGCCGTCCGCCGCCGCTCTGCATCGCCCACACCCACCGGCCACCGCCTTCAGCCCACTACGGATGCCACAGACGCCCACACCCCGGCCCGCTAAATGGGCGGCCCGGCACGTTTGCGCCGCCCCGCACGTACCACGCCTCGACCCGCCCCGGTCCGCTGCGGGACGCACGGGACCATGCGGTCCAGTGCGTCCCGGCCATGACCCACAGCCCGTGCGACCCGGCGCCTGCCTGGGTCGAGTCGGGTCGTGCAGGTCGGTGCGGGTCGGGGCGGGACGGCAAACCCTGGTACGGTGGAGGGAGAGAAAAAAAGTGTCGAAATAGATGAATAGGAATGGCGAACATAGAAGGGAGGGGAGGGATTTGTGCCTCGGCGGGGAATAAGAATAAAAAATGAAACGAAGGAGGTGATACATTGGAGAATAATAAAGGAGGAAACAAATGAAAGAGAAGGGAAGGGAGAGTTGCGTGGTGGTCGTGTGTGGGAAAGAAGAAATCTAATTGATCAACACCAAGAACAATAGAATAGATTGGGGGATTCAACCTCGCGTCATAAAGAAATCAGAGAGGTTTGACATCTCACCAGAGGAAGAACACAGCGGCGCTCCAAAATTTCTGTCTAACTATTCCCTCCCCAATTAGGGTTAGCACGACTTTATTTATAGAAAAAGAAATTTACAAATAAACCCCTTTTATTTTTACTTTAACATCAAAATATCCTTGCTCTTAAAATAAATAAAAACACATAACAAATTAAAACAAACTACTAACAAAAAATCCCAACCGACCTGACAGACTACAATTTATTGAACTAAAAAACCTCACAAAATGACTATGACATTACATAAAAATAAAAATTGATTTTCAATATTAATGTCTTCGATGATTCCACATAAATTAGAATCATCCATTGTAAGTCGGGCAACTCGCTCCGCATCATTCTCTCCTGATTCGAAAAAATTCGACCTCAAATTTTAAAATGATGAAAAAGTAATGAAGTGAAGATGAGAGCATCTTGCGCATGCAACACCAATAAGTTCACATGGATCTTCAAATCACTAAATTGGCAGTGACGTTGAGTAGATGCTTTGACACTGTACCATACCAAGTGGAAGTCACTCTAAGTCATATAAAATCCCACATCATCAATATCAAGAGAACATGATGCCATTTGAACTGCAAATAAGTGCTCTGAAATCGAATCAAACCCTGCATCAATCACGAGCATTTGATCCCAAATATCTTGATCAAACATATCACCCGTAGTGACTAAGGATGAATCTATCTCAGAGAGAAGCTCCGAAATCATATTCGATCTAGACTGCGAGAAGAGTTCATGACCCCAACAGTCAAGAATCGGCTCTTGAAATAAATCCATATCAAAATGAAAAGGAACATCTTCAAAGACAGACTCATGAAGTGTGGCAAACTCTACTTCAACAAATAGAGAGTGATCCCATATATTTGTGTGTTGTTATTTTTCCAACATCGAAGTCGGTAACCACGGTGAGAAGGGGAATAAAGTGATAAAGGAAAATAAGCGAGTTTATGTTACCTCGAGGATATTTTCCTTTGTAGTCGTATGTAGGGCTGTCAATGGGCCGGGCCCGGGCCGGGCTTAGGTCGGCCCGGCCCGGGCCCGACTTCTCAACATTAAGGCCGGGCCGGGTCGGGCCTGTAATATCCCGGACCTTTCGGATCCTTCTTCGTGGGTCCCGGATCTGGTTTTCGGAGCGTCCAGCTCTGTTGTGTTCGAAATTTCGTTTCGGACATCTTTCGTGTTCGGATCGGCGCGATCCAGAGTCGTTTCGGAGGCCTGGAGGCGTTCCGCGGCTTTTCCGCGTGTGTTTTCCGATTCCCGGCGTGTGTTTCGGCTTTTCCTTCGGACGCTCGCTGCGGGTTAACTGGGCCGTTCACCCGGGCACGAGTGGTACCGTTGCGATCGGTGCGTTCCGAGGATTCCAGAAATGTATTTTTCTATTTTTCGGTATTTTTCCGAAAATTCGGATTTTCTATAAATCCTAATTCCTTTTTCTTTTTCTTTCCCTTTTCTCTTTCTTCTTCCTCCTCCTCTCTCTCGCGACCGTGAGCCCTCTCTCTCTCCCTCTCTCCCATTCGGACGTGGCGAGCCCCTCTCCGGCTACGGACGGCGGCGGGGCGACGGCGCGGACGCGTGGGCGACGGTGAGGCGATCTCGTGGGCGTGCGGCGAGCGTGGGAAGCGTGGAGAGTTCGTGAAGCTTCGAGCATTCTTCGTGATTCTTGATCGATTCGGCGGAGCATTTGCTCCATCGAGGTAGGGTGACGTTCCTTAGCCTCATGTCGTTCTTTTCCGTGATTTATAGGCCGCGGGGAGGCCGAGAGGGGATCATTTGAGCGTTTTTGGATTTTTCCATGATTTGGGGAGAGCTCGCCCGATCTATGGATTCAATGCATGGATTCGTGTTTTGAGGGCCTAGAATCATGCTAGGGGTCCCCAGGGGTCTTCCCCTTTGTTTTCCCCCTCTCCTATGGAGGTATGGGGGCGTGGTTGGTTTTTTTGGGCGTTCTTACCGTTTTCGGCCGCGGACTGAGAACGCGCTATACTCCAGTAGCGCGTTCTTGGAGGTCGCGCTGCCCCGACCGAGCGCGTTCATCGGAGAAGATGAACAGTTTGGCGGTTCGTGTCGCGCTATGGGGCCCTAGCGCGATCATCATTGTCGCGCTAGGAGGACCTAGCGCGATGGTCCCTGTCGCGCTAGGTATCCCTAGCGTGATGGTCCGTGTCGCGCTATGGGGCCATAGCGCGACAACCCTTGTTGCGCTAGGGGACCCTAGCGCGACATGCCATGTCGCGCTAGGTGGCCCTAGCGCGATTTTGTTCGTTGTTGGGTGTTCCCCTTGGGCCGTGTGTGCGTCCCGGGCACCCCGTGGAGTTCCGTGACCGTATTTTTGGTGTCCGGAAGTCCCGTTTGCCTCGGTTAGGCGTTTGACCGTGGGCAATGCGTCTGTTTCTTTTCCGACCATGGTCACCGTGCGACGGGGCTGGTGCGTGGGGCGATTCCCACACGTTGTCGGTTTTGGACGTTGTTTTCCGTTGACTCGAGAGTCTACTCCTTCAGTGACCCTCCACTAGTCGTAGCCCACCAGTACGAGGTGCTGGTCTCACCTGGGAGTGGTGTACGGGCACCCACCTTTCGAGACGGTTTGTGGACCGGTTACCGTAGGCCCCTCGTCGTAGCCAGAGTCCGGCTGCGGGGGAAAACCGGTCAGAGGGCCAGACCTAGGACGCGTGGTCTGTGTGTGCACACGTGGTTGGGGGCGGTTGGACCCACGTCGACGGGCGTGACCCCAGCTAGTTACTTGTTTGTGGTTACTTGTACGGTGTTTGCGCCTCGGGTAGGACCTACCACGTCAGGCGGTTCACCTGCGGTGTGGTGTAAGACGTCAGGGGACGCTACCGGCTGTGCTTCTAGTGGGTGGTACTCCTGTCGAGTACGGAGTGTCAGACTGTCAGTCGTGTGTTTCCGACCTTCGGGTTTTTGACGGTTCGACCGTTGAGTTTCGGTCTTCTCGTACCGTGGCACGTGTGTCGGTTTGCGTGCCGTAGGGTCTAGTTCTGTAGAGTACAGGGCTTTCCTTTCCGAGGTACTTTCCTACCGCTAGAGTAGTGGTTTCTCGTTTTTCGAGGTAGGGTTCGAGTGATCCCTACTGAGTCTTGTTCTGAGACTCATTCCCTGCGTGTTTTCACCGTGTTTCAGGTGAGGCGCCACCTTCGGGGAGCGCGTCAGGAGCGCAGCGTGGTGCGGGTGCCCAGAGGTAGTGCCAGAGGTCAGAGCCGGGGTATGCCCCGTGTAGCTGTACTTTTCTTTCTTGTCACTGTACTAGTCGTGGACTGCTGTTATTATTGTTCTTTATTGGGGACCATGTAAATTGTTAATTTATTTCCTGTTTAATTTCTGCAATTATCTGTGATGCTTATGTAGTTTCCACACCATCCTTTTAACCCTTCCGAGTCTTCGGACTCGTGGGTGGCGGTACGAGTCTCGGGTTATCGGGCCTTCCCGGTAATCGGATTCTCGGGTCGTTACAGCTGGTATCAGAGCGCGGTTGTGGAATTACATGAGAATCATAGGTGATTGTATTGGTCCACTAGTCCACAACGATGATGTACATGTGACGCTGGCATTGGGCACCGCATGTTTTATTCTGACATTGCCGTTTCCGTGTTTTCTGTCTTGTGCTTCAGGAGCGAGGATGGCGCCGAGGAGGAGTTCTCGCTCTCAGCAGGGGCAGTCGGCTGGAGGTCAGGAGATCCAGCAGGGGGTCCAGAGGGACCAGGAGGAGCATAGCAGAGTTCCGGGAGCTACCGAGGCCGCGGATGCTGCGAGGGCTCCGGGGGCCGAGGATTTCTTCCGTGGCATGTACCATCTCATGTCTCATCAGTTTGGCGGAGAGGCTGTCGAGGGCTCGTCAGCTAGGGGTGGGCCAGGCCGAGCGGTGAGGGACTTCATGCAGTTCCATCCACCTTACTTTAGCGGCCAGGCAGACCCTGATGCGGCTCGTGATTGGCTCGATGAGATGGAGCGGGTGTTCAGTTCTGCGAAGAGTACTGCCGAGGACAGAGTGGGGTTGACCTACAACCAGTTGCAGGGTACGGCTCGGAGGTGGTGGTCTTCCGAGTGGAAGACGTCCTTTCAGTTTCGTCCACTCGAGCAGGTCGAGTGGGGTGACTTTGTCAGTGCTTTCGAGCGTACGTACTGTCCAGACGTCGTTGCTACGCAGCGGATGCGGGAGTTTCTGGAGCTGGTGCAGGGTGACATGTCCGTGTTGCAGTATAGGGCCCGATTTGTCGAGCTGGGTCGGTATGCACCTCATATCATGGAGCATGAGAGGGTGAGGACCACGCAGTTTGTGCAGGGCTTGAGGTTGGAGCTGAGGCACCATTTGATCGCGAATGGGGCCACTGATCTAGAGACGGCGTCTCGTGTTGTGATTTCCTTGGAGATGGATATGCAGAGGACTCGAGGACCGATCAGCCAGGGGCAGTCTTTGTCAGGTCGCAGCCAGCAGTCGGCTACCCAGCAGTAGGGTTTCTTCCAGCATGCGTCGGGTGGTTCAGGAGTACCGGCATCGGCAGCTTCAGTGACAGGATCTGCGTCTTTTAGCTCGAAGGTCAAGAAGTTCTTGAAGAAGGGTTTCCGTAAGAAGCCCAAGGATCAAGGGCAAGCTTCATCGGGCAGTGTACAGCAGCCGATTCCTTTGCAGCGTCAGGGATCAGTGGGTGGATCGCGAGGACCTTGTCCACGGTGTGGTGGTACCCACCCAGGCAGGCAGTGCACGGCGCCGATCATCTGTTTTCGGTGTGACCAGCCAGGGCACATGGCGCGTGACTGTCCTCACAGGCCACCGCAGCAGCAGGTTCCCCAGCAGCAGCAGCAGCAGGGACAGTATCCGCCGCTACCCAGGTCAGCTAGCGTGGCAGGCAGGCAGAGGGCTCGTGGCCAGATCACGCACTTGACCAGGGCAGAGGCAGTGGCGTCGCAGCTCGTGGAAGGTACCGTTCAGATTTTGGGTTGTGCGGCTCGGGTTTTATTTGATTCTGGCGCGTCTCATTCGTTTATTTCGGAGGATTTCGCGTCGAGCGTCGAGGAGCCGGTGACCCAGTTGTCCTGTGATTTGGCAGTGGAGTTACCTTCGGGTGATTTTATGGTCACTCCGTATTGCTTCGACCAGGTTCCGGTGTGGATCGATGGGCGGAGTATGCCAGGCAGGTTGTATGCATTGCAGCTTCGGGATTACGACGTGATTCTAGGCATGGATTGGCTCGAGACTCATGGAGCGGTGGTGGATTGTGGGATGAAGAGGGTCTACTTCCAGCATCCGAGCAAGAGGACCTTCTATTTCCAAGGTATCCGTTCCACCTCTTCTCGATTTCTTATCTCTGCTATTCGAGCCCGTCGATTGCTTGATTCAGGTTGTCAGGGTTTTCTCGCGTCTGTGGTTGTGTCTGACCGGATGGAGCCGAATGTCGAGGACATTGCGGTGGTGTGCGAGTTTCCCGATGTTTTTCCTGAGGAGTTGCCTGGATTACCTCCCCAGTGGGAGATCGATTTCGTGATCGAGGTTGTACCTGGTACGGGACCTTTGGCGAAGGCTCCCTACCGTATGGCCCCCGCTGAGCTGAGGGAGTTGAGGGCGCAGTTGCAGGAACTGTTGGCCAAGGGGTACATTCGTCCGAGCTTTTCCCCTTGGGGTGCGCCCGTGTTATTTGTGAAGAAGAAGGACGGTAGTCTGCGGCTATGCATTGCCTATCGGCAGCTGAATGAAGTGACCATTAAGAACAAGTATCCGTTGCCGCGGATTGATGATTTGTTCGACCAACTTCAGTCTGCGCGGGTGTTCTCGCGGATTGATTTGCGGTCCGGTTACTATCAGCTGAGAATTCGCGAGTCCGATGTGGAGAAGACTGCATTCAGTACGAGGTACGGGCATTATGAGTTTCTGGTGATGCCGTTTGGGCTCACCAATGCCCCAGCAGCCTTCATGGACTTGATGCAGAGGGTGTTTCATCCGTATTTGGACCAATTCGTGGTCATCTTCGTGGATGACATCCTTGTTTATTCGCGGTCTGCTGAGGAGCATGCGTACCATTTGGGTGTGGTGCTGCAGACGTTGCGAGATCACCAGTTGTATGCGAAGCTCAGCAAGTGCGAGTTTTGGCTCAGCGAGGTGCACTTTCTGGGGCACGTGATTTCTGGTGATGGTATTTCCGTGGATCCCGCCAAGGTCGAGGCTGTGATGCAGTGGCCGAGGCCGAGGTCGGTGACGGAGATCCGGAGTTTCTTGGGGCTTGCGGGGTATTATCGCCGGTTTATCCAGGATTTTTCCCGCATTGCGACCCCGATGACTAGGCTCACGCGGAAGGATGTGCCTTTCGTTTGGTCCGAGGAGTGTGAGCAGAGCTTCAGTGAACTGAAGAGGTTGCTCACCTCGGCTCCGGTGTTGGTTTTGCCTTCTGGATCGGGAGGTTTTGTGGTGTGTACGGATGCTTCCGGCGTTGGACTGGGTGCTGTTTTGATGCAGCATGGTAGAGTGGTGGCTTATGCATCTCGGCAGCTAAAGCCCCATGAGGAGAACTACCCTACCCATGATCTTGAGTTGGCGGCGGTGATCTTCGCGCTGAAGATCTGGAGGCATTATCTGTACGGTGAGAAGTTCGAGGTGTTCACTGACCATCAGAGTTTGAGGTATGTGTTCTCGCAGCGAGATCTGAACCTCAGACAAAGGCGTTGGATGGAGTTCATGAAGGACTATGACTTCACCCTGTCTTATCAGCCGGGCAGGATGAATGTCGTCGCCGATGCCTTGAGTCGGAAGGTGGCGGTCAGTACCTTGATGTTGAGGAAGTGGAGGCTCTGGGAACAAGTGCCCGAGGTATCTTTCAGGCTCAAGATTCCCCAGGAGCGAGGGTTGGCAGTGCTTGCGAGTCTGACTGTCACTCCTGCTATCCGTCGTCAGGTGACAGAGGCTCAGCATGCGGACCCTGAGTTGCCCCGGATTCTTGCGATGGCTGATGTGGAGCTCGGCGAGGACGGTGCTGCGAGGTTTCGTGGCAGGTTGTACGTCCCAGCGGAGGAGCAGGTTCGTCGTGCGGTGTTACGCGAGGCTCATGGGAGCAGGTACACTGTACACCCGGGTGCGACGAAGATGTATCGGAACTTGCAGAGGCAGTTTTGGTGGCCTGGCATGAAGAGAGATGTCGCCGAATTTGTGGCCAGGTGCCTGATCTGTCAGCAGGTGAAGGCGGAGCATCAGCGACCGGGAGGTACTCTCCAGCCCTTAGATGTTCCTGCTTGGAAGTGGGACCATGTGACCACAGATTTTGTGGTGGGGTTGCCAAGGACCCCGAGTGGGCAGGACAGTATTTGGTTGCTGGTGGATCGCCTGACGAAGGTGACGCGGTTGTTACCGGTCAAGGTCAGCTGGAGCGTGTCCAGGTTGGCTCGTCTGTATGTGGAGCGGATCGTTCCGTTGCATGGGGTTCCCATTTCGATCGTGTCGGATCGGGATCCGCGCTTCACTTCTGGATTCTGGAGGAGTTTCCAGCGAGCTCTTGGCACGGAGTTGGCATTTAGCTCGGCGTATCATCCACAGTCAGATGGTCAGTCTGAGAGGGCCATTCAGACTTTGGAGGACATGCTGAGATCCTGCTGCCTGGAGTGGCAGGGGAGTTGGATTCATCACCTACCGTTGGTGGAGTTTGCCTATAACAACAGCTATCATTCGAGCATCGGCATGGCTCCTTATGAGGCATTGTATGGGCGTCCTTGTCGGACTCCACTTGATTGGTTTGAGGTGGGTGAGCGTGTTTTGACGGGACCGGAGTTGGTGCAGCAATGTGTGGACGTTGTGCACCTGGTTCGTCAGAACATGTTGGCGGCCCAGAGTCGGCAGAAGAGCTATGCTGACCGTAGGCGGCAACCCCTCGAGTTCGCCGTGGGCGATCATGTGTTCTTGAGAGTTTCTCCGATGAAGGGGGTGATGCGTTTTGGACGGCGTGGGAAGCTGAGTCCCCGCTACATTGGTCCTTTCGCGATTGTGGAACGCATCGGTGAGGTTGCTTACCGGTTGCAGTTACCTCCTGAGTTGGCGTCGGTGCATGACGTGTTCCACGTCTCGATGTTGCGGAAGTATATGCCCGATGACTCTCATGTGCTCGAGTTTTCTGTTTGGCCTGAGGTGACTCCAGATCATTCTCTCCCAGAGTTTCCGATGCGCGTGGAGGATAGGCGAGAGCAGCGCCTGCGGAACAAGGTCATTCCCTTGGTGAAGGTCGTGTGGCAACGACACTCTGGTGGTGAAGCTTCGTGGGAACGTGAGGACGAGATGCGTCAGCAGTTCCCGTATCTGTTTGAGTGAGTCTTCCTCTTCTTTCCCCGTTGGTTGTTCTCAATTTCGAGGACGAAATTCCTTAAGGAGGGAGGGCTGTAATATCCCGGACCTTTCGGATCCTTCTTCGTGGGTCCCGGATCTGGTTTTCGGAGCGTCCAGCTCTGTTGTGTCCGAAATTTCGTTTCGGACATCTTTCGTGTTCGGATCGGCGCGATCCGGAGTCGTTTCGGAGGCCCGGAGGCGTTCCGCGGCTTTTTCGCGTGTGTTTTCCGATTCCCGGCGTGTGTTTCGGCTTTTCCTTTGGACGCTCGCTGCGGGTTAACTGGGCCGTTCACCCGGGCACGAGTGGTACCGTTGCGATCGGTGCGTTCCGAGGATTCCAGAAATGTATTTTTCTATTTTTCGGTATTTTTCCGAAAATTCGGATTTTCTATAAATCCTAATTCCTTTTTCTTTTTCTTTCCCTTTTCTCTTTCTTCTTCCTCCTCCTCTCTCTCGCGACCGTGAGCCCTCTCTCTCTCCCTCTCTCCCATTCGGACGTGGCGAGCCCCTCTCCGGCTACGGACGGCGGCGGGGCGACGGCGCGGACGCGTGGGCGACGGTGAGGCGATCTCGTGGGCGTGCGGCGAGCGTGGGAAGCGTGGAGAGTTCGTGAAGCTTCGAGCATTCTTCGTGATTCTTGATCGATTCGGCGGAGCATTCGCTCCATCGAGGTAGGGTGACGTTCCTTAGCCTCATGCCGTTCTTTTCCGTGATTTATAGGCCGCGGGGAGGCCGAGAGGGGATCATTTGAGCGTTTTTGGGTTTTTCCATGATTTGGGGAGAGCTCGCCCGATCTATGGATTCAATGCATGGATTCGTGTTTTGAGGGCCTAGAATCATGCTAGGGGTCCCCAGGGGTCTTCCCCTTTGTTTTCCCCCTCTCCTATGGAGGTATGGGGGCGTGGTTGGTTTTTTTGGGCGTTCTTACCGTTTTCGGCCGCGGACTGAGAACGCGCTATACTCCAGTAGCGCGTTCTTGGAGGTCGCGCTGCCCCGACCGAGCGCGTTCATCGGAGAAGATGAACAGTTTGGCGGTTCGTGTCGCGCTATGGGGCCCTAGCGCGATCATCATTGTCGCGCTAGGAGGACCTAGTGCGATGGTCCCTGTCGCGCTAGGTATCCCTAGCGCGATGGTCCGTGTCGCGCTATGGGGCCATAGCGCGACAACCCTTGTTGCGCTAGGGGACCCTAGCGCGACATGCCCTGTCGCGCTAGGTGGCCCTAGCGCGATTTTGTTCGTTGTTGGGTGTTCCCCTTGGGCCGTGTGTGCGTCCCGGGCACCCCGTGGAGTTCCGTGACCGTGTTTTTGGTGTCCGGAAGTCCCGTTTGCCTCGGTTAGGCGTTTGACCGTGGGCAATGCGTCTGTTTCTTTTCCGACCATGGTCACCGTGCGACGGGGCTGGTGCGTGGGGTGATTCCCACACGTTGTCGGTTTCGGACGTTGTTTTCCGTTGACTCGAGAGTCTACTCCTTCAGTGACCCTCCACTAGTCGTAGCCCACCAGTACGAGGTGCTGGTCTCACCTGGGAGTGGTGTACGGGCACCCACCTTTCGAGACGGTTTGTGGACCGGTTACCGTAGGCCCCTCGTCGTAGCCAGAGTCCGGCTGCGGGGGAAAACCGGTCAGAGGGCCAGACCTAGGATGCGTGGTCTGTGTGTGCACACGTGGTTGGGGGCGGTTGGACCCACGTCGACGGGCGTGACCCCAGCTAGTTACTTGTTTGTGGTTACTTGTACGGTGTTTGCGCCTCGGGTAGGACCTACCACGTCAGGCGGTTCACCTGCGGTGCGGTGTAAGACGTCAGGGGACGCTACCGGCTGTGCTTCTAGTGGGTGGTACTCCTGTCGAGTACGGAGTGTCAGACTGTCAGTCGTGTGTTTCCGACCTTCGGGTTTTTGACGGTTCGACCGTTGAGTTTCGGTCTTCTCGTACCGTGGCACGTGTGTCGGTTTGCGTGCCGTAGGGTCTAGTTCTGTAGAGTACAGGGCTTTCCTTTCCGAGGTACTTTCCTACCGCTAGAGTAGTGGTTTCTCGTTTTTCGAGGTAGGGTTCGAGTGATCCCTACTGAGTCTTGTTCTGAGACTCATTCCCTACGTGTTTTCACCGTGTTTCAGGTGAGGCGCCACCTTCGGGGAGCGCGTCAGGAGCGCAGCGTGGTGCGGGTGCCCAGAGGTAGTGCCAGAGGTCAGAGCCGGGGTATGCCCCGTGTAGCTGTACTTTTCTTTCTTGTCACTGTACTAGTCGTGGACTGCTGTTATTATTGTTCTTTATTGGGGACCATGTAAATTGTTAATTTATTTCCTGCTTAATTTCTGCAATTATCTGTGATGCTTATGTAGTTTCCACACCATCCTTTTAACCCTTCCGAGTCTTCGGACTCGTGGGTGGCGGTACGAGTCTCGGGTTATCGGGCCTTCCCGGTAATCGGATTCTCGGGTCGTTACAGGGCCCGACATTATGTAAAAATTTCAAAGCCCGACTAAGGCCCGGCCCGGCCCGACAACTTAAATAAAATAATAAAAATAATAATATAAAACATATAATCTCACTAAATTAATTAAAATTTTGATATTAATTACATAATTTGTGTAAAAATAGAGTTTTAAAATTTATCATTAAGTAAAATAACATAGTTTTAACTAAATAATTTTTAAATTTTGATGTGGGAATAAAAAAAAAGAACGGGCCGGGCCGGCCCGCGGGCCGAACTCAAAGCCCGAGCCCGGCCCGCGGGTCAAGTCGGGCCGGGCTTTTAGGCCCGACTAAAAGCCCGCGGGCCAAAAATGACCTTGCGGCCCGACCCGAAATCGGGCCAAGCCCGCGGGCCTATCGGGCCGGCCCGGCCCATTGACAGCCCTAGTCGTATGCCTCTCACGGTAGTACCGTACACTCGCCTTTTACGGAAAGTCGAGAGGGTTTAACTTGCACGAGAGGTTTCCGGGAGTTAGGGTGACCGGGCAGGGTGCGGGCGTGCCAGTCAATTTCTCGACAATCACCTATGTAACCAAAAGTTGACTGGGGAAGCGTCACCAGGACGCGGCACGTGGGCACGGGGTATCGGGCGACACGTGGAGAGAAGGGAGGTTCCACGGGGACCGGGTACACCCTGCAGATGTAGGGTGACAATTGTGCTTGACTGGAGGGGTTAGTAAACTGAGATTCGGGAGGCTGGTTGCACACAGGCTAGTGTGGGTAAGAAATTGGGACCCACATACGGGTATGCATATTCAACTGGTTTCATGCTTTATACGTGCCACGTGAGCTTTACAAGCAGGCCGAAAAGGCCAAAGTACATCTAGTGCAAGTCGCGGGACAATTTTGACACGTGGGTCGGTCCCCGGGTCGTTGTAGGATAAAGCGGATTATCTGTGTGTTTTTACGGGGGCTCTCCGCAAGGAGCTAGGGATGCTGAATCTCCGAGAGAGAGCGAGACTGGATGCCAGGGGCGGACACTAGCTGGCGCTTGAGGGAGACTGGACACGGCTCGAGATGAACAGTCAGTTACAGGTCCCGGAAGGCGAGTGTCTTCATGCAAGGGAGTTATGGCTGGTCCTGGGAATGTTACTTCTGGGCCAGGGTCCGGCTGACTCGGGTCAGCGGTCGGGACTGTCGGTGGTCGGCTCGGGGCGAGCGACAGGCACGTGGTCCGATGGCGGGAGTAAATCCAGCATTATGGCGTACGCATCGTTATCATAACACGCCATACGCGGGCGGACCCGATGTGCGGGTGTGATCGCCATTATCATAACGTCTCATACGCGGGTGGATGGACTTGAGTGAGACGGTTAGACGCCATGTGAGGGGAGTACGTGTAACATACCCTCGGCATATACGAGCCGATCAACAAGTCACCCAACACGCGCTTAGCTCCTCGCGTTCTTGCCGGAAGCCTTGGGGCTTAAGTCCTTGAGTGCTTGCGTTTGTATGTCTATGCATCCATCTATGCCTCTTGAGCTTCTAAAGGGGGAATTTATAGGGGAATATGAAGGGTCATGGGGGGGTTCACATGGGCTGGACTGGAGGGGGTGAGCTGGACCGCGTAAACCCCCTAAAATTAATAAAAAAATATTTTTTTGTTGTGAGAGAGGGGGGGTTTACACGGACCAACCTGGGGGGGGCTGGTCAGTGTAACCCTGCCCCCCCCCGGGGAGGTTTATGCGGGGAAATCTCGCTATTTTTTTGTTTGTTTTTTAGGGTGTGGGCCCAGGTTTACGCATGTAGAAACCCGATAAATTAAAATGACAAATAGTTTTTTCAATGAATTATATAATTAAAATATTCACGTATTAATTAAATTATATTTTTACTATATTAAATAAACTAGATAAATGCATTCACTTGAATTTACTTAAGGTAAATAGAAATTAAATACTCTAACCCTTAGAAAAATAATAGTAAGCCCAATAAAGGTCCATATAATGGATTAGGATTACAATTGGTCCATTGTATAATCCATAATGGGCTGAATTAATGGTTAAAGGATTCAATAAAGGTTAAATTAACCTTAAATTCGTAACATGTGTTTAATATGGTATTTAAGGGATTAAAATAACTATATTTCTAGAAGATTGACTCAAGAATCAACCATTACCTACCAGCCACCTTAGACCAGCCGTTTTTACGTTGGTTTCATACCAAATTAAGGCTATATTAAGAGGAGAAGTTAGAATTTTTTTCTAATTCGGAGTTAATGTGTTTGATAAAATTAGGTAAGGAATCTTAACAAATTTGGCCTAGGCTATGCTGCTGCGGACATTGGAGGGGATTTGAAGGGAAGATTCGGAGATCAAAGGGTTTTCTTGTTATTTGGGCTATTTTTCTATCTCTCCTTAGATCTACTTAAAGGTAGGTGTCTCTCAGACTAAATCTTAATTAAAACATGCTATCTTGTGTATTTTTCAGTGCTCTTTCCATTGATACATGTTTCTCTAAATTTCGTTAAGAAATGAGCAAGTTATAGTCATTTTACTAGAGGGGTATTCTCATTTTTCCACGGGACCAGAACGCGTTGCCCATCAGAGGCGCGTTCAGGAACGCGCTGCCCCGACATGGCGCGTTCTTATAGACCCTATTTCCCACCGTCCAAGACTCGACTCGACTCGACTCGACTCGAGCCCACATCTTATGCCCATTGGGTCCTGACCCAAGGGTGAACTCTCCAATATATAAAACCAAGAAAGTTTTTCTAACTTCCAATGCGAGACTAAAGTTTAGTCACTATATAATAGGAATTATAAGCATTTGGAATCCACATTAATTGTAAGCATTCAGTCACCAAAAATAAGGAAAAGCAATATTAGCATGTTTAAATTTTCACAGCATGTTAAAAATTATTTTTGTAGAATAAAAATTATTTTTAGCATGTAAAAATCTATTTTTACCATACTATTAGTAAACTAATACATGAAAAATATTTTCAGCATGTTAAAAATTTCTTCCAGCATGATAAAATTATTTTATCCATACTAAGATAAGGAAACTATTTTTCAGCATGTTAAATCCATTTAAAACTATTTTTTTGCATGCTAAACCTAATTTCCTATTAAATAATTAGTAAATTGATGCATGCAAATTACTTTCAGCATGTTAAAATTACTTCCAGCATGATAAAATTATTTCCAACATGGTAGAATTATTTTTAACATGTTGGAACTATTGTAAGCATATTAAAGCTATTTCAAATTTATTTTCAGCATGATAAATCTATTTTCCTATCAAATAATTAGTAAATAAATGTAAAAAATTATTTCAGCATGATAAAATTTGTTTTGTTATCAGAGAATTTATGTAATCAGTATGGTAAACTTCTTTTTATCATCTCATCAGTAAGTTAATATATGAGAATTATTTTAGCATGTTAAGTATTAATTTTAGGATGTTAAATATTAATTTTCAACATGATAAAAATTACACTCAGTATGATAAAATTATTTATAGCATGTTAAAATTACTTTAACACGTTAGAATTATTTTCAGCATGATGAAACTATTTTTAGCATAATAAAACTATTTTCTTATGTCTAAAAATCTATATTTATCATAATATCAGTAAATAAATATATGAAAATTACCTACATCATGTAAAAATATGTTTTATCATGTTACCAGCAAATTGGTGTATAAAAATTACTTTTTATCATGTTAAATTATTTTCTGCATGATAAATCTATTATTCTATCTTATTATCATTTATCATATTTTATTATCATTAAAAATATCAATAATATGCGAAGTCACGATTTTAATTCAAAAGTATATACATCTTATCTAAAACTTAATATTTCTGAATTTTAATAGAATTAAGAATGAATTCTCAAATGATTTCGTGAACATGGTGCTTACCTACACCACGTTCATAATAGAAATTCGATTGGCTATAAAATCCGCGTTTTGGCTAAACTAAAATACCTCCAGGATATAAAAACTTCCTGAAAACATGCCTAAACACTTGTTAAATCAATTGAATACAAGATTAAATTATGGAATTAAGATAATTCTATTAGTTCTATTTACTTGAATTTTCTTCCTAATTACCGTTCGTTCTTGAATTCCACGACTTAATGTCGTTAAACATGATGCCTTAAAATTATCGTTCACTTCTCTTGCAACTTTTGAGATTTTTTCCAGATCTGTACTTTTTACAAAGGAGTTTATTCTTGAAATTCATTGGCCATAGTGTTAAGTGGATGTCTAAACGTACTTGAGACTTTATGATCCACTGACCCAATGCCTAGCATTAATGGGGCCCGGTCTGGTCTTGGGAGGAGCGTCCGAAAGTACTTGTGCCCATGGGAGTTGATTGACCATGGTGTGGCATTACACCGAAATGACTTGTTAGATTTTTACACCATTCCACTATTCGTACTTGTTACTTGTTTACATGATTACTTGAAAATTACATGAATTTTCTTGACTTGCGTGAATTGGCCAATTACATGAAATTCTTTACTTGTTCAAATTTATTACTTGAAAATTTCTCTTGATATCTTGTTATCTCAATTACTTAGAAATTCCACTCATGTTGTACACTTTTCGATGCAACTTGGAAAGATTACTTAAATTGTTAAACACTTAAAGATTATCTGGTTTTTAGAGATATAAAATCTTACTGAGCTTTTTGCTCACCCTACGTTTTGGTTAAATTGTTGCAGGAAATGACATTGAACAAGGGAATGGACAAGAGTGAAAGAGTGATTTTCTTTTCCCTAGGAGTTATGTAGATCATTAGTGTTTTACAAGAATCATGTACTTTGGTTTGGAAGTTTGTAATTTACCTTTATGGCTTATGAATTAGCAATGTAAACCCATATTTTGATGGAATAAAAGTATCATTTTCTCATCAATATTTGTCTTAGAATTAAATTTGTACATGCTCTGATCGACACGCTTGATTACGACTCGCTCACACCCTCGATATTCCGCGTCGGGGCGTGACAACGCGGACCAGCCCGGGGGGGGTGGGCTGGTCTGCGTAAAACCTCACTCTCTTTTTTTAAAAAAGTTTTTTGTTTTAATGTAGGCGGGCCCAGGTTTACGCAGACCAGCCCGGGAGGTGATGACGCGGTCGGTGTCGGAGGAAGGATCGACGGCAGCTCCGGGACGCGAATAGGACTCGATAACCACTGCCTCGTGCAGCTCGGCCTCACACCGGACGGTCTCTCACCGGGCGACACTCAAAACTCACAAGGAAGCTAAGAGGGAAGGGAGGGTGGCAAGAGGAGAAGCTCCTTCACGTAAGATGCTTTCATTCATTCATATGAAAAACACAACACCCTAGCTCTCTTTATATAGGGAAGGCTATAACAACCATACCTTTAACTTTCACCTAATAACACTTATGTCCTAGCCTAATAAAGCAAAACTCAACAACCTTCTTTTGACTCTGACATAATAAATTAAAATAGTTGGACTTTGGTAAAATAAATTAAGATGTGTTGACTTTAGTGGTATATTAATACAAATACCACCATACACACAAATACGTAAATACGTACAAATACGTACTCAGGACGTCGAGTCTTCAAATGACTCTCTAAACCACAAGCTCGGTGCGGTCGGGGCGGTGCGGCGTCGGCTTCGAGTAATGGGTCTGATAGTGGGCCCGGTGTCCCCACAAACCCTCCCGGGGTGGCTGGAACTCCACTCCGTCAAGTAAGGGGGGACACTACTGTGGTAGTTCTCCAGCATGTTTGGATCGAGGTGCTGGAGATCTTCCCGGCTGATCCAGGAATCATCAGAAGGTGGACGGTCCCGCCAGCGGACAAGGTAGCACTGGTACACCCGGCTCCGTGTAGCTGTCACCTCCCTTCTTTCGATCGCCGGAAGTGAGGGGAGATGACGGAGACGTCGGGGTTGACGGAGGCGCCGTTGTAGGGCTATGATACCAAATTTGACGTGGTCGGCGTCGGAGGAAGGATCGATGGCAGCTCTGGGATGCGAACAAGACTGGATAACCACTGCCTCGCGCAGCTCGGCCTCACACCGGACGGTCTCTCACTGGGCAACACTCAAAACTCACAAGGAAGCTAAGAGGGACGGGAGGGTGGCAAGAGGAGATGCTCCTTCACGGGGGATTCTTTCATTCATTCATATAAAAAACGCAACACCCTAGCCCCCTTTATAGTTTATATAAGGAAGGCTATAACAACCATACCTTTAACTTTCACTTAATAACACTTATGTCCTAGCCTAATAAAGTAAAACTCAACAACCTTCTTGTGACTTTGACACAATAAATTAAAGTAGTTGGACTTTGGTAAAATAAAATAAGATATGCTAACTTTGGTGGTTTAATAATACAAATACCACTATACATAGAAATACGTAAATACGTACAAATACGTACTCAGGACGCCTAGTCTTCAAATGAGTCTCCAAGCCACAAGTTCGGTACGGTCAGGGCGGTGCGGTGTCGACTCCGAGTAATGGGTTCGGTAGTGGGCCCGGTGTCCCCACCAGCTGTGAAAACCAGGGAAGGTTTACGCGTGCGGCGTGAGTCCGCTATGGTGGGAGCCCCACCATTCTGGGGGGGTACAGTTAGAGTGCGACCTTGCTCCACCTAGTGGTCGAGAAGACATCGGTACACCTCCGTCAACATCCGGAGTTGGTGGTGTATCTTGGCCAGCTAGTCCGTAACGGGGTTCGTCTAGGAGGGATGAGTCACTTTGTAATGCCCCGGATTTTTTGGATATTTTTCGGATCATTTTCGTGAGTCTCAGAGTGTATTTTATGCTTTATACATGTTTTTCCCTGATGCGCCTTCGAAACTCTGTGCAGGGCGAACCGTGGCGTTCTCTAACTCCGAGACAGTACCAGCGCGTTGTGTTCCTCCCGAGGATCGCAGAGGTAATTTTTAGTATTTTTCTGAATTTTTGGAATTTCTGGGTTTTTCTATATATATTAACCCCTTAACCTCTCTCTCTCCCCATTCTCTCTTTCTCACTCTCTCTCATCTCTTTCTCTCCCCCTCTCCCTGGGCGGCCAACGGTGACGGAGGAGGGCGAGGCGGCGATGGTGGGAGGCGAGGAACGGGTCGAGGATCGAGGGCCGATGGCGCGTGGAAGCTCGGTGGTGCGCTTGTGAACTGGCGAGGGTTTAAACGACATTTCTTCGCGGATCGGCGACCTCGGGACGCGAAATCTCCGGTGGAGGTAGGGAGATGGACCCCCAGCTCATGCACTTCCTTTCCCGTGAGTTTTGTAGGCCGTGATGAGCCGAGCGGGTTTATTTGAGCTTTTTGGGAAAAATCCATGTTTTTGGGGAGTGAGCCGGATCTCTTGTTTCGTGGCGTTTTTGGCCGATCCAGGGGTTTAGATGCATGCTAGGAGGCTTGGGGATAGATTCCTCTTTGTTTCCCCATCACCCGGGGTTGATTGGGGGTATGGATCGGATTTTTGGGACGTTTCCCGCCGTTTCGGGTTCGGGACGCCTTAGCGGTCGTTCCAGAGACCGCTAAGGGCTCCAAGCGGACCAAGGGTAGACCGCTAGAGGTCTCCCTATGTCGATTCAAGGTTGGCGGCCGCGCGATAGACCGCCAGGGTCCTTGGCGGTCCAAGGTTCGACCGCTAGGACCGCTTGAGCTTCGTGTGTTCCGAGGCTTTGACGGCCCAGAGGTGGACCACCAGGGTCGTTGGCGGTGTAGTAATAGGCCGCTAGGCTCTGCTTCGCGGTCCAAGGGTAGTCCGCTATTGGTCCGTGGTTTCTGTGTGTAGCGGTCTAATGTTAAACTGCTAGACTATCCTTGGCGGTCCAAGGTTAGACCGCTAGGCCTTGTGGCGGTTTAAGGTTAGATAGCTAGGAAATTTCCATGCTCGCGATGTCGGGTTCGCATTGTGGTGGTCTCCGGTCGACCCGGTTGTAACACAGTGGTTGACCTTCGGCCTTGTGAGTATCTCGGACACCGCGTTGATCCTGTGTCCGTGTTTTTGGGGTGTCGGGAGATACAGTGTTATCTCGATTAGTGTGCCCGTAGGTATGTGTGTTTCGGGCTTTGTGTCACGCTTGATCGAATCACCATGTATCGGTGTGTGTGCGGTGGGGTTCCCCCGCCTGTCATGAGCTTCTCCGAAAAATGATTCCCGAGTGGGCCATGTGTGTAACCTTGGACTGCGAGTCCAGTCATTCAGTCTGGGGCTGGAGGTTTCCTGCTTTTCCCTGGGATGGGAAATCGGCATGGCAGCTTGTGAGCTATCTTGGGAATCGTGCTTCTGTGTTTTTCGTGAGGGCCGTGTGTGTGGCCTGTAGACTGTGAGTCCAATTGCCCAGCTTAAGGCTGGAGGGTTCTTGGTTCCCTTTTCAAGGGAATGGTCTCGGCGGTTGTGAACTATCTCGTGAGACATCGTGTTGAGGTTTCTGACCCTAGGGTTAGGGCAGATTGACGACGTGGAGCTGTTCAGTGCAACGGTCTTGACACCGAGTCTTATGACTCAAGGACCGTTGGATTTAGTGAGTCTAGAGGACTGTCCAGAGTCTAGTGGCTCGGTGCCACTTGGTCCTTCGTGACTTTCACGTAGGGTGCGTGCATGTTTCTCGGAGTTTCTCCTTAGAGAGTGGTCACATCAGTGACTCCCCACTAGTCGTAACCTTCTGACACGCGTGTGGTCCCACCAGGAAGTGGTGGCGAGGCTTTACCCGAGAGAGATGGCTTTTGGTTGGTTGCTGTAGGGCCTCCCACTGTGGCGGCTCAAGTCCGGGCCGGGAGGAATACCAACTGGAGGGCTTGACGTAGCGCAGTCAGTCAGTGTGTGCACACATGGTCGGGGACTTCGGACGCGTGCTGACGAGCAAGACCACGCCTAGACCCTTGTTCTGTGTTCTGTGGTTACTTGTACGGTGTCTTGTCTCCGCCTGGGGTGTCGCAATGAGACACTTGAGGCTGTGGACTAAGTCGTCATTGGATGCATCCGGCCTTGCTTCTGGTGGGTAGGTACTCCTATCACGTGAGACGTGACTCTCCTGTTTCTGGGTTCCATTTCCCTTCTGCGATACGTGGTTTTCTGGACCGCCCGGTGTTTCCGAGGTAGTGGCCAGGGTGCCAGTGACTTTATCGAGGTTGCGTCTTGTTGGTGCGGTGCCCGCGACCAGGTGGTCAGGGTTGCACCTTGGACAGCGTGTCCAGGTTGGCCTTGTCCCGGGAGACAGATTTTACGGCGAGGCTGCCGTAGGTTTCACCTCGGTAGGTGGTGTTTGTGTGGTCCGGTGCCCGATTGTGAGATCGAGGTTTTCTCTTTCTGTTTGACCGGTACAGTAGGAGTAGCTGTAGTGCCGAGTTTTGAGCGGCCACCGATTTGGTATTCCTGCTGTAGTTGTAGCTACTTTCCTTTCCGCTACCGCTGTTGTTTTCGGTTGGGGTTCCGCGGGACCCCTGCTGAGTCTCTATTTGGATATTCATCCTTGCTTTTCAGGTGTGGCGGTTCCTCCTTGAGGTTTGAGGGTGCAGCGCGGGAGTTCTGTAGTAGCCAGCTCGCCGGGCCAAGTGTTCACTTGGCATGTGGTACGTTTTACTACTTTAGACTGTACTTTCTGTTGGACTACACACTGTTGTAGTAATTGTTTATTTATTTCTGTTAATTATTGAATTATCCTGCCTTATTTCATATTTCTTTGTACCTCCACACTCCTTTTAGCCCTTCTGAGCCCTCTCGGCTCGTGGGCGGCAGGCCAGGATTCGAATGGTATCGGGCTCCTCCCGGTATCCGGATCTTGGGTCGCCACAGCTGGTATCATAGCAGTGGTTGTGGACGTACATAGGAATTCGAGATATTACAGTGATCAGAGTCCATAAGGTCCAGTACAGTCGGTAGCTGGCCTAGGATTTTGTGTTTGTTTTTCGCTTGATTTCTCGCCTGAGAGCTTAAGTGCGCCACATGGCGCTGTGAAGGCGGTTGCCGTTCGTGACTTTTGGGAAGGTATGGGGTCTGCGAATCGAGGTTGAGAGCTTTCTCCCTCATCGGTGGTGACCCCAGTTGTCCAGCATTGGGCAGAGGTTTCTGGCAGGCGTAAGTTTGCGGTGTTGCGTTCGAGGCGTTTGCCGCGAGGACTGTTCGCGGTTAAGTGGCCGTGAGCGTGCTCTGAGGGAGCTATTGTCGAGTCTGGCCACTCCAGCTTGAGGTTTATCCAGCCCCTGGGGTGTTAGGGTTATGGTTTGAGGTGTCAGAGCGGGTGCTCTGATTGAGAGGTGCGCTCGGATGAGCGGAGGACCTTCTCGGTGAGATGTTGTTTTGTCAAGCCTAATGTTCTTGTCGTGCTCTGTGGCGTCAGAAATAACGTGTCGGTCCCGATTATTTTTGTGGATTTCGAGACAGGATTGGGCTGTGGTGTCCCAGTAAGTCTTGCTCCTGCGCTCTTGCGTGCGAATGGGTTATGTTCGCCTGGATTTTGTTTTGGTTGTGGAGGTTCTGCAGTGGTTTCGTGACTCGAGGATGAGCGTTGACGGTTGTCGGTTATGGCTTGCGTTGCGGCTCTTGGCGTGGTGTGTTGTAGTTCGAGGAATTGCAGCGGTGGTGCATCGAGAGATGATGTGATTGTGATCTGACGTGACACTTGGCGAGTGTGTCGGAGGCGCTGACCTGATGGAAGCGATGGTTTTCTCGGTGCTGGAATGTAATATCCCAGACCTTTTGGATCTTTCTTCGTGGGTCCTGGATCTGGTTTCTCAGAATTTCCAGCTCCATTGTGTCCAAAATTTTGTTTCGGACATCTTTCGTGTTCGGATCGGCGCGATCCGCAGTTGTTTCGGAGACCCGGAAGCGTTCCACGGGTTTTTCCCGTGTGTTTTCCGATTTCCGGTGTGTGTTTTGGCAATTCCTTCGGAACCTCGCTGCGGGTGAACCGGGTCGTTCACCTGGGCACGAGTGGTACCGTTGCGATCGGTGCGTTCCGAGGATTCTGAAAATGTAATTTTTAATTTTTTGGTATTTTTTGGAATTTTCGGATTTTCTATAAATACCTCTCATTTTCTCTCTCTCCCCACCCTCTTCTTCTTCTTCTTCCTTTTTCCCCCACCGTGAGCACCGCCCCCTCTTCCTCTCTCTCTCCCGTTCGACCGCGGCGGCGTCCCCTCCGGCTACAGATGGCGTGGGGCGACGGAGTGACGACGTGGGCGACGGTGAGGCGATCGTGGCGGCGTAAAGCTTGTGGGGAACTGTGAAGGGACGAGGGTTTTTCAAAGCGTTCTTCGCGATCTCGGCAACGATTCGGCGGAACTTTCGCTCCATTGAGGTAGGGTGACATTCCTTAGTTCCCCGCCTTTCGTTCCCGTGGTTTGTAGGCCGAGGGGAGGCCGAGAGGGGTGCTTTTGAGTGGGTTTGGGGTTTTTCCATGATTTGGGGAGAGCTCGCCCGATCTATGGATTTAGCCCACGATTTTATGTTTTGGTGGCCTAGTATCATGCTATGGGTCCCCAGGGGTCTTCCCCTTTGATTTCCCCCTCTCCGGTGGAGGCATGGGGGCGTGGTTGATTTTTTGGACGTTTTCCCGTCGTTTCGCCCTAGGGCGGGTGTGACGGTCCTTCCAGTGACAGTCACATCATGTAACGCGCCTAGGTGGGTGCGTTACAGTCCTGTGTTGCCAATTGGGGGTCTGTGGGATGTGACGGCCCCTCGATAGACCGCCACAGGCATGTGACGCGCCTGGGTTGGGCCGTCACAGATGATCTGACTGTTGGCTTCCGACAGTTAGTTTTTGACCGTTGGGGGTCAACGCCTGTGACGCACCAGGGCTGGCGCGTCACAGCCTTGTGACGCCCCTGTGTGGGTGCGTCAGAGTTGACGAACCCCACGCCTTGTAATGCACCAGTGTTGGTCCGTTACATGCTGTGACGCACCGAGTGGCACGCGTCACAGCTGGCTTTCACTGTCTTGTGACGCACCAGGGTAGGTGCGTTACACGTTGTTTTCCACCCAGAGTGTGACGCCCCTGTGTTGGGCCGTCAGGTGCCTGTGACGGTCCAGCCTAGACCGTCAGAGACTGTGACGCGTCTAGGGTAGACCGTCAGGCGTTGGGCTGCACAAGGAGGTTTGCAGTCCCGTTTCTTGTCCGACTGTGGTCACCGTGCGACGGTACCGGTACGTGGGGTGGTCCCCGTGCGACGTCGGATGCGGACGAGGTTTTCCGTTGACTTGAGAGTCTACTCCTTCAGTGACACTCCACTAGTCGTAGCCTGCTTACACGCGTGTGGTCCCACCAGGGAGTGGTGGAGAGGCTACCCTGAGGACGGTTTTGGACTGGTTTCCGTCGGGCCCCTCGTCGTTAGTCAGAGTCCGGCTACGGGGGAAAACCGGTCAAAGGGCCAGACCTAGGACACATGGTCTGTGTGTGCACATGTAGTTGGGGGAGGTTGGACCCACGCCGATGGGCGTGGGTCCAGCTAGTCGCTCGTTGTGGTTCTTGTTTGGTGTCCGTGCCTCTGGTAGGAGCTACCACGCTAGGCAGTTCACCTGCGGTGCGGTGTAAGACGTTAGGGGATGCTACCGACTGTGCTTCTAGTGGGAGGTACTCCTGTCGAGTCGTGAGTGACAGATTGTCAGGCTTGTGACTTCGACCTTCGGGTTTTGTCATGCTGGCCGTGGTGTTTTGGTCATTTTCGCCGTGGCACGTATGTCGGCTTTCGTGCCGTGAGACCGGTGTTTTGTAGATGGCAGGGCTTCCTTTTTTGAGGTACTCGCTTACTGCTAGCGTAGCAGTTTCTCCGTTTGCGAGGTAGGGTTCGAGTGATCCCTACTGAGTCTGTTCTGAGACTCATTCCCCGCGTGTTTTCACCGTGTTTCAGGCAAGGCACAACTTCAGGGGAGCGCGTCTGAGGCTCAGCGTGGTTCAGGTGCCCAGCGTTAGTGCCAGAGGTCAGAGCCGGGGTATGCCCCGTGTAACTGTACTTTTCTTTCTTGTCTCTGTACTAGTTGTGGACTGCTGTTGTTAGTTTATTATTATTTTGTGGACCATGTATCAATTACAATGGTGTTTATTTTCTGCTTAATTATATACACTGTTTAATTTCTGTAATTATTTATGATACTTGTGTAGTTTCCACACCATCCTTCTAACCCTTTCGAGTCTTCGGACTCGTGGGTGGCGGTACGAGTCTCGGATTATCGGGCCTTCCCGGTAATCGGATTCTCGGGTCGTTACATGGAAGGTGTTGTTCCCAGCATGTGCAAGGTTCGCGGTCAGGTCGAGCGTGGAGATTTCCCATTGGTTGGAGGTGTGTTGGTTTCTCCTTTGGTTGGAGAGATTGCGCTTGGCTAAGGTTCACCGTCTTACATTTTGTGTCCGGATTCGTTGGCCTTCGCGTGCCATGAGATCCGTGCGAGACGTGTCCCGTTGAAGGGCCGTGATCTCGCGCTGGTCTTGAGTTGGGAGGATGATCACCGGGTAGTGAACTGCAGAGAAAGGGAAACGAATCATGAGGCCCAGGGATGGTTCCCTGGGGAAACCCTCCGATGCTTAAGTCAGTAGAGTAATGGTGGAAGGTATTGAGGGAGGTAGAAAGAGATGCACGAGATTCCCCAACACCAAGATGGTGAAGTGATTCCTGCTCAGGGAGTGTTAGGCCTATATCTGCCTCCTTTGCCGCCGGAGGGAGTCCCTAGTTTATATAGCGAGCTCCTCTGATGAGTTCCATAAGTTGAGGAGTTTCATGCGGGAGTTACGTCCTCATCATGGGATCGTTACGTCCTCATCATGGGATCGTTACGTTCTCGTCGTGGGCTCTTCATGGCCATGGGGGATCGTGGCTCCCCTATCCCGCTGAACTCCTGCTCATAAAGGACTATCAACGGCTGCATGGATAAATATTTGTCAGTCAATCCGAGCATGAGAAGTGCCAGCCCTGTCCGGGCGATAGGCATAGCTCGGATGCAGTCAGATCGAAGTGGGTGTGGAGCACTCGCCCTTCATCCCGATGAGGGATGGCTCGGGCGTGGGTCTTCCTCCGTTCTGTCGTTCGGGCCTTCCGAGCCTAAGGGCCGCCGAGGAAGGATGGGATCCCGAGTGATCTTTATTGGGCTTTTCTGCCGAAGTGGGCCCTAGAGGGCTGTCAGTTGGATGAGCTGAGCCTCGTTCGGTCCTGACGGGCCTAGTTTGGCTGCTCTTAATTGGGCTACAGAAACCCCCCTCTCCACTTGTCCCCCTCCTACTCCCGAGCTTTAGTAAGCTCGGTCGAGTAGCTGCTTGGGTTTCGGACTAGCGTGGCTCAGGTGGGTGGAAATCTGGCGGTGTTTAGGAAGCCACGTGTCGTGGTCACCTGTGCCCGTGTTAATGATGATCCTGACGGATTTGAACTGAAGGGGCCCCCTTTCCTCGGAGGTAGGAACAACGCGCCGCCTTCTGTGTGGGTTTATAGGCGTTGGGCGCTTGTTGTCATTCCAGACTCCCTCCGTCTCTTAGGTTTTGGCTCTCCTTCGTTCCCATTTTTTGGGGCTCTTCGATGCGCCGTGAGGACACGACGGAGGAGCAGAGGCGTGCGGCGGCATTTGAGGAGTTGGCGGCGATAACCGCGGAGGCCGTCCGGCAGCTTCCTCCTCCCCCGGAATCTTCAGGGTCTCAGGACCGTCTTCCCTCAGAGTCTTCTTCTGACTCCATGGCCGGCCAGCGCCCAGATGTTGAGGAGTGGGAGGGCGAGCTGGTGGCGAGGGCGCCGGTCCCCAACTGCAGCGAACTGGGGGAGGCGGATGTGAGGAGGCTGGAGCACCAGTACCGTCTGCCCCACAAGTTCAGTTTTACCGCTGCTACCCCATACGAGACGAGCCTGGACTCTCGTACAGGACACATCTGTATGTTTCTTCTGTCGTGGAAGGGTGGATTTCGCCTTCCTTTCGAACCTTTCGTCCTTCAGCTTCTTAATTTTTTTCGGTTGGCGCCCATTCAGTTGGTAGCCAACTCCTATCTCCTCCTTTCCGCCTTTCGTATTCTCTGTCGTCAGTGCGGAGTCCTCCTTCCATGGACCTCTTCCACTTTTTCTTTGAGTTGAAAGCGCATCCTTCGGCGGGGAAGGGCTTCTATTTCATCCAGGCGAGGCGGAATAGGAGTTGTATCTCTTTGGCGGCGAAGGATTCTTCGCATAAAGGGTGGAAAACCCAATTCTTCTGGGTGAAGATTTGTTCAGTGGAGGAAACCTGGAGGTGCCTGGTAATCCCCAATTTCCACCCTAATATCCCTCCTAGGCAGGATGAGTTCCCCCCTCACGTGGAGAAGTACGCAGCCACCCTGCTGAAAAAATGCCAGTCCACCGAGGAACTGGTGACACCGGAGAATATCGAGCGGTGTCTTCTTACGCGGCTGCACCCGTCGGGCTCAGGTGCCACAACTTAGATTTTCCTTCGGATGTGAGGGTCATCTTTCTTTTCCTGAATACGTCTTCTTCTTTGTGCAGACACCAGGTGGGAGCCTCTGAAGGAGGCCGCAGAGGTGATCGAGCTTGGAGATGACTCGGCTGCCGACGAACCGACTGCTCCCGTGGGTCGCTCCCGAACCAAAGATAAGGGCAAGGGAGTGGTCCAGGGCGAATCCTCCAGACCGCGGGGACCCAAGCGCAAGGACCCCGTGGAGGGTATGATCCGGGCCGCTGCGAGGGCCAGAAAGCGGGCCAAGAAGGCCGGGGTCGTACCCACGGTCGAAGGCGACCCTACAGCGGCTCACCCCTCCGCCGGGCACAGTGGGGCCGACCCTACCGGGTGGGCTCTCCCACCAGCCGAGCCAGAGGGGGCCGAGGAGGTCGGGGCTGCCCCTGCGGGTGGTGATGATGCGGGCTTGGTTCCTCCTTTGGCTGGGACCAAGGGGGCTCCTGCAACCGGCAGCGGGGCCGACCTGGCTCTCCCCTCGGCCGGAGCCGAGGGGGCCGTGGCCAAAGTTGGGGGTGCTGTGATTGCGGCCGAGGCTGGTGCTCCAGGTGGCGATGCCAGTGCCCAGCCGATCCGTGAGGAGAGGCCGCAGGAAAATCCGGCCGGGACGCGAGAGGCGGCCGAGGCTGGGGCTCGATCCGGGCCATACGGTGGGGCGCCGGGCTATGGGGGGTTCTCTATTTTGGCGGCCTTGAAGAGGCTGGATATCTCGGGCCCCCTACACCATGTGTGTCATGGTATATCTGTGAAGGTAAGGGGGGGAGGTAGGCAGCACTCCCCGTCCACGGCTCTCGCCGGGGTTATGGAGGGCGGGTTGGCCCTAGCCTAGATGGGGGCGGTTCTGGCAGAAGCGTATGCTCGATCGGAGTGGGAGCGAGCGAACCTGGCCTGGACCCTCGGTGGGTCGGACAGGAGGTTGACTCGGCTCATCGAGGAGCATGACGGGCTTCGGCGGGAGCTCTCCTCAATCAGGGAGCTGGTACGATCGAGCCAAGTGGAGACCCGGGCGCTAGCCGAGCAGCTGGCTAAGGCTCGTGAATCGCTCGAGAGGAAGAACCGGCTTCTCGAAGAGGAGCGCTTAGCACGCGTTGAGCTGGACGGCCGGTGGGAGACCGAGCGTGCCGAGCTAGTAGACCGCGCGGAGGAAGCCGAGCGTCTTCGGCGGGAGGCCGAGGCTGATCGAGCTGAGGTGGAGAAGCAGGTGGCGGCGGCCGAAGGGCGGACTGCTGAGGCCGAGCGGAAGGTAGCCGAGGCGGAGCAGAGGGAGGCCGAGCTCGCCGGTAGGGTGGAATCGGCCAGGGTGGAGGCTCTCGAGCAATACAAGAGCTCAGAGGCTTACCGGTTCGACCTTAAGGAGGCTGCCCTCCCCTACTACGAGCTAGGACTCCGCCGGGGCATCCGCAAGGGGTTCCAGCAGGGCTACGACCGGGCCATTTCTTACGCCGAGGAGCAGGCGTCCGGAGTGGTTGACTTCCCGTCCGGTCAATGTTATGACTCGGACTTGTCATCCTCTAGTTCCTCTGTTTCGGCGCAGGATGAAGAGGATCCCGAGGGCTCATCACCCGAGGGGTCGCCAACTCCGGATGCCTCGGGAGGGCACGCAACCGAGGCAGTTCCCACAGCGGTGGGGTCGGTGCCAGGGTCGACCCCGAGGCTGCCGGGGGCAGACCGCTCGAGCCCTCTACTTCTGGTCTTCAAGGTGGGCCAGAGGCCTGATGTATCTGTTTCACTTCTTCTTTTTGCATACCTTTTCCCTTCTTGAAGAAAAAGACTCCCTTTTTTGTGTAGAAATAAATAAGGCAGTGGCATTGTGATGAAGACTTATCTGTTTCATATCGCCATTGCCGTATTCTGTCCAGCGTATCTGCGGTGGTTGGAAAGAACCGATATTTTCTGCGTGAATCTCGCATAATGGTTGGGTGAGCGTTTGACATGGTGTCTTTCCGTTTTCCCACGCTTTAAATGCCTGGCCGCTTCGTGTGTCCCGCTGGGGCAGAAGACGAGAAGTTTGAGGTGACCGTTCGTAGGGAGAAATCCTTCTGGCGTGTTTTCGAGGGGGGGGAATCATTTAAGGCAAGTAGCCTCCCTTCGCCTATAAGAAGGACTGAAGGGCGTCCCTTCCTCTCCACCGCTTAGGGTTTTCCCTGACAGTCTTTCCTCATTCCTTCTTCACGTAGCGTTGTGCCGTTGTATTCGGAGCATGGAGGAAGCTCCAGATGAGAAGGCTACCGACGACGGGGGGCAGGGAGTTCCTGCTGCTCCGGACTTGAAAAGGAGTCGACGGCCGGCGGGCAGACTTGAAAAGGGGCCGACGCGCAGAGGCACGCCGTTTTCCCTTTATCAGTTCCGGCGGCGCTTGCAGGGGGGCGAGATGGAGGACGGATGGGGGCATCAGACATCCCTGCTGCCCGTCCCTTCCTGCTCGCCTCACGGATGGGAGGAGGAAGCCAACTAAGCTCCATCCCTTCCGGGCCTTCCCCTGCCTCCTCATCCAGCTCTGCTGGTTTCTTTTTCTTTCTGGCAGCCTCTTTTTCCCTCTTCTGCTCTACTCCTCCTTTCTTTCACTCTTCGGAGGGTGCCTGCACTCTCTTTCTTCCAAAGAGTTGGCAGTTTGGCGGGGAAGATGCTTTCATATGCATTCCCCTCTCCCTCTTCTCTTTCAAGTTCAACTTGGAAGGTAGCCTTCTCTTTCTTAATCCCTCTGTCACCTTTGTCTCGAGCTGCCCGAGCCAACGGGGTCAACTATCCTTTATCCGAGCCAGTTTCTGCACTAGGCAGAGTCAGTGGCTGGACGCAGGAAGGTCATCCGAGTCAGCCGAGCGATGGGCTCATACGACGGCGCTAGGTGGATCTTTTGCTTTTTTGACATGTATTCTATTGGCTTCGGCCTTCCTGATGTACAAACGGGTTGTTTGTCTTATCTTATGTCGTTTGCACAATACTCAGTACTCAGAAGTAGAACTTGCGTAATGTAGTTGCGTTCCAGGTCCGAGGGATGGGCTCTCCTTCCATCGTAGACAGACGGTATGCTCCTTTTCGAGCGTCTCGACCACTCGGTAGGGGCCTTCCCAGTTAGGGGATAACTTGCCGCCGCCTCAAGTGGTCGAGAGGCTTCGGCTTTCCTGAGGACGAAGTCTCCCGACTGGAAGTGTCTGTCTCGGACTTTGGCGTTGTAGTATCGAGTGAGGCGGCGTTGGTACTCCGTTGCTCTGATGCTGGCAATCTCCAGATTTCATCTGCTAAGTCGAGATTTTCGAGCAGTTTCTGGTCGTTTGCCTCGGACGAGAAGCAGATGACTCGGAGGGAGGGGTTGCCAATTTCCAACGGGATCACGGCCTCGGTACCGTATACCAGCTGAAAGGGCTTTCACCGGTTGCCGTTCTGGGAGTCGTTCTGTGCGACCAGAGTACGTTCGGCAATTCCTCGAGCCAGCTGCCCTTGGCTTTGCCGAGCCTAGTCTTGATGCCTTTTAAGAGAGCCTTGTTGGCATTTTTGACCAGCCCGTTAGCCTGAGGGTGGGCGATCGAAGTGAAGTGATTGTGAATATTGAGGTCGGCGCATCTGTCTCGGAAGTACCGAGAATCAAATTGCCGACCATTATCGCTCACTATCACCCGGGGGATGCCGTAGCGACAGATGATCGACTTCCAGATGAAATTCCAGACGACTGTCTCGGTGATCCTTGCAGTGGCTTCGGCCTCGATCCACTTAGTAAAGTAGTCGATGGCGACGATAATGAACTTCTTCTGGGCCTGGGCCGTGGGGAACGGCCCGAGGATGTCGATTCCCCAGCGAGCGAAAGGATAAGGCTCGGCTAGGGTGACGAGCTCCGTTGCTGGCTGATGGACCAAGTGGTCGAATCGCTGGCAACGGTCACAACGTTGCGTGTAGGTCGAGTAGTCACGCTGTAGGGTGGGCCACCAATAACCTCGTCGTAGTAAGATCATGGCCAGTGACCTTCCTCCCAAATGCGCTCCGCACAGACCTTCGTGAACTTCTTCGATCGCTCGGTTAGCTTCGTCGGTATCGAGGCACTTCAAAAGAGGACCAGAGAAGGATCTCCGGTAAAGTGCGCCATCTAGAGTGACGAATCGCCGAGCTTGGTATTTCAACCTTCGGGCTTCCCGAGGGTCGGGAGGCTCCTGGGAGTCTTGGAGCCACGACAGGTAGGGGGTATGCCAGTTGCCTGGGGAGGCTGAGTCAACAGCTAGGAGCTCCGAATCAATGCTCGGGCACTCTAGCTCTTCGAGAAGGACCGATCGAGTACCCTCGGGGTCAAGAGAGGAGGCCAGCCGAGAGAGGGAGTCTGCTCGAGAGTTTTCCTCCCGAGCTATTCGGACTACCTCAAAACCCTTCAAACTGTTGTGCCACAGTCTTGACCAGTTGGAGGTATTTGATCATCGGTGCCTCCCGAGCTTCATAATCGACGTTGACCTGGCTAGCGACTAATTGGGAGTCGGTGTGAATCCTGACTCGCTCAGCCCCTAACCGCCGGGCCATGCGGGCTCCCGATATGAGGGCCTCATAATCGGAAGCGTTGTTGGATGCTTGGAAGTTTAACTTCAGGGCGTACGGTAGCTCTGCCCCTTCGGGGGACTTCATGAGGATGCCGGCACCGCTTTCCGGCTGAATTGGAAGATCCGTCAACGAACAGTTCCCAGGTCGGCCCGGGTGCGGACGAAGATCTTTCTTCCGTCGGGATGGTGCTCTCGGCGATGAAGTCGGCGAGCGCCTGGCCTTTGATAGCCGAGCGAGGCCGATACGATATATCGTAGGCCCCGAGCATGATGGCCCACTTGACGAGGCGTCCCGAGGCTTCAGGGTGAGCGAGGATCTTCTTCAATGGTTCGCCGGTCAGCACGGTGATGGAGTGCCCTTGGAAATAGGGTCGGAGGCGCTTGGCCAAGGTAACCAACGCTAGCACGAGTTTCTCGGTTGCGAGGTACATTTTCTCAACCTCGTTGAGCACCTTGCTTGTGTAGTAGACCGGTCTCTCGATTCCCGAGTCAATTTTGACTAGGACCGAGCTAACTCTGGATGGAGTTGTCGAGAGATAGAGATACAAGGCTTCCCCTAGGACAGGCTTGGAGAGCGCTGGGGGCGAAGCCAGGAACCCCTTAAGCTCGTCGAACGCTCTTTGGCATTCCTCGTCCCACGCGAATGTGACAGATGCCATTTTGGGCCCCCTCAATAGTTTGAAGAAGGGTAGGCATCGTTCAGCCGCGCGGGATACGAATCTGCTGAGCGCAGCAACGCGCCCGGTAAGGCGTTGAACGTCTTTGATGCAGGTGGGTGGGCGCATGTCCAGGATGGCCTGGACCTTGTCGGAGTTGGCCTCAATCCCACGTTGAGTGACTAAGAAGCCCAAGAATTTCCCGGACTTTACTCCGAAGGCGCACTTGGCGGGGTTGAGCTTCATGTTGTACTTCAGGAGGGTGTTGAAAGTTTCTGCTAGGTCGGCGAAGTGGTCCTCGGCCTTGGGGGTCTTCAAGAGCATGTCGTCAATATAGGCCTCGGCATTTCGACCGAGCTGTCCCTCGAACATATGGTTGACTAGCCTTTGGTACGTGGCTCCGGCATTCTTTAACCCAAAAGGCATCCGGGTGTAGCAATGTACGCCGAAGTCGGTGATAAAGGCGGTCTTCTCGATGTCTTCGGGGTGCATTCTGATCTGGTGGTGATGGGGACATCGAGGCAAGACCGTCCGTATTTTGTTTGCATTTATGTCCTTTCATATTTGTATGTATACCCTTGTGTTATATGGGTACACAATTGTAAGTCTTAGTGGGTTTATATGTAAAATTCCAGTAGACCCAAGCAAGGGGGCCCTCACCCCTTTCCCATTGGTCCACCTAGACCATGGGGGGTTGGTCAACCATCCTAGGTGGCCATCTAGAAGGTTGGAATGCCAATTGACCACATGGGAGACAAGTGGATTAAAAATTCAAAGGCAGGCTACCTACCTCACCTACCTTGTCCCCCCATTAGAATTAATTAGGAATTTCATTTTTTTTATTTTATTTGGATCAAATGTGAAGTCCCTTAAATGCCCCTCCAGATCCTAGATCTAAGGGTATTCATGGTCTTTTTTTATTTATTATATAAGTCATGTATTTCTATTATTCTAGAATTAATGAAAGTGAAAAAAGCATTGTGCAAGAGGCCCCCTTGTGAGAATTTCGACCTCCCCTCTCTCTCCCTCTGGTTCTCTTCATCCCCAACCCCCAATTCTAGAGTGGAACCCCTCTATCTCCTCCCCCTCAATCTCTGAGTTCATCTCCGGTGCCGCCGCCGCCGTTCGTGCCGCCATTGAGCTACCGTCGGAAGTTCTGTCCAGGTTCTGTCCTGCTAGATAGAAGGTCACTTTGAGAATTACTACTCTCCACCCCGACATCTTCTTTATCTGAAATTTTCAGAGAGTGTTCCTATCTTGTATCCCCATCTCCACACAAAAATTCACGTCCAAATTCCTTTTTTTGATATTTTTACATTTTAGGTCTTCAATCTTCCCTAGATCTGTCAGCTTGCTGTTCACTATGGCAGCAAGTCTGAGATTTCCACCTTCGACCCATATTTTGAATTTCCCAGGAACCCCAAATTTTATTGGAGATTTTGTCCACCTTCCCCTATCGCCACGAATTTTATTTATTTTTCTTCAGCTCTTTGTCTATTTTCTAAAATTCGTCCAAGTTCCCAAATCTGTTCTATATGCTTCAGTCAAGATCCGACCCACCGCCAGTATAAAATTTCTAAAAAATTCAATTCTCCACAAAACCTTTCACATAAAATATCCCCGGTTTCATCTCTTGAACCTCCACAACTTTGATGAAGAACCCAACTTCAGATTCAGAGTTCTACCAATCAGTCAACACCAACTCTCAGGAAAGTTCTCTACTGATCTGAGATTTTGGCCACTGTACAACAGCAGCTTGGAAATTCGTTCAAGGCCATATATGGAGCACTCCATTTTTTTATCTAATTCTATATCGAAGTATTTCGAGTTAGCTTTCCAACAGCGCTAGTTTCGTGTCGATCCAACATCGGGACTGATCGCAGCATCCATTCTCGCCGGAGCGCGCACTGAAAAATAGAACCGGCAGATCCATGGCCGGTTATTCCGACCGGTGCCGATCGGAGCCGCCCGGCCGCCGGACGGCGAACCAGCGTGCCGCCATCCCGGGGAGCGCTTCCCCAAGTGACCCCACCACAGTGGTGCCGCACCTGTCCCACACGGCCCCTCCGGACAGCACGTGGGCCCCACAGTCACGACTTCGGGTGCTGCCGAAGAGACGCGAGAAGCCGCCCGTCAACCCGAAATCGGTCCTCCCGGACCCACTTGTGTATCCCTTTACCTACCTGTGGAGTGGGTGATATTTCATTGCTGCCATTATTGTGTAATATTTGTTCCGGGAGTATGAGATCGGCCGGGTCCGTCTTCCCCACGCCCGGTAGCGCGTGTGGAGGTATCGTTTCCGCTCCCTTCTCGGCATTTGCTTTCTTTCGTATATATATCTTTATGCCGCTGCTAGAGAGCATGTGTAGGGATATCTAGCTCGCTATATGATGTTTATTACCGCTGCTGCGAGAGAGAGAGTGACCGTCCCGTGACTCGATCCGGGCACAAAAGAGAGCCGATCACCCTAGCTCATTGCCGGTTTCTCAACCGCGCACGTCCGACGCTTCCCTCGTTAAGGGACAATCGCTAGCTTGTCGTGTCCGTGGTCTATCCCGCATCAATTTGGTATCAGAGCGAGGTTGAGTCTAGGGTGTCTACAACAAAAATAAAAAAGTGTCATTCAAGTCTAAGTGTCTAAGTCGGTCTTAGAAGTTGCATTTGCATCCCTTTACTTGGTATATCAAAAGGTGTTGTCCGAACGTTAGGCTACGCCCATCGAGAAGGCCGCACACTTGCGCGAGTGATCTTCAGATCTATTATCTCCGCCACGTACCGAGTTTTGGTTATGTCTAGGTGCATTAGTTAGCATCACATTTTGCTTTTAAAATTAAAAAAAATGGTCTTGCATCTCCATTTCTAGGGGACCCAACCCCATCTTTGCAACCATGGCCGCATCCCGAGCCTATAGTCCCGATGAAGTGGGCGCAATGTTCCAAGCCATGATGGGACAAGTGCAAAGGTTTAGTACAAGCCTAGATCGGTTTAGTACGAGCCTAGATCGGTTTACTATCGGGGTAGATTGGTTGTTCCCGGAGCCACCCCAAGGGCCCCTTCACTACGAGAAGGACATTCCTTCCTAACCCATGAGAGCTTCAATGTCATCACTCTCTATTTCCGAACTTGATTCGGAACCATCTCATTTGGAACTACCAAAGCCCGAGCCACCCGTATTTCTAACGGGTACTCTTTATATAGCCGAGCCACTTCTTAGATGGCTCAAAGAAGGCATGGTCCCACCTCCCTTCCCATCCATGGACCCCATCCTACCTCTAGTGTCGGTCAACTCCTTCCATACCACATTTCGATCTAGTCACCATGTTGACACGTTGGACGATCTTGTTATCGGACTAGACACGCAATGGAAGTTGACACATATGTTGGCCCGAGGCTTCGACCAACCCACGAGTCGTAGCTTCACCCATCTGGCCTTCGGGTCCATTACCTCTGAGTGCACCGTGGGTTGTGTCACCACGGAGGTTCTTCTACTTCTCCCGCTACCGGATGAGCCCGACTTCATGACTTTGCTTCCGAGGGAGGAGTCATATTTCCTATACACGGTCCCATCTACCATGACGGAGGAAGGTGACCACCCGCACCTTCAAGAATTTCACGATTGGGACCATGTCATGTTAGAATCCATCTCACGGGGTCATACCTTCTTCGACCCTTTTGACCCCTTCACTAGTGAATCTCCCGAGTCTCCATCTTCACTTCACTTCCTCCACGGAGTTCACTATCATGCCTTTTCCACTCGGGCCAAGCAACCTCTACATAGCCATAGGTCCGAACCATCATTTGGGGGTAACGGAGATTTTGGTTTCTCCGACCCACCTAAACCCATCTCCGATACACCCACATCCCGCCCTTCCACACCCGGCTTCCCTAGCCCTCTCAAGTCTCCCAAATCCAAAGGGACGTCCATGCATGGCTGGGTCATACTTGGCCATTTAGGTGTTCTCCATGCCACCCATCTCCGGTTACATAACATGCATGCATGGCACACGTTCGGGTGTCCTGGTCCGCCGTCATCCATGTACGGGTCGGACTAACATTAGGTGTGTCTAGGGTCATAGTTGAGTCAATGTGCTTTTCTTTGTGTGGTTTGTTTTGTGTGGTTTGTTTTCATGGTTTGTGTGTCGTTTGTTTGTCTACATGTGTCTTGTGCAAGCTCGTCGATGTCAGTCTCTTATGAGTGAGAGGCGAGTGGACTCGCTCGATGAGTATGTGATCGGTTCTACATCTATACCCGGATCAGTCACCTACAGGGACTCAGCGGTGATTCCTAGTGAGTCTTCAAGCCGCCTCCTCCCATTTTGAGAGTGCCCCACCCGGAGTGTCCACCTCTAGCCCACAGCAGCTTGTGCATATCGAGTATATATGGAATGAGCAGGTGACGGTCACTTGGAGTGGAGCATACCCGCGTTACTTGGCACGGTGACGGATCCGCTGGAGTACTCGAGCATCCATACCCCTACTCGACGGGGTCGAGTTCCTCCCACCCGGGGAGAATTGATGGGGACATCGAGGCAAGACCGTCCGCATTTTGTTTGCATTCATGTCCTTTCATATTTGTATGTATACCCTTGTGTTATATGGGTACGCAATTGTAAGTCTTAGTAGGTTTATATGTAAAATTCCAGTAGGCCCAAGCAAGGGGGTCCTCACCCCTTTCCCATTGGTCCACCTAGACCATGTGGGGCTGGTCAACCATCCTAGGTGGCCATCTAGAAGGTTGGAATGCCAATTGACCACATGGGAGACAAGTGGATTAAAAATTCAAAGGTAGGCTACCTACCTCACCTACCTTGTCCCCCCATTAGAATTAATTAGAAATTTCATTTTTTTATTTTATTTGGATCAAATGTTAAGTCCCTTAAATGCCCCTCCATATCCTAGATCTAAGGGTATTCATGGTCTTTTTTATTTATTATATAAGTCATGTATTTCTATTATTCTAGAATTAATGAAAGTGAAAAAAGCATTGTGCAAGAGCCCCCCTTGTGAGAATTTTGACCTCCCCTCTCTCTCCCTCTGGTTCTCTTCATCCCCAACCCCCAATTCTAGAGTGGAACCCCTCTATCTCCTCCCCCTCAATCTCTGAGTTCATCTCCGGTGCCGCCGCCGCCGTTCGTGTCGCCATCGAGCCACCGTCGGAAGTTCTGTCCAGGTTCTGTCCTGCTAGATAGAAGGCCACTTTGAGAATTACTTCTCTCCACCCCGACATCTTCTTTATCTAAAATTTTAAGGGAGTGTTCCTATCTTGTATCCCCATCTCCACAAAAAATTCACATGCAAATTACTTTTTTTGATATTTTTACATTTTCGGTCTTCAATCTTCCCTAGATCTGTCAGCTTGCTGTTCACTGTGGCAGCAAGTATGAGATTTCCACCTTCGACCCATATTTTGATTTTCCCAGGAACCCCAATTTTTATTGGAGATTCTGTCCACCTTTTCCTATTGCCACGAATTTTATTTATTTTTCTTTAGCCCTTCATCTATTTTCTAAAATTCGTCCAAGTTCCCAAATCTGTTCTATATGCTTCAGTCCAGATCCGACCCACCGCCAGTATAATTTTTTTAGAAAACTCAATTCTCCACAAAACCTTTCACATAAAATATCCTCGGTTTCATCTCTTGAACCTCCACAACTTTGATGAAGAACCCAACTTCAGATTCGGAGGTCTACCTATTAGTCAATGCCAACTCTCAGGAAAGTTCTCTGCTGATCTGAGATTTCAGCCACTGTACAACAGTAGCTTGGAAATTCGGCCAAGGCCAGATCTGGAGCACTCCATTTTTTCTCTCTGGTCCTAGATCGAAGTATTTCGAGTTAGCGTTCCAACGGCGCCAGTTTTGTGTCGATCCGACATCGGGGCTGATCGCAGCGTCCATTCTCGCCGGAGCGCGTGCTGAAAAATAGAACCGGCAGATCCCTGGCCGGTTATTCCGACCGGTGCCGATCGGAGCCGCCCGGCCTCCGGATGGTGAACCAGCGTGCCGCCATCCCGGGGAGCGCTTCCCCAAGCGACCCCACCACAGTGGTGCTACCCCGGTCCCACACGGCCCCTCCGGACAGCACGTGGGCCCCACAGTCACGACTTCGGGTGCTACCGAAGAGACGCGAGAAGCCGCCCGTCAACCCGAAATCGGTCCTCCCGGACCCACTTGTGTAGCCCTTTACCTCCCTGCGTGGGGTGGGCGATATTTCATTGCTGCCATTATTGTGTAATATTTGTTCCGGGAGTACGAGATCGACCGGGTCCGTCTTCCCCACACCCGGTAGCGCACGTGGAGGTATCGTTTCCGCTCCCTTCTCGGCATTTGCTTTCTTTCATATATATATCTTTATGCCGCTGCTAGAGAGCATGTGTAGGGATATCTAGCTCGCTATATGATGTTTATTACCGCTGCTGCGAGAGAGAGAGCGACCGTCCCGTGACCCGATCCGGGCACAAAAGAGAGCCGATCACCCTAGCTCATTGCCGGTTTCTCAACCGCGCACGTCCGACGCTTCCCTCGTTAAGGGATAATCGCGAGCTTGTCGTGTCCGTGGTCCGTCCCGCATCAGGTGGTAACCTGAGTAGGCATCCAGGAAGCTGAGTATCTCATTGCCCGAGGTTGAATCAACCAGTTGGTCGGTGCTCGGTAAGGGATAGCAATCCTTTAGAGTAGCCTTGTTCAAGTCGGTGAAGTCCACGCACATCCGCCACTTTCCTAAAGCTTTCGGCACCAGGACGACGTTAGCTAGCCACGTCGGGTATAGGACCGGTCTAAAGAGGTCAGTCTTCTGCCCCTTGGTGACCTGCTCCTTGATAATCGTATGCTTCTCTGGCGCATGCTTCCTTCTGTGCTGTTGCACGAGCTTCATGGTTGGGTCGAGGTTGAGCTTATGCACCACCGTCTCCTCCGGTATCCCGGGGAGTTGATCATCAGACCATGCAAAGACCCGGATGTACGTGAAAAGGAACTCTTTGTATTACTGTTGAACCTCAGAGGTTATGATGCGGGATGGACACGCGACTCGACTCCAAATGGATATGCAAGCCTCGGACTCTAAGCAAGCTCGCGATCGTCCCTAACGAGGGAAGCGTCGGACGTGCGCGGTTGAGAAACCGACAAGAGCTAGGGTGGTCAACTCACGTTTTCGTGCCCGGATCGGGTCACGGGACGGTCTCGCTCTCTCTCGCAGCAGCGGTGATATAAAAATATAGCGAGATAGATTATCCTAACATGCTCTTAAGCAGCGTCATAAAGAAATATATACGAAAATAAAGTAAAGTGCCAAGCAAGGAGCGAATACGATACCTCCACGCTCTCGGCGTGGGGAAGACGATCCCGGCCGAATTCAGTAACTCCCGCTAACAGTAATGAATTAAATTACAGCAATGACATATCACCCACTCCACGCAGGGAGGTAAAGGGCTACACCAGTGGGTCCGGGAGGACCGATCTCGGGTTGACGGGCTGCACTTGATCACCCCGTCGGCACGGTTCGGACGGCGTATGCTACTGGTTGTGGGGTCCACGCGCTGGTCGATGGGGCCGTGTGGGACCGGGATGGCTCCACTGTGGTGGGGACACCTGGATGGGTGCTCCCTGGGATGGTGGCACGCTGGTTCACCGGCCGGAGGCCGGGCGGCTCCGATCGTCACTCACCGGATTCGCTTCCCACGGATCTGTAACTTCTATTTTTCAGCGCGCGATCCGGCGAGATTGGCTGCTGCGATCAATACTGACGTCAGATCGAAGCATAGAAGGTACCGTTGGAAAGGTCTTTCAAAGTCCTTCAATTTAGGACTAGAGAGATGAACTGGATCTGCACGGATCTTGCCTTTGTTGATTTTTGAAGTTGCTGTTGGACAGTGCCCGAAATCTCAGAATATCAAAGTAGTTTCTTGAGAACTGCCATTGATCGCAGGGTAGACCTCCGATTCAGACTTCGAGCTCTTCATACAAGTTGTGTATAAATAAGCAGGAAAGATGGGAGTATTTTTTATGATGGGTTTTGTGGAGAATTGAATTTTCTGGAGATTTTATACTGGACTGTGGTCGGATCTGGACACTGGCTGACAAAACTATAGGAGAATCTGAAGATGATTTTTAGAAAATATGAGACGGCCTTTAAAAATTTAACGAAAATTCGTGGGTAGAGAGGATGGTGGATAAAACCTCCAGTAAATTTGGGGGCTCCAGAAAAAATGAAAAAGTGGTCCGGAGATGGGAAACTCAGGGTTGCTGTCACTATAGATAGAAACCTGGCAGAACTAGAATGAAATGGTGGACGAAAATAAAAAAATAACAATCAGGAACTAGAGGCCAAACCAATTTTTTTAGAACATGGGGAAAACCTCTAGAACACGTCTTGAAAATTAGGGCTCCATCTGAGCTCATGGCTGAGAGACAAAAATCGTGGCAGGACCTGTTGTCCTGGATGGACAGAACTTCAGAATCGGCGTCGCGGCGGCTCGATGGCGGCACGAACGGCGGCGGCGGCACCTGAGATGAAGATCAGAGATAGAGGGGAGGGGATAGAGAGGTTCTACACTCTAGAAATCTGGTGGAAGGAAGAGGAACCAGAGGGGAGAGAGGAGGGGGCGCAAATGGTCTCTTGCTTCACAAGCTTTTTTCTCTTTCATTAATTGTTCCAAATGAAAAAAATACAAGTATATATACTAAATGACAAATGACCAAAAATGACCTCAGATCTAGGGTTTAGAGAATATTAAATGTTTTAAACAAAATAAAAAAAAATCCTAATTAGATCTAATGGGGGGGGGTGCCCCCTTGACCATGGGGAACATGGTAGGAAAGGTAGGTAACCTACCTTTGAAAATTTAATCCACTTGTCTCCCATGTGGCCAATTAGCATTAAAACCTTCTAGATGGCCACCTAGGATGGTTGACCAGCCCCACATAGCTTAGGTGGCCCAATGGGGAAGGGCTGGGGGCCCCCTTACTTGGACCTACTGACATTTTGCATATAAACCCACTAAGACTTACAATTGCGTACCCATATAACACAAGGGTATACATACAAATATAAAAGGACATAAATGCTAACAAAATGGGGACGGTCTTGCTTCGATGTCCCTATCAATTCTCCCCGGGTGGGAAGAACTCGACCCCGTCGAGTAAAGGGGTTACTGCTCAAGTAGCTCCGGCGGATCCGTCACCGTACCAAGTAGCGCGGGTACGCTTCACTCCAAGTGATCGCCACCTGCTCATTCCGTATATACTCGATGTGCGCATGCTGCTATGGGAAGAGGCTAGTGGTGGAACACTCCGGGGTGGGGTCACTCTCAAGGGGAAGGAGGCGGCTCGAAGACTCACTAGGAATCACCGCCGAGTTCCTGTAGGTGACTAGATCTGGGGCATAGATGTAGAACTGATCCCATACTCATCAAGCGAGTCCACTCGCCTCTCACTCATAAGAGACCGACAACGAGATTGCACAAGACACTTGCAGACTCACCATGCACTAACACACGTATGCAAACCACACAAACAAGAAACTGACTCATGCATGACTCGAGACAAACCTATTGTTAGTTCGACCCGTTCGTGGGTGACGGCGGACCAGGACACGCGAATGTGTGCCATGCATGCATGTTATGTAACCGGAGATGGGTGGCATGGGGAACACCTAAACGCCCAAGTATGACCCAGTCATGCATGGATGACCCTTCGGATTTGGGAGACTTGAGAGGGCTAGGAGAGCCGGGTGTGGGTGTATGGAGGATGGGCTTAGGTGGGCCGGGGAAACCAAAGTCTTCATTATCTCCAAATGATGGTTCGGACTTATGGTTATGTAGAGGTTGCTTGGCCCGAGTAAAAAAGGTGGGATAGTGAACTCCGCGGAAGAAGTGGAGTGAGTATGAAAGCTCGGGACGTTCACTAGTGAAGGGGTCAAAAGGGTCGAAGAAGGTATGACCCCATGAAGTGGGTTCCCCCATGACTCGGTCACAAGTTAAGAAATCATAATCACCGTCATACATAGTGATCGGCGAAACGACAGTCATGTCTAGAAAATAGGATTCCTCCCTTGGGCAAAAGGGAACGTAGTCGGACTCGGCCGGCGTCGGGAGGAATAGAAGAATCTCCGTGGTGACACAACCCATGGTACACACGGAGGTAATGGACCCAATGGCCGGGTGGATGAAGCTAAGACTAGTGGGTGAGTCAAAGCCTTAGGCCAATAAGTGCGTCAACTTCCATTGTGAATCTAATCCCATAACAAGATCATCCAAGGTATCAACATGGTGACTAGACCGAAATGTAGTGTGGATTGAGTTGACCGGCACTAATGGTAAGGTGGGGTCCATAGAAGGGTAAGGATGTGGGACCAAGCCATCCTTGAGCCAACTAAGAAGCGGCTCGGCTATGTATAGTGTACCCGTAAGAAACACGGGTGGTTCGGGCGGCGGTGGCTCCCAATGTGATGGATCCGGATGAAGATCGGAAGGTAAGGGTGGTAACGGAGCACTCACAGGTGGTGAAGGCAATGGCGTAGGTAGTCCAATCGACTCGGGACTTGGTTGGGAGGTAGATGCTTGCCGAAGGGCAGCCAGGGCAGCATCATACCGATACTCAAATGGCTCGACCTCTAGTGTGACCTGATAAGACCGCGCCAGAGAGACCGCGTCACGGAAAAGACATTCCAACTGGAAGTGAAGGCGCAAACCTCTCCGGAACTGAAATGTGGCCGTGGTGCTCTCCTCTCCCAAGTCATATTCCAACCAATACTTATGATAGTCCCGAATGTACTCGGACACGGACCTATCGCCTTGGACGGGTCGGCATGGATTGGCCATTGGTGCTGAAAAGATGGGAATGGATCCCTAGGAATGGATATGCAAGGCCATTTGGACAAGACACTAGACCGACTATGCAAAGGTGGAATGTATGCACACTAAGGACAAGACGTCAAGACTCGGTACGTGGCGGAGTTAATAGATCCGAAGATCACTCGCGCAAGTGTGCGGCCTTCCCGATAGGCGTAGCCTAACGTTCGGATAACACCTTTTTATATACGAGGTTATTGGGATGAAATGTAACCTACACCGACTTAGACGATGACTAGACATAAATGACACTCTTTTTTTTTTTATTTTAGACACCCTAGACTCAACTCGCTCTGATACCAAACTGATGCGGGACGGACACGCGACTCGACTCCAAATGGATATGCAAGCCTCGGACTCTAAGCAAGCTCACGATCGTCCCTAACGAGGGAAGCGTCGGACGTGCGCGGTTGAGAAACCGACAAGAGCTAGGGTGGTCAACTCACGTTTTCGTGCCCGGATCGGGTCACGGGACGGTCTCGCTCTCTCTCACAGCAGCGGTGATATAAAAATATAGCGAGCTAGATTATCCTAACATGCTCTCAAGCAGCGGCATAAAGAAATATATACGAAAATAAAGTAAAGTGCCAAGCAAGGAGCGAATACAATACCTCCACGCTCTCGACATGGGGAAGACGATCCCGGCCGAATTAAGTAACTCCCGGTAACAGTAATGAATTAAATTACAGCAATGAAATATCACCCACTCCACGCATGGAGGTAAAGGGCTACACCAGTGGGTCCGGGAGGACCGATCTCGGGTTGACGGGATGCACTTGATCACCCCGTCGGCACGGTTCGGACGGCGTATGCTGTTGGTTGTGGGGCCCACGTGCTGGTCGGTGGGGCCGTGTGGGACCGGGATGGCTCCGTTGTGGTGGGGACACCTGTATGGGCACTCCCTGGGACGGCGGCACGCTGGTTCGCCGGCCGGAGGCCGGGCGGCTCCGATCGTCACTCGCCGGATTAGCTTCCCACGGATATGCAACTTCTATTTTTCAGCGCGCGATCCGGCGAGATTGGCTGCTGCGATCAATACTGACGTCGGATCGAAGCACAGAAGGTACCGTTGGAAAGCTCTTTCGAAGTCCTTCAATCTAGGACTAGAGAGATGAACTGGATCTGCACGGATCTGGCCTTTGTTGATTTTTGAAGTTGTTGTTGGATAGTGCCTGAAATCTCAGAATAGCAGGGTAGTTTCCTGAGAACTGCCATTGACCACAGGGTAGATCTCCGATTCAGAGTTCGAGTTCTTCATCAAAGTTGTGGAGAAATAAGCAAGGAAGACGGGAGTATTTTGTATGAAGAGTTTTGTGGAGAATTGAATTTTTTGGAGATTTTATACTGGACTGTGGTCGGATCTGGACACTGGCTGACAGAACTGTAGGGGAATATGAAGACGATTTTTAGAAAATATGAGATGGCCTTTAGAAATTCCACGAAAATTCGAGGGTGGAGGGGATGGTGGATAGAACCTTCAGTAAATTTGAGGGCTCTAGAAAAAATCAAAGAGTGGTCCGGATATGGGAAACTCAGGGTTGCTATCACTATAGACAGAAACCTGGGAGAACTGGAATGAAATGATGGATGAAAATGAAAAAATAGAAATCAGGAACTAGAGGCCAAACCAATTTTTTTAGAATATGGAGAAAACCTCTAGAACATGTCCTGAAAATTAGGGCTCCATCTGAGCTCGTGGCGGAGAGACAAAAATCGTGGCAGGACCTGTTGTCCTTGATGGACAGAACTTTAGAATCGGCGTTGCGGCAGCTCGATGGCGACACGAACGGCGGCGGCGGCACCTGAGATGAAGATCAGAGATAGAGGGGAGGGGATAGAGAGGTTGTACACTCTAGAAATATAGAGGAAGGAAGAGGAACCAGAGGGGAGAGAGGAGGGAGCGCAAATGCTCTCTTGCTTCACAAGCTTATTTCTCTTTCATTAATTGTTCCAAATGAAAAAATACAAGCATATATACTAAATGATAAATGACCAAAAATGACCTCAGCTCTACGGTTTAGAGAATATTAAATGTTTCAAACAAAATAAAAAAATCATAATTAGATCTAATGGGGGGGCGCCCCCTTGACCATGGGGAACATGGTAGGAAAGGTAGGTAACCTACCTTTGAAAATTTAATCCACTTGTCTCCCATGTGGTCAATTAGCATTAAAACCTTCTAGATGGTCACCTAGGATGGTTGACCAGCCCCACATAGCTTAGGTGGCCCAATGGAGAAGGGCTGGAGGCCCCCTTGGTTGGACCTACTGATATTTTACATATAAACCCACTAAGACTTACAATTGCGTACCCATATAACACAAGGGTATACATACAAATATAAAAGGACATAAATATAAATAAAATGTGGACGGTCTTGTTTCGATGTCCCCATCAGGTTAGGTCGGCTCCGATCTTTACTCCTAGGGTCGGGTCGTCGTTTCGGAAAATCGCTAGCAATTCGCCTCCAGGTTCGGCGGTTGCGGATTTTTCCTCGACTTCCCGGGGGCCCTTATTTTTCCCGTCCGGCCTTGTGGCTTCGACCGAGATATTGTAGCACCTTCGGGCCATTGCCTGGTTACCTCAGACTTCCCCCAATCTATTTTTTGTGGGGAACTTCATCTTTTGGTGATAGGTAGAAGGCACCGCTTTCGTTCGGTTGAGGATTCCTCGGCCGAAGATTGCGTTGTATGCTATCATACCTTTGATCACTATGAAGTCCACCATGACCGTAACGGTCTTGGGTGGGGTGCCAAGAGTAATCGGAAGGCTCAGGGCTCCCTCGGGATAGGTGGCCTGGCCATTGAACCCGCATAGGGGGGTCCGGATCGGGCGGAGTTTAGACGGATCCTCTCCCATCTTAAGGAAACATTCATAGGATAATACATCATGGGCACTTCTATTGTCAACCAGAATGCTATCTACGTTACAATGGTTTATTGTGGCCAATATCACCAGGGCGTCGTCGTGCGGGGTGCTCAGCCCCTCCAGGTCTTGATCGGAGAAGGTTATGACCTGGGGTTCGGTTGGCGGGGCCCTCAGAGGCTCGATGGCTCAGCTCGCCCGCTCAGCATGACGCTTCCTTCCTCGGCCGCTGTCTCCTCCTGATGCAGCTCCTCCGGAGATGACGTTGATGTGGACCCCTCGGGGGGCATTGTCAATCTCCTCTGGGGAGCCTTGGTCTTCTTGGCGCCCGGCCACGAACCGGGAGAGGTGCCCCTGACGAATGAGACGCTCGATCTCATCCTGGAGCTGGTGGCAGTCGCCGGTATGATGCCCATGGTCGCTGTGGAACAGGCAATGCTTGCTGCGACTGCAGTTCTTTGACTTCATTGGCTCGGGTTGGCGGAGGAGGCCCGATCCTTTGATGTCTTCATAAATCTTGTATACTGGAGTGGTTAGGGGAGTGTACCGCTTGTACTTCCGCGACGGTTCCTTGCGTTCCCCGTCTCGGTTCCGCCTTTTTCCTGGGCCCGATCTTGGCTCGGGTGCCCGCTTCTTGTCCCCCTCTCGACCCGAGCCGGTTGCGTCTTGGCAGGCACTGAACACTTCCTCGCACTCGTCGTGGCACAATGCCAGAGTCACTAGTGCAGCAAGGGTCGAGAGAGGGTGGAGGACAAGCTCGCGGCGGAGGTTCTCATCGCGGGTGCCCCCGGTCAGAGCGGTTATGGCCGAGGCGACGTCCAGGCGGGGGATCCTCAGGGCTTCTGATTTGAATCCGAGGATGTAGGCCCGAAGTTTTTCCCCTTGCGCCTGTTTGAGGGCCAAAAGCCCCGCTACCGACCTTGGGGGGCTGCTACCAGCGAAACTCTCCTTGAATACTCGCCCGAACTGCTTGAAGTCTCGGATGGATCCGGGGGCGAGGGCCCGGAACCATGCTTGGGTGCCTTGGACCAGGGTGGTCACATAGGCTCAGCACTTGATGGCGTCGGATGCTCCGTGAAGGGTCATCAGAGCGTCGAAGCTGTCAAAGTGGTCGGCCGGGTCGCCATGGCTGTCGTAGGGCTTGAAGGTCGGGATAGAGGTTCATGGAGATACCTCTGCCTTCAAGATATGGTCGGAGAATGGGGATATCTCCTCGTCCTCTGGTGGAGAGGTCTTCTGCAGGGCTCGCAGGGCGCGCTCCTGCTCTGCGAAACGTCTCTCGAATTCTCGCAGTCGGAGGGATAGCTCCGGTTGCCGCTACGCCATAGGGCTGAGGGGGCGTGAAGGCAGGCTGTCTTGGCCCTCCCTGTGGACTTCGATCTCCGGGAGGGGACGACATGCCCCATGCCTGCCCCGCTTCGGCGTGGAGGAAGCCTCTTGCTCCGGAGGGGGGGCTTGCGAGGGTCCTCCTACTTTGTTGCGGATGGGCTACTGTCCTCGGAGGGTGAAGCGGCCTCCGGCGGTGTGCTGGGACACGTTCTCATGGGGAGGGCTCTCCGGAGGGGCGTGTGACCTTCCATCCCTAGCCGCCTGGGTCCTCATGAGTTCCACGAGGACGTCCAGTTTCGCGTTGAGGGCTTGGAAGGCGTCGGCGTCGCCGTTGAGCGTCAGCCCTACCGTCGTGGGAGGAGGGGGCGGCAGCCCGGTCGTGGGCGGAGGGGGCGGTCCGTCGGCGGGAGTGCTGGCACCGGAGGGGGGGATTTGGGAGGCTTGTGAGGGGCCTTCCCCTGCCGCCGTCGTGGCCTTTCCCCTGTCGCCGGCGGACCTCCTCCCTGAACTTATTCTCACCATACTGGCTCTTTGGTCGTTTCCCACAGACGGCGCCAGATGAAGGGGCGTGATCTCGCGCTGGTCCTGAGCTGGGAGGATGATCAGCGGGTAGTGAACTGCAGAGAAAGGGAAACGAATCAGGAGGCCCAGGGATGGTTCCTTGGGGAAACCCTCCGATGCTTAAGTCAGTAGAGCAATGGTGGAAGGTATTGAGAGATGTAGAAAAAGATGCGCGAGATTCCCCAACACCAAGATGGTGAAGTGGTTCCTGCTCAGGGAGTGTTAGGCCTATATCTGCCTCCTTTGCCGCCGGAGGGAGTCCCTGGTTTATATAGCGAGCTCCTCTGATGAGTTCCATAAGTTGAGGAGTTTCAGGCGGGAGTTACGTCCTCATCATGGGATCGTTACATTCTCGTCGTGGGCTCTTCATAACCGTGGGGGATCGTGGCTCCCTTATCCCGCTGAACTCCTGCTCATAAAGGACTGTCAACGGCTGCATGGATAAATATTTGTCAGTCGATCCGAGCATGAGAAGTGCCAGCCCTGTCCGGGCGATAGGCATAGCTTGGATGCAGTCAGATCGGAGTGGGCGCGGAGCGCTCACCCTTCATCCCGATGAGGGATGGCTCGGGCGTGGGTCTTCCTCCGTTCTATCGTTCGGGCCTTCCGAGCCTAAGGGCTGCCGAGGAAGGATGGGATCCCGAGTGATCTTTATTGTGCTTTTCTGCCGAAGTGGGCCCTAGAGGGCTGTCAGTTGGATGAGCTGAGCCTCGTTCGGTCCTGATGGGCCTAGTTTGGCTGCTCTTAATTGGGCTACGGAAATCCCCCTCTCCACCCGTGTTTTGGCAAGGTGGTTGCCTCTGGGAAGTTCTGCCCAATTCCCTTGTTGTGTGAGGGTGTGTTGGCACTGCTCCAGAAGGACGAGTACCGGTTGGGCAGTGTTCGTGAGAATTCTTGGCTGGTGTTGGAATTTTTCGATTCGTTGCAGATCGAAGTCTGCGGAGTTGGAGAGGATTGCCATATTATGAGAGAGAATCTGCGCTCGAGGTTCGAGGTAATGGAGCTTCCTCACCTTGCTTTTTCGGTGTTGACCAGCCGAGTTGTGGATTGTCGGGATGGTGAGTCCCGAGTTGCCATGTTGGTTGCGCGCGTGGATCAGAGTGCGCAGCGGAAGCCTAGTGGACTCACAACCCACAGGTTTAAGATCGTAGCGTTGGTTGCTATTGGTGGATTCTGGAGGTTGCATTGAGAATTTGAGGATTGGTTCCTCTGTGCGAGACATGTTGTTGCTGTGCCGTTGCTTGAGGTGTTGTGGTCATGGCACTGGCAGGATGGAGTGTTGGGGGAAAAATGTGGCAAGTGTGCCGCATGAGTACCCTATTCATGTGATGAAAGCCATGTCAGGTGTCGGTGTGACCTGGATGGGGTTGTTGAGGATGTCGCCTGACGGAGGTCGAGGACGTGATGGTCAGAGTTGGTGGCTTGGTGCCCGACTTGTATTGGAGGTTGTGTCCTCGGATGAGATCATGTTTTGAAGAAGTGATCTCTGACAGATTATGGGTCCCTATTGACAGCTGTGAGTGGCTGGTGAGCCTTAATAGTGTGACCGACCACAGCAGCGTCTGTGGGTTATGGTCGTGTTGGATTGTGATGGACGGGACCCAACTGTGATGAAAATTTATGTTGTTTGAAGACCTGCGTGCGTTGGTCGTGGTGTTGGCGACTAGGTTGTTATAACATTGGATGGCACTTTCCTCCCCTAGAGACGTATGCCATGAATTGTTCCGGTGGTGTCCCGTGGATCTGTGATGCGGGCGAAATCGGGATTGGCAGGTGTCCACTTGGATTTATTGAGATAGGATTCGATGAGACAGGACAGAAGAGTGACGCTTGTGCGTGGAGGTTCTTGATGGGACGTTGGTGTCGCAATGGTTATCCCTGGTTTGGTGACCAGCATGGGATGGTTCCCCTTTAAGTTTGAGTCAAGTGAGGTGATGACCGAAGACACCAGGATCTTGTCATTTGGTTTCATCGTGCTCCCCTGAGAGGGTCGAGTTGGCGCGATGATCACGATCGGATGCGGTGTTCAAGAGAAGCTCGGCTTGAGATGTGATAATTATCTGTGTGAGTCAGCGGATGGCCTGTCGTGAGTTGGATCGTGCCTGCTGGGCCGGTGGAGGTTTCCTGTTGGCGAGCAGTGGGTGACCGGCGTGTGGTCTCTCACAAACAAGAGGTGCTGGTGGTTGCGCGTCGAGATTGGTGAGAGCTACGTATCAGTGAGGCCTTTAGTGGTCGTTTCTGTGATGTACTTTCCATATGTGATCTGGGCTTTGTCGAAGTTTGTCTTCTGGCAGAGTTGACCCAGTGATATGTCTGGCTTTCAGCTTGCCAGGTGTGAGGGGATCCTTGGCGCTGAGTTGATGATCTGGTTGCGGTCTGTTGAGATGGCTGCATGGGCTGATGGAGGCTCTGTATTGGTTGTTCCCTTAAGAAGGGTGTAAAACTAGTCAGCTGGTTGTGAAGCTGACGTGTGTATTGTTCGCCGACCATAGGATGGATCGGTACCTGCTTCTCGTGATGAGGGTTGTGTCTCCTCGATGAGCAAGAGGGTGGCAGCGGTACCATGATTGGTCTTCGCTGTGACTGAGGTGATGCCTGACTGTGTCCTTTGGTGTACGCCTGCTCTTATGGCCGGTGTGTGCGGCGTGCGGAGAAAGGTGTTCTTCGTGATTGTGGTCTGGCTGTGTCCCTCAGGTTGAGAGCTTTTGTGAGAATCGAGGTTTTCTGTGCTGGGGCTCTGACGGCGTTGTCAATTGGTTAAGGTGTTATTCCCCTGTGACTTGGTGCTAGTCCTGAATTTCGAGGATGAAATTTCTTTAAGGGGGGAGGGCTGTAATCCCCCGGATTTTTTTAGATATTTTTCGAATCATTTTCGTGAGTCTCGGAGTGTATTTTGTGCTTTATACGTGTTTTTCCCTGATGCGCATTCGGAACTCTGTGCAGGGCGAATTGTGGCATTCTCCGACTCCGGGACAGTACCGGCACATTATGTTTCTCACGAGGACCGTGAAGGTAATTTTTAGTATTTTTCTGAATTTTTAGAATTTCTGGGTTTTTCTATATATATTAACCCCTTAACCTCTCTCTCTCCCCATTCTCTCTTTCTCACTCTCTCTCATCTCTTTCTCTCCCCCTCTCCTCGGGCGGCCGACGGTGGCGGAGGAGGGTGAGGCGGCGATGGCGGGAGGCAAAGAGCAAGGAACGGGTCGAGGATCGAGGGCCGGTGGCGGGTAGAAGCTCGGTGGTGCGCTCGTGAACCGGCGAGGGTTTAAACGGCATTTCTTCGCAGATCGGTGACCTCGGGGCGCGAAATCTTCGGTGGAGGTAGGGAGATGGACCCCCAGCTCGTGCATTTCCTTTCCCGCGAGTTTTGTAGGCCGTGGTGAGCTGAGTGGGCTTATTTTAGCTTTTTGGGGAAAATCCATATTTTTGGGGAGTGAGCCGGATCTCTCGTTTCGTGGCGTTTTTGGACGATCTAGGGATTTAGATGCATGCTAGGAGGCTTGGGGATAGATTCTCCTTTGTTTCCCCATCACCCGGGGGTGATTGGGGCGTGGATCGGATTTTTGGGACGTTTCCCGCCGTTTCGGGTTCGGGACGCCTTAGCGGTTGTTCCAGAGACCGCTAAGGGCTCCAAGCGGACCAAGGGTAGACAGCTAGAGGTCTCCCTATGTCGGTTCAAGGCTGGCGGCCGCGCGATAGACCAACAGGGTCCTTGGCGGTCCAGGGTTCGACCGCTAGGACCGCTTGAGCTTCGTGTGTTCCGAGGGTTTGGCGGCCCAGAGGTGGACCACCAGGGCCGTTGGCGGTGCAGTAATAGGCCGCTAGGCTCTGCTTCACGATCCAAGGGTAGACCGCTATGGGTCCGTGGTTTCTGTGTGTAACGGTCTAATGTTAAACCGCTAGACTATCCTTGGCGGTCTAAGGTTAGACCGCTAGGCCTTGTGGCGGTTTAAGGTTAGACCGCTAGGAGATTTCCATGCTCGCGATGTCGGGTTCGCGTTGTGTTGGTCTCCGGTCGACCCGGTTGTGACCCAGTGGTTGACCTTCGGCCTTGTGAGTATCCCAGACACCTCGTGGGTCCCGTGTCCATATTTTCGGGGTGTCGGGAGGTGCAGTGTTACCTCGATTAGCGTGCCCATAGGTATGTGTGTTTCGGGCTTTGTGTCACGCTTGATCGAGTCACCGTGTATGGTGTGTGTGCGGTGGGGTTCCCCCGCATGTCGTGAGCTTCTCCGAAAAATGATTCCCGAGTAGGCCATGTGTGTAACCTTGGACTGCGAGTCCAGTCATTCAGCCTGGGGCTGGAGGTTTCCTGCTTTTCCCTGGGATGGGGAATCAGCGTGGCGGCTTGTGAGTTGCCTTGGGAATCATGCTTCTGTGTTTTTCGTGAGGGCCGTGTGTGTGGCCTGTGGACTATGAGTCCAATTGCCGAGCTTAAGGCTGGAGGGTTCTTGGTTCCCTTTTCGAGGGAATGGTCTCGGCGGTTGTGAACTGCCTCATGAGACATCGTGTCGAGGTTTCTGACCCTAGGGTTAGGGTAGATTGAGGGCGTGGAGCCGTTCGGTGCAACGGTCTTGACCCCGAGTCTTGTGACTCAAGGACCGTTGGATTTAGTGAGTCTAGAGGACTGTCCAGAGTCCAGTGGCTTGGTGCCACTTGGTCCTTCGTGACTTTCGCGCAGGGTGCGTGCGTGTTTCTCAGAGTTTCTCCTTGGAGAGTGGTCACATCAGTGACTCCCCACTAGTCGTAACCTTCCGACACGCGTGTGGTCCCACCAGGGAGTGGTGGTGAGGCTTTACCCGAGAGAGCCGGCTTAAGGCTGGTTGTCGTAGGGCCTCCCACTGTGGCGGCTCGAGTCCGGGCCAGGAGGAATACCAGCTAGAGGGCCTGACGTACCGCAGTCAGTCAGTGTGTGGACACGTGGTCGGGGACTTCGGACGCGTGCTGACGAGTACGACCCCGCCTATACCCTTGTTCTGTGGTCACATGTATGGTGTCTTTGTCTCCGCCTGGGGCGTCGCAGCGAGACACTTGAGGATGTGGACTAAGTCATCAGTGGACGCATTCGGCCTTGCTTCTGGTGGGCAGGTACTCCTATCATGTGAGACGTGACTCTCTTGTTTCCGGGTTTTGTTTCCCGTCTGTGAGACGTGATTTTTTGGACCGTCCAGTGTTTCCGAGGTAGTGGCCAGGGTGCCAGTGGCTTTACCGAGGTTGCGTCTTGTTGGTGCGGTACCCGCGACCAGGTGGTCGGGGTTGCACCGTGGACAGCATGTCTAGGTTGGCCTTGTCCTGGGAGACATGCTTTACGGCGAGGCTGCCGTAGGTTTCACCTCGGTAGGTGGTGTTAGTGTGGTTCGGTGCCCGATTGTGAGATCATGGTTTTCCCTTTCTGTTTGACCGGTACAGTAGGAGTAGATGTAGTGTCGAGTTTTGACCGGTCACCGGTTTGCTGTTCCTGCTATAGTTGTAGCTGCTTTCCTTTCCACTACCGCCGTTGTTTTCGGTTGGGGTTCTACAAGACCCCTACTGAGTCTCTGTTTGGAGACTCATCCCTGCTTTTCAGGTGTGGTGGTTCTTCCTCGAGGTTCGAGGGTGCAGCGCATGAGTTATGTAGTAGCCAGCTCGTCGGGCCAAGTGTTCACTTGGCATGTGGTACGTTTTACTGCTTTAGACTGTACTTTATGTTGGACTAGACTCTATTGTAGTAATTATTTATTTATTTCTGTTAATTGTTGAATTGTCCTGCCTTATTTCCTATTTCTTTGTACCTCCACACTCCTTTAGCCCTTCCGAGCCCTCTCGACTCGTGGGCGGCGGGCCAGGATTCGAATGGTATCGGGCTCCTCTCGGTATCCGGATCTTGGGTCGCTACACACTTCTTGAGGCGAATGGGAGTGACCGAAGGCTTCTTGAGATGCTTGTCCGGAGCTTGAATCTCCCCAGTGGTTGCTTGTGTTATGGTAGTTTTCACGGGATTCCATAGCTTTATGTTCTCTTCCCACATATGGTGGCAAAAGGTGTAGAGATAGAAAAGTGTTACATTGGGCCTCGTACTACACCTTTATGATGTTTTTTGTTGGGAAGAGAGATCAGCCCTCCCGAGAAAACTTGCAACCAATAAGCAGCGCATCAGAAGGACCCTTGGGTGTAATCTCAGGGGACAACCCTCCGATGCTTAAGTCAGTGAGATGAAAGGGGGAAACCATAAGAAAGAAGAGGGGGAGAATAGTGCTCAAAAGAAGGTGGGAGTTCTCGGAAGAGGCACCGAGTGCCTGGGAGAATGCTCTGGAGTATCGGGACCTTCCTTAGGCTTATGGCATTGTGTGTACTCTGTATCTCCCTGTGTTCTCTGTATCTACGAGTGTCCATCCTTGGTGGTCCATCTAAGATCCTATTTATATGATTCACCTTAGAGTCATTCGTTTCCTCACTTAGTGGGGACGTGGTTAGTAGGGCAAAGAATTCCTCGATGATCATCCACTATCCGCTCGTCCGTTCTCCGAGGATTGGAAGGGCATCGTTGGGAGAATCATGGCGGCGTGGGTGAGACCTGATGCCTGTTGGGGTAACTCCCCGTGATTATGGTCCTAACGTTCACCCGTTAGCGAGTTTGATGACATTTGGGACGCATGTGCATGGAGTTCGAGCCCATGGGCCAGCTAGTCTCGAGTGAGCCTCACAGGGTGACGTTCTTGGACTGTGGGCCGATCAATGAGGGTTGTACTGGACCTGGCGTTAATGAGTCGCACAGGGTTTGGCGATTTCCCCCCTCCTCAATCGTCTAAGTCCATCGCATCATCTACTTCTTTAAAGTTAATGTCGATCGCCCACTTTTCCATCATCTAACTGTCCTTCGTCCAAGTCCGCATTATCTAAGTTACAACATCCCCCATATCATCTACTTTTTGCTTTGTCCATTTTTGCTCCATCTACTTTTGCTTCGTCTACTTTTGCATCACCTAATTTTCATTGCGTCTAAGCCATTTGCCTAACTTTCCATCATCCACGCCATTGTCTAAGTTCTCTTTGCCTATTTGACTTAGCCAATCTTGCTCCGTCCAACTCACTCCATCTATCTTTCATATCATTTACTTTTCATTGCCTATCATCTACTTTTTCATTGTCTAAGTCATCATCTACTTTATGATCACATCATCTAACGTTTCTTTTGTTTAACTTCCGCTTTGTCTATCTTTCTCCCCTTCCATCTAAGTTCATTGCCTAAGGAGTCTTTCACCTAGGGTTTCTGTCATCTAAGTTAAGTTCGTCAAATTTTTGATTTTCTACCCTTTAATCTACTTTTCTTTGTTCATGCTACCGTCTATGTCCTCTTTCGTCTAACTCCCTTCGTCTAACACTGAATTCAATTATTTATCATTTTTGACTCACTAAATGATTAAATTTCAAAAAGTGTTGAATAAAAAATTTGGTGGGGACACCGGGTCCACTACCGGGCCTACTACTCGGAGCCGATACCGCACCGCCCCGACCGCACCGAGCTTGTGGTTTGGAGACTCACTCGAAGACTCGGCATCCTGAGTAGATACTTGTATGTATTTGTACGTATTTGAGTATTGAGTATGTACGTGTGTAAAATACATGTATTACTACATGTATATTTACTTTTATTTTATTAGGCAAGGTTGGTCAAAAGACATGTGTATTTTATTTTTATTAAACCCATAAGTCAAAGGTGGGTTGTTGGGTTTTATTTTATTAGACTAGGATATATATGCAAATAGGTAAAGTCTAATGGTATGTATGTTATGGCTTTCCCTATATATAAGGGGGGCTAAGGGTGTTGTTACGTATGTTATATGAAAGAATCAAGAAAGCTTGCCATCGCTAGGTGCCTTGGCCCCTTTGTGCTTCCCCCTTCCCTATTTGCTCTTTGCGAGAATAGAGTGTCGCCTGGTGAGAGACCGCCCGGTGTGAGGCCGAGCTGCGTGAGGTAGCAAAATATCCCATCTTGTTCACGTCCCGGAGCTGCCGTCGATCCGTCCTCCGATGCCGTCCGCGTCAAATTTGGTATCAGAGCCCGACCACGGTGCCTCCGTCAACTCCGACGTCCCCGTCATCTTTCCCCCTTCTTTCTTTTGTTTGCTAGAAGTGAAAAAAAAAAGAAAAAAAAGGAAACCAATAGTTGAGTTCTGATTGGTTGAGCAGAAGAAAGAGAAAAGGAAAAAAAATTCACTCCCCCTAATCTCTCTCTCTCTCTCTGTTAATCTCTCTCTCTCTCTGACGCGTACAGCGCCAGCGTGTGGACGGCCTCGTTGCCCGCACCCGGCTGTGCGCCCGCCTGCGCCCCGCCCGCGTAGTGTCGCCCGCCTTGCTCACGCCGCGTCGGCCTCATCACCCGTGTCGCGCCAGCGCGCCCGCCCCCGCGCACCGCACCCAGGCCCAGGCCCGCCCGCGCCCGAGCCTCGCCGGCCACGCGCCCTCGCCGCCCACGCCCTGCCGCCTGCAGTCGCACGAACCAGCGTCACCCTGCCCGCTGTGGACGCACTTTTCGTTCGTCTATTATGCTCGTCTGTTCGGGAATGGTTGCTTCGTCTATTAAGTGCGTGGGCGTGCCAGTCACAAAGTGACAATTTATTCGGGCTCCGAAGAGCCCATGGTGCGCTCGATCTGACTCGGTCAGACGATTGTGTGGTTCGTGTCGGGACCAAAATCCACCGTGCCATAAAGGTCACGGCGTCATTTACATCCCCCGTACGGGGGAACACCCTTGATTAATCGCCGGGATTCAGGGCCCCATGGCCATGAAATTAATTGCATGAAAGGTATATTACGAGGTATCGAAATCCTCGCGCGAGGGCGAGAAGAAAATCATTCGCGGTCATGTCGGTCGTGTACTGACCATTTAATGTTCGGATAAATGTCCGGCTCGAGGAAAAGCGTGATCGTCGAGGGAAAATCGAAGCATATGTATGCCAGGATATGGCAAATTTATTGTTCGGAAGAGCGGAAAACGTTCGGCTGAGCCTCGGTTGGAGCGGTCAAAAACCAGTAAATCTGTTGGCCCGGTGCAAGAGCAAGCTGCGACCATACTGCGGTGGGCCCCCCGCGGTCGAAACAAAACTTGCATGAGCGTCATTAATATTTTCGGTGCCAAGGGGCAACGAGGGAGTATCCCTTGAATCAGCTGAAAAGCCCTGTGTCTAGGGAAGCAGACGTTCGAAACGTGTCGGTCATTCGGGAGGCCGTTCAATATTCAGACGGGTGTCCGGCTTGAGAGTATCATAATCGTCGCAGGAGGACCTGGAACATATGTATGCTGTGATACGGCAAATACATTATTCCGAGACACTGAAAACATTCGGTTAAATCTCGATTAGTGTAGCAGGAAACTAGCGAATTTATTGGCCCGGTGCGAGATCGAGTCGGGACCATACCGGGGGGCGCCTCCCGCGGTCCAAACGGGACTTACGTGGGCATCATTAATGTTCCCGGTGCCGGAGGGCAACGGGGAAGAGTCCCGGAACTAGATTCCAAAACCAAAACATGTTCGAAGGAAGCGAGCTATAGGCCGAGGGTGCGGGTCAGACAATGACCATAATCAGGACGGACCCGAGGTCCAAGCACAGCCCACAAAGGCCTTATTGATATTCCCGTATATAGGGTCCAGGGATGACAGGAGCCATCTCGTTCTATTCAGATTTCTGTAGGTCACTTGCGGACCACTTGATATTCGGACAAGGGTCCATATTGAAGGTGCGACGTGGATAGGAACAACCCTGTACAAATGTATGACGAGTTTACGGCAATTTCAATGAAAGGGCGGGAACGAATCCCGATAGGGTGAATCTGATTTAACAGGCTATCGGCCCAGAGCAATGCCGGCTCACGACCATGTCGGGGAGGGAGCTGTCGGCCATATTGGTTGCTCACGGGTCTTTTTATGTTCAAACACAGGTCCGTAATAGAAACGCGGCGAAAACCGAGGTGAACCCGTTCAAATGTCTACCGAGCGTGCGGTAATTTTAGTAGTGGCTCGGAAGGGATCCGGCTTGAGAAACGAGTCCGGCTTAATCGGAATGTCAGCCCGAGGCGAGGTCGGGCCATGGCTATTTCGGGATAATTCCCAAGACTCAGGCCCAGCCCGCAAGGGCGGTATTGTTATTCCTTCAGCACCGGGTCGCAGGGGAGACGGGGCTGCGGTGTAGATTTTACCATTGTTTTATCATTATTTAAAATTTCATCATTATTATTCTTTAATTTGTGCGTATCTTTGAGTGAGTTCGTCATTACTATCTATTTATCATTTTTTCTTTTTATGATTTATTTATTTGTCATTGTTATTGTTAGGTTTGTTATTATTTTTTGTTCATTTTATAGTCATTCATTTGCTTGTCGTGTTTCGTTAAGTTTGTTATTATTATCTATTTTTAGTTATCTTTTATTTATTTATCATTCTTATCGAGTTTGTCATTATTATTCATTCATTTTTGTTATCGTTTATTTGTCTATTTATTATTATTATTATTATTAAGCTTATTATTATTACTACTTATTTCTTATTATTCTTATTTACTTATTCATCCCTTTTTAATTTGTTATTATTTATTGTTATTATTATCATTATTGTTTGTTATTATTTCTCCCTCTTCTTTTGAGTTTACTGTTATTATCATTATTTAATTTTTTGTATCATTATTTGTTTACTTATTATGCTTTCTTTTAGCTTATTATATTTCTTATTATCATTATTTCTGGTGTACCGCTGGGTCAAGGGAGTGTGCCGCCGAGGGCCAGGAAAGGCGCACCGCTGAAGGCCGCCAGGGGAGTGTGCCGCTGAGGGCCAGGGGAGCGTACCGCTGAGGGCCGAAGGAGCGTGCCGCTGAGGGCGAGGGGCATGCCGCTGAGGGCCAGGTGTAATATCCCGGACCTTTCGGATCCTTCTTCGTGGGTCCCGGATCTGGTTTTCGGAGCGTCCAGCTCTGTTGTGTCCGAAATTTCGTTTCAGACATCTTTCGTGTTCGGATCGGCGCGATCCGGAGTCGTTTCGGAGGCCCGGAGGCGTTCCGCGGCTTTTCCGTGTGTGTTTTCCGATTCCCGGTGTGTGTTTCGGCTTTTCCTTCGGACGCTCGCTGCGGGTTAACTGGGCCGTTCACCCGGGCACGAGTGGTACCGTTGCGATCGGTGCGTTCCGAGGATTCCAGAAATGTATTTTTCTATTTTTCGGTATTTTTCCGAAAATTTGGATTTTCTATAAATCCTAATCCCTTTTCTTTTCTTTTTCCCTTTTCTCTTTCTTCTTCCTCTCCCTCTCTCTCGCGACCGTGAGCCCTCTCTCTCTCCCTCTCTCCCATTCGGACGTGGCAAGCCCCTCTCCGGCTACGGACGGCGGCGGGGCGACGGCGCGGACGCGTGGGCGACGGTGAGGCGATCTCGTGGGCGTGCGGCGAGCGTGGGAAGCGTGGGGAGTTCGTGAAGCTTCGAGCATTCTTCGTGATTCGTGATCGATCCGGCGGAGCATTCGCTCCATTGAGGTAGGGTGACGTTCCTTAGCCTCATGCCGTTCTTTTCCGTGATTTATAGGCCGCGGGGAGGCCGAGAGGGGATCATTTGAGCGTTTTTGGGTTTTTCCATGATTTGGGGAGAGCTCGCCCGATCTATGGATTCAATGCATGGATTCGTGTTTTGAGGGCCTAGAATCATGCTAGGGGTCCCCAGGGGTCTTCCCCTTTGTTTTCCCCCTCTCCTATGGAGGTATGGGGGCGTGGTTAGAATTTTTTTGGGCGTTCTTACCGTTTTTCGGCCGCGGACTGAGAACGCGCTATACTCCAGTAGCGCGTTCTTGGAGGTCGCGCTGCCCCGACCGAGCGCGTTCATCGGAGAAGATGAACAGTTTGGCGGTTCGTGTCGCGCTATGGGGCCCTAGCGCGATCATCATTGTCGCGCTAGGAGGACCTAGCGCGATGGTTCCTGTCGCGCTTGGGAGACCTAGCGCGATCTTCGCTGTTGCGCTAGGGTTCCCTAGCGCGTTCTGCCGTGTCGCGCTAGGTGTCCCTAGCGCGATTTGGTTCATTGTTGGGTGTTCCCCTTGGGCCGTGTGTGCGTCCCGGGCACCCCGTGGAGTTCCGTGACCGTGTTTTTGGTGTCTGGAAGTCCCGTTCGCCTCGGTCAGGCGTTTGACCGTGGGCAATGCGTCTGTTTCTTTTCCGACCATGGTCGCCGTGCGACGGGGCTGGTGCGTGGGGTGATTCCCACACGTTGTCGGTTTCGGACGTTGTTTTCCGTTGACTCGAGAGTCTACTCCTTCAGTGACCCTCCACTAGTCGTAGCCCACCAGTACGAGGTGCTGGTCTCACCTGGGAGTGGTGTACGGGCACCCACCTTTCGAGACGGTTTGTGGACCGGTTACCGTAGGCCCCTCGTCGGTAGCCAGAGTCCGGCTACGGGGGAAAACCGGTCAGAGGACCAGACCTAGTGACGCAAGGTCTGTGTGTGGACACGTGGTTGGGGGCGGTTGGACCCACGTCGACGGGCGTGACCCCAGCTAGTTACTTGTTTGCGGTTACTTGTACGGTGTTTGCGCCTCGGGTAGGACCTACCACGTCAGGCGGTTCACCTGCGGTGCGGTATAAGACGTCAGGGGACGCTACCGGCTGTGCTTCTAGTGGGTGGTACTCCTGTCGAGTACGGAGTGTTAGACTGTCAGTCGTGTGTTTCCGACCTTCGGGTTTTGACGGTTCGATCGTTGAGTTTCGGTCTTCTCGTACCGTGGCACGTGTGCCGGTTTGCGTGCCGTAGGGTCTAGTTCTGTAAGAGTACAGGGCTTTCCTTTCCGAGGTACTTTCCTACCGCTAGAGTAGTGGTTTCTCGTTTTTTTTTTGAGGTAGGGTTCGAGTGATCCCTACTGAGTCTTGTTCTGAGACTCATTCCCTGCGTGTTTTCACCGTGTTTCAGGTGAGGCGCCACCTTCGGGGAGCGCGTCAGGAGCGCAGCGTGGTGCGGGTGCCCAGAGGTAGTGCCAGAGGTCAGAGCCGGGGGATGCCTCGTGTAGCTGTACTTTTCTTTCTTGTCACTGTACTAGTCGTGGACTGCTGTTATTATTGTTCTTTATTGTGGATCATGTAAATTGTTAATTTATTTCCTGCTTAATATTAGAACTGTTTAATTTCTGCAATTATCTGTGATGCTTATGTAGTTTCCACACCATCCTTTTAACCCTTCCGAGTCTTCGGACTCGTGGGTGGCGGTACGAGTCTCGGGTTATCGGGCCTTCCCGGTAATCGGATTCTCGGGTCGTTACAGCTGGTATCAGAGCGCGGTTGTGGAATTACATGAGAATCATAGGTAATTGTATTGGTCCACTAGTCCACAACGATGATGTACATGTGACGCTGGCATTGGGCACCGCGTGTTTTATTCTGACATTGCCGTTTCCGTGTTTTCTGTCTTGTGCTTCAGGAGCGAGGATGGCGCCGAGGAGGAGTTCTCGCTCTCAGCAGGGGCAGTCGACTGGAGGTCAGGAGATCCAGCAGGGGGTCCAGAGGGACCAGGAGGAGCATAGCAGAGTTCCGGGAGCTACCGAGGCCGCGGATGCTGCGAGGGCTCCGGGGGCCGAGGATTTCTTCCGTGGCATGTACCATCTCATGTCTCAGCAGTTTGGCGGAGAGGCTGTTGAGGGCTCGTCAGCTAGGGGTGGGCCGGGCCGAGCGGTGAGGGACTTCATGCAGTTCCATCCACCTTACTTTAGCGGCCAGGCAGACCCTGATGCGGCTCGTGATTGGCTCGATGAGATGGAGCGGGTGTTCAGTTCTGCGAAGAGTACTGCCGAGGACAGAGTGGGGTTGGCCTACAACCAGTTGCAGGGTACGGCTCGGAGGTGGTGGTCTTCCGAGTGGAAGACGTCCTTTCAGTTTCGTCCACTTGAGCAGGTCGGGTGGGATGACTTTGTCAGTGCTTTCGAGCGTACGTACTGTCCAGACGTCGTTGCTACGCAGCGGATGCGGGAGTTTCTGGAGCTGGTGCAGGGTGACATGTCCGTGTTGCAGTATAGGGCCCGATTTGTCGAGCTGGGTCGGTACGCACCTTATATCATGGAGCATGAGAGGGTGAGGATGACGCAGTTTGTGCAGGGCTTGAGGTTGGAGCTGAGGCACTATTTGATCGCGAATGGGGCCACTGATCTAGAGACAGCGTCTCGTGTTGCGATTTCCTTGGAGATGGATATGCAGAGGACTCGAGGACCGATCAGCCAGGGACAGTCTTTGTCAGGTCGCAGCCAGCAGTCGGCTACCCAGCAGCAGGGTTTCTTCCAGCATGCGTCGGGTGGTTCAGGAGTACCGGCACCGGCAGCGTCAGTGGCAGGATCTGCGTCCTTCGGCTCGAAGATCGAGAAGTTCTTGAAGAAGAGTCTTCGGAAGAAGCACAAGGATCAAGGGCAAGCTTCATCGGGCAGTGTACAGCAGCCGATTCCTTTGCAGCGCCAGGGATCAGTGGGTGGATCGCGAGGACCTTGTCCACGGTGTGGTGGGACCCACCCAGGCAGGCAGTGCACGGCGCCGATCATCTGTTTTCGGTGTGACCAGCCAGGGCACATGGCGCGTGACTGTCCTCAGAGGCCGCCGCAGCAGCAGGTTCCCCAGCAGCAGCAGCAGCAGGGACAGTATCCACCGCTACCCAGGTCAGCTAGTGTGGGAGGAAGGCAGAGGGCTCGTGGCCAGATCACGCACTTGACCAGGGCAGAGGCAGTGGCGTCGCAGCTCGTGGAAGGTACCGTTCAGATTTTGGGTTGTGCGGCTCGGGTTTTATTTGATTCTGGCGCGTCTCATTCGTTTATTTCGGAGGATTTCGCGTCGAGCGTCGAGGAGCCGGTGACCCAGTTGTCCTGTGATTTGACAGTGGAGTTGCCTTCGGGTGACTTTATGGTCACTCCGTATTGCTTCGACCAGGTTCCGGTGTGGATCGATGGGCGGAGTATGCCAGGCAGGTTGTATGCATTGCAGCTTCGGGATTACGACGTGATTCTAGGCATGGATTGGCTCGAGACTCATGGAGCGGTGGTGGATTGTGGGATGAAGAGGGTCTACTTCCAGCATCCGAGCAAGAGGACCTTCTATTTCCAAGGTATCCGTTCCACCTCTTCTCGATTCCTTATCTCTGCTATTCGAGCCCGTCGATTGCTTGATTCATGTTGTCAGGGTTTTCTCGCGTCTGTGGTTGTGTCTGACCGGATGGAGCCGGATGTCGAGGACATTGCGGTGGTGCGCGAGTTTCCCGATGTTTTTCCTGAGGAGTTGCCTGGATTACCTCCCCAGCGGGAGATCGATTTCGTGATCGAGGTTGTACCTGGTACGGGACCTTTGGCGAAGGCTCCCTACCGTATGGCCCCCGCTGAGCTGAGGGAGTTGAGGGCGCAGTTGCAGGAACTGATGGCCAAGGGGTACATTCGTCAGAGCTTTTCCCCTTGGGGTGCGCCCGTGTTGTTTGTGAAGAAGAAGGACGGTAGTCTGCGGCTATGCATTGACTATCGGCAGCTGAATGAAGTGACCATTAAGAACAAGTATCCGTTGCCGCGGATTGATGATTTGTTCGACCAACTTCAGTCTGCGCGGGTGTTCTCGCGGATTGATTTGCGGTCCGGTTACTATCAGCTGAGAATTCGCGAGTCCGATGTGGAGAAGACTGCGTTCAGTACGAGGTACGGGCATTATGAGTTTCTGGTGATGCCGTTTGGGCTCACCAATGCCCCAGCAGCCTTCATGGACCTGATGCAGAGGGTATTTCATCCGTATTTGGACCAGTTTGTGGTCATCTTTGTGGATGACATCCTTGTTTATTCGCGGTCTGCTGAGGAGCATGCGTACCATTTAGGTGTGGCGCTGCAGACGTTGCGAGATCACCAGTTGTATGCGAAGCTCAGCAAGTGCGAGTTTTGGCTCAGCGAGGTGCACTTTCTGGGGCACGTGATTTCTGGTGATGGCATTTCCGTGGATCCCGCCAAGGTCGAGGCTGTGATGCAGTGGCCGAGGCCGAGGTCGGTGACGGAGATCCGGAGTTTCTTGGGGCTTGCGGGGTATTATCGCCGGTTTATCCAGGATTTTTCCCGCATTGCGACCCCGATGACGAGGCTCACGCGGAAGGATGTGCCTTTCGTTTGGTCCGAGGAGTGTGAGCAGAGCTTCAGTGAACTGAAGAGGTTGCTCACCTCGGCTCCGGTGTTTGTTTTGCCTTCTGGATCGGGAGGTTTTGTGGTGTGTACAGATGCTTCCGGCGTTGGATTGGGTGCTGTTCTGATGCAGCATGGTAGAGTGGTGGCTTATGCATCTCGGCAGCTAAAGCCCCATGAGGAGAACTACCCTACCCATGATCTTGAGTTGGCGGCGGTGATCTTCGCGCTGAAGATCTGGAGGCATTATCTGTACGGTGAGAAGTTCGAGGTGTTCACTGACCATCAGAGTTTGAGGTATGTGTTCTCGCAGAGAGATCTGAACCTCAGACAAAGGCGTTGGATGGAGTTCATGAAGGACTATGACTTCACCCTGTCTTATCAGCCGGGCAGGATGAATGTCGTCGCCGATGCCTTGAGTCGGAAGGTGGCGGTCAGTACCTTGATGTTGAGGAAGTGGAGGCTTTGGGAACAAGTGCCCGAGGTATCTTTCAGGCTCAAGATTCCCCAGGAGCGAGGGTTGGCAGTGCTTGCGAGTCTGACTGTCACTCCTACTATCCGTCGTCAGGTGACAGAGGCTCAGCATGCGGACCCTGAGTTGCCCCGGATTCTTGCGATGGCTGATGTGGAGCTCGGCGAGGACGGTGCTGCGAGGTTTCGTGGCAGGTTGTACGTCCCAGCGGAGGAGCAGGTTCGTCGTGCGGTGTTACGCGAGGCTCATGGGAGCAGGTACACTGTACACCCGGGTGCGACGAAGATGTATCGGAACTTGCGGAGGCAGTTTTGGTGGCCTGGCATGAAGAGAGATGTCGCCGAATTTGTGGCCAGGTGCCTGATCTGTCATCAGGTGAAGGCGGAGCATCAGCGACCAGGAGGTACTCTCCAGCCCTTGGATGTTCCTGCTTGGAAGTGGGACCATGTGACCATAGATTTTGTGGTGGGGTTGCCAAGGACCCCGAGTGGGCAGGACAGTATTTGGTTACTGGTGGATCGGCTGACGAAGGTGACTCGATTGTTACCGGTCAAGGTCAGCTGGAGCGTGCCTAGGTTGGCTCGTCTTTATGTGGAGCGGATCGTGCCGTTGCATGGGATTCCCATTTCGATCGTGTCGGATCGAGATCCGCGCTTCACTTCTGGATTCTGGAGGAGTTTCCAGCGAGCTCTTGGCACGGAGTTGGCATTTAGCTCGGCGTATCATCCACAGTCAGATGGTCAGTCTGAGAGGACCATTCAGACTTTGGAGGACATGCTGAGATCCTGCTGCCTGGAGTGGCAGGGGAGTTGGATTCATCACCTACCGTTGGTGGAGTTTGCCTATAACAACAGCTATCATTCGAGCATCGGCATGGCTCCCTATGAGGCTCTGTATGGGCGTCCTTGTCGGACTCCGCTTGATTGGTTTGAGGTGGGTGAGCGTGTTTTGACGGGACCGGAATTGGTGCAGCAATGTGTGGATGTTGTGCACCTGGTTCGTCAGAACATGTTGGCGGCCCAGAGTCGGCAGAAGAGCTATGCTGACCGTAGGCGGCAGCCTCTCGAGTTCGCCGTGGGCGATCATGTGTTCTTGAGAGTTTCTCCGATGAAGAGGGTGATGCGTTTTGGACGGCGTGGGAAGCTGAGTCCCCGCTATATTGGTCCTTTCGCGATTGTGGAACGCATCGGTGAGGTTGCTTACCGGTTGCAGTTACCTCCTGAGTTGGCGTCGGTGCATGACGTGTTCCACGTCTCGATGTTGCGGAAGTATATGCCCGATGACTCTCATGTGCTCGAGTTTTCTGTTTGGCCTGAGGTGACTCCAGATCTTTCTCTCCCAGAGTTTCCGATCCGCATGGAGGATAGGCGAGAGCAGCGCCTGCGGAACAAGGTCATTCCCTTGGTAAAGGTCGTGTGGCAACGACACTCTGGTGGTGAGGCTTCGTGGGAACGTGAGGACGAGATGCGTCAGCAGTTCCCGTATCTGTTTGAGTGAGTCTTCCTCTTCTTTCCCCGTTGGTTGTTCTCAATTTCGAGGACGAAATTCCTTAAGGGGGGAGGGCTATAATATCCCGGACCTTTCGGATCCTTCTTCGTGGGTCCCGGATCTGGTTTTCGGAGCGTCCAGCTCTGTTGTGTCCGAAATTTCGTTTCGGACATCTTTCGTGTTCGGATCGGCGCCATCCGGAGTCGTTTCGGAGGCCCGGAGGCGTTCCGCGGCTTTTCCGTGTGTGTTTTCCGATTCCCGGTGTGTGTTTCGGCTTTTCCTTCGGACGCTCGCTGCGGGTTAACTGGGCCGTTCACCCGGGCACGAGTGGTACCGTTGCGATCGGTGCGTTCCGAGGATTCCAGAAATGTATTTTTCTATTTTTCGGTATTTTTCCGAAAATTCGGATTTTCTATAAATCCTAATCCTTTTTCTTTTCTTTTTCCCTTTTCTCTTTCTTCTTCCTCTCCCTCTCTCTCGCGACCGTGAGCCCTCTCTCTCTCCCTCTCTCCCATTCGGACGTGGCAAGCCCCTCTCCGGCTACGGACGGCGGCGGGGCCACGGCGCGGACGCGTGGGCGACGGTGAGGCAATCTCGTGGGCGTGCGGCGAGCGTGGGAAGCGTGGGGAGTTCGTGAAGCTTCGAGCATTCTTCGTGATTCGTGATCGATCCGGCGGAGCATTCGCTCCATTGAGGTAGGGTGACGTTCCTTAGCCTCATGCCGTTCTTTTCCGTGATTTATAGGCCGCGGGGAGGCCGAGAGGGGATCATTTGAGCGTTTTTGGGTTTTTCCATGATTTGGGGAGAGCTCGCCCGATCTATGGATTCAATGCATGGATTCGTGTTTTGAGGGCCTAGAATCATGCTAGGGGTCCCCAGGGGTCTTCCCCTTTGTTTTCCCCCTCTCCTATGGAGGTATGGGGGCGTGGTTAGAATTTTTTTGGGCGTTCTTACCATTTTTCGGCCGCGGACTGAGAACGCGCTATACTCCAGTAGCGCGTTCTTGGAGGTCGCGCTGCCCCGACCGAGCGCGTTCATCGGAGAAGATGAACAGTTTGGCGGTTCGTGTCGCGCTATGGGGCCCTAGCGCGATCATCATTGTCGCGCTAGGAGGACCTAGCGCGATGGTTCCTGTCGCGCTTGGGAGACCTAGCGCGATCTTCGCTGTTGCGCTAGGGTTCCCTAGCGCGTTCTGCCGTGTCGCGCTAGGTGTCCCTAGCGCGATTTGGTTCGTTGTTAGGTGTTCCCCTTGGGCCGTGTGTGCGTCCCGGGCACCCCGTAGAGTTCCGTGTCCGTGTTTTTGGTGTCCGGAAGTCCCGTTCGCCTCGGTCAGGCGTTTGACCGTGGGCAATGCGTCTGTTTCTTTTCCGACCATGGTCGCCGTGCGACGGGGCTGGTGCGTGGGGTGATTCCCACACGTTGTCGGTTTCGGACGTTGTTTTCCGTTGACTCGAGAGTCTACTCCTTCAGTGACCCTCCACTAGTCGTAGCCCACCAGTACGAGGTGCTGGTCTCACCTGGGAGTGGTGTACGGGCACCCACCTTTCGAGACGGTTTGTGGACCGGTTACCGTAGGCCCCTCGTCGGTAGCCAGAGTCCGGCTACGGGGGAAAACCGGTCAGAGGACCAGACCTAGTGACGCAAGGTCTGTGTGTGCACACGTGGTTGGGGGCGGTTGGACCCACGTCGACGGGCGTGACCCCAGCTAGTTACTTGTTTGCGGTTACTTGTACGGTGTTTGCGCCTCGGGTAGGACCTACCACGTCAGGCGGTTCACCTGCGGTGCGGTATAAGACGTCAGGGGACGCTACCGGCTGTGCTTCTAGTGGGTGGTACTCCTGTCGAGTACGGAGTGTTAGACTGTCAGTCGTGTGTTTTCGACCTTCGGGTTTTGACGGTTCGATCGTTGAGTTTCGGTCTTCTCGTACCGTGGCACGTGTGCCGGTTTGCGTGCCGTAGGGTCTAGTTCTGTAAGAGTACAGGGCTTTCCTTTCCGAGGTACTTTCCTACCGCTAGAGTAGTGGTTTCTCGTTTTTTTTTTGAGGTAGGGTTCGAGTGATCCCTACTGAGTCTTGTTCTGAGACTCATTCCCTGCGTGTTTTCACCGTGTTTCAGGTGAGGCGCCACCTTCGGGGAGCGCGTCAGGAGCGCAGCGTGGTGCGGGTGCCCAGAGGTAGTGCCAGAGGTCAGAGCCGGGGGATGCCCCGTGTAGCTGTACTTTTCTTTCTTGTCACTGTACTAGTCGTGGACTGCTGTTATTATTGTTCTTTATTGTGGATCATGTAAATTGTTAATTTATTTCCTGCTTAATATTAGAACTGTTTAATTTCTGCAATTATCTGTGATGCTTATGTAGTTTCCACACCATCCTTTTAACCCTTCCGAGTCTTCGGACTCGTGGGTGGCGGTACGAGTCTCGGGTTATCGGGCCTTCCCGGTAATCGGATTCTCGGGTCGTTACACCAGGGGCGTGTGCCGTTGAGGGCCAGGAAAGGTGCACGATTGAAGGCCGCCAGGGGAGCGTGCCGCTGAGGGCTGGGAGAGTGTGCCGGTGAAGAGGCAAGCTGGCGTGCGGCTAGGGGCCATGGAGGTTGTGCCGGCGAAAGGGGGGGCTGGATTGTGCCGATGAAGGGCGCCAAAAGAGCGTACCGGCGAAGGCCATGGGCGCGTGCCGGGGAAGGGTGGCTAGGCAGCGTGCCGCTGAGGGGTGGCAAGAGCGTACCGCTGAAGGGCTGAAGGAGTGTGCCGTTGAAGGGTTCACAGGAAGTGTACCGGGGAAGGCACCAAGGAGGGTGTGTCGGTGAAGGCCTGACCAGGCGTGCCGGCGAAGGGGCCAGAGGCGTGCCGGCGAAGGGCCTGGCCGAGTGTGCCGGTGAAGGGCGGCTAGAGGGTGTATCAGCGAAGGGCCTGAGGGCTGTGCCGGCAAAGAGCGTGCCGGCCAAGGGTGGCTGGAGGGTGTATCGGCGAGGGGCATGGGAGTCCGCTTCTCTGTTTCTCTTAAGGCTTTTCTTTTCTTCTTTTCTTTTCTCTCTTGATTTTATTAAGTTTTACATGGGTTTCTTCTTTTCTTCTCTTGATTAATTTCCATTCTTTTTTCATGAGGACGAATGTTCAAGTTGCTTAGTCGTTATTTGACTCGGCTCTCTCTCTGAATTGATTACGGTTCCCTTGCCTTGGTTGAAGCGTTTTGTCGTTGTTCTTTTCATTTGTTTGTTGCTTCCTTTTATCTTTTTAATGCGTTATCGTTTCTAACAAAAATTCGGCAGCATCTCCCCTTGACCCGAGCGTAAGGGAGATACAGGGAACGCGCCCACATGGAGTGGCGGAACCCGACAAGTGGAGGTGGGCGCCCGAGAGTGGCAACACCTTAATAAAACCTCGGAAAACTCGGAGGGGACGACAGAGAGGAAACACGGGGCTAATGCAACCTAAGGATGCCCTGACTGGCAGGGAGAGGGCCAGGTGTGCCGGGTAGAGGCAGGCCAACGTGTGCCGCTGGGGCTGGGCTGGGGCGTACCGCTGGGGCACGGCTAGGGTGTGCCGCTGGGGGCCGACGGGGTGTGCCGGCGAAGGCCTGATCAGGCACGCCGATGAAGGGTTCAAAGAGGGCGTGCCGTTGGAGGCACAATCAGGGCGTGCCGTTGAAGGCACAATTGGGTGTGCCGTGGGAGTCACGGCTGGGGGTGAACGAAGAGGAAAACGCTCGACAGGAAGTAAACCCTAAAGAAGGGAAGAAAAGAAAGGGGCGTGAAACACTGAAGGATGTAAACCCGGAAGAAATGCGTCGGAAAGACGTCCGAAGAGATATTGCAAGCCCTCTACCTTTATTCACACAAGAGGAGTGCCCCAAGGGGGCTAATACATGGCGACGGGAAGGAAAACAAGGGGACAAAGAAAGAAAGAAAGAAAGAAGACACAATGGGGGGGGCATGGACTCCTCCCCTCCCGGACTTCACTCTCTCTCTTCACTCACTCTCCTTCCCCTCCTTTCTTCACACGGGCGGTGGTGGACGGGATAGCAACGGGGGAGCCGGAGCCTCCCCTCTCCTTCTCTTCTTCTTCTTCTTCTTCTTCTTCTGCTCTTCGCGCGGACGGCGGTGGACGGAGCAGCGGGAGGGGGAGGCAGAGCCTCCCCTCCTCTTCTTCTTTCTCTTCTTCTCTTCCCTCTTCGCACAGACATCGACGGTGGCTGGAGCGGCGGGGCCTCTCTCCTCTCTCCCTCTCTTCCCTCTTCTTCTCTTCTCCTCCTCTTCTTCTCTTCTTCCCTTCTTCTCTTCTCCTCTCTTCTGCGTGTATCTGTCTATCTGTGTATGCCCCTTCTCCCCCCTTTTTTCTGTTCGCAGCGAAGAGGGGTTTTATACCCCGGGCGGCGGGAGCCTCCGAAGGCGGGAAGCGTCCGGCGGGAATTTAATGAGGTTTGACTCCCTTGTCCTGGGTGGCAGGAGGAGTAGGCAGCGTGGCTCTCTCCCCGGGCGACACCTCAGCAAGTCCACTGCGCGCCAAGAATCCGTAGGGCATGGGCATCACGTCGTTCGACCGTTGAAATGCCTTAACGCTGTGCCGCTGGCGGGCTCAAGAAGTGTGCCGCTGGGAGGGCCAAAGGCCGTGCCGCTAGAAGACACGGCAGGTGTGCCGCTGAAGAGCCCAAAGGGCGTGCCGTTGAACGGCCAGGAAGGTGTGCCGCTGAAGCACCAAATGGGCGTGCCGCTGAAGGCCTAGATGGGCGTGCCGCTGGAGCCCTAAATGGCCATGCCGCTGAAGCCCTTGGTCGTAAAGGGTGTGCCGCTGAAGGGCTGCCAAGCGTGCCGCGGGAGCACCAAATAGGCGTGCCGTTGAAGGCCCAGATGGGCGTGCCGCTGGAGCCAGGGACTGTGCCGCTGAAGGGCCAAATGGGCGGGTGTGCCGCTGAAGCCAGGGACTGTGCCACTGAAGGGCCAAATGGGCGTGCTGTTGGAGGGCAAGGGTGTGCCGCTGAAGGCCACCCTGGTGGATTTATGAGCCCATTCTGAGCCCGTTGTGAGCACGAGTCATGGCCCGTTTGATTTTCTCCATGGCCCGTGATTTGGGAGGCCCTTGGTGGTTGATTTCTCTTTACTGCCGTGACTCTGGAGACAGCCTTACGGCAGTGTGTGCGTGTTCGGGGAATCCGGATGACCAGTCTCCCCGGGGCTTCTTCACTGGGCCGAACAGGATGCCTGGGTGTGCAATTTTTGGTGTCCACAAATGCCCCCCACCCACGGGTAGCGCGGGCGAAGGATGAGCAGGGCGGTACCCGCGGGTGTACTGGTCTCTTTTTCTCTTCGTCTGTGCCGACCGGGTGTCGGGAGCCGACGTGACTTGTTCATCTCTTCTTCTCATTGCTAATGCCGGCGGGATGCCGGGCATTGGCCCAGTTTATTGACCTCTTTGTCTCTTCGTCAATGCCGACGGGGTGTCGTGAGCTGACATGGCTTATTGAACTCGTCGTCTCTTTGTCAGTGCCGACGGGGTGTCGGGAGCTGACATGGCTTATTGAACTCGTCGTCTCTTTGTCAGTGCCGACGGGGTGTCGGGAGCCGACCTGATTTGTTGATCCCTTTGTCCCTTCGTCAGTGCCGACAGGATGCCGGGGGTTGACCTGGTTTGTTGGTCTCTTTGTCTCTTCGTCAGCGCCGAGAGGGTGTCGGGAGCTGACCTGGTTTGCTGGTCTCTTTGTCTCTTCGTCAGTGCCGACATGGTGTCGGGCGTTGACATGACATATTGGTCTCTTCGTCTTTTCATCAGTACCAGCGGGGTGCCGGGAACTGAAGCAGTATGTTTGTCTCTTCATCAGTGCCGACGGGATGCCGGGAACTGAAGCAGCATGTTGGTCTCTTCATCAGTGCCGACGGGGTGTCGGGAACTGAAGCAGCATATTGGTCTCTTTGTCTCTTCATCAGTGCCGACGGGGTGTCGGGAACTGAAGCAGCATATTGGTCTCTTCATCAGTACCGACGGGATGCCGGGAACTGAAGCAGCACGTTGGTCTCTTCATCGGTGCCGACGGGGTGTCGGGAACTGAAGCAACATATTGGTCTCTTTGTCTCTTCATCAGTGCCGACGGGGTGTCGGAAACTGAAGCAGTATGTTGGTCTCTTCTTCTCTTCGTCAGTGCCGTCGAGGTGTCGGGGACTGACATGACATATTGGTCTCTCTGTCTCTTCATCAGAACCGGCGGGGTGCCGGGAACTGAAGCAGTATGTTGGTCTCTTCATCAGTGCCGACGAGGTGTCGGGAACTGAAGCAGCATATTGGTCTTTTCATCAGTGCCGACGGGGTGTCGGGAACTGAAGCAGCATATTGGTCTCTTTGTCTCTTCATCAGTGCCGACGGGGTGTCGGGAACTGAAGCAGCATGTTGGTCTCTTCATCAGTGCCGACGGGGTGTCGGGAACTGAAGCAACATATTGGTCTCTTTGTCTCTCTTTTTTTTTCTTCTCTCTTCTTCTCTTCTTTTTCTTCTCTTCTCTTTTTTGTCATCTTTTTTTTTTCTCTTCTCTCTTTTTGTTGTTTTTTTGTTCTCCTCTTCTTCCCTTCGTTTTTTCTCTCTCTTTTTTTTGAAGAACTCCGGGTGGCTACTGGCGTGGATGCCAATGATATAAGAGCTGTCGACACATCGGCCGATAATTGAAAGCTGTTGACATGGGGGCCAATAATTGAAAAGCTGTCGACCCGAAGGCCGATGATTAAAAGCTGTCGGCTCAGGGGCCGATAATCGAAAGCTGTTGGCATGGGAGCCAATAATTGAAAAGCTGTCGACCCGAAGGTCGATGATTAAAAGCTGTCGGCTCAGGGGCCGATAATTGAAAGCTGTTGGCATGGGTGCCAATAATTAAAAAGCTGTCGACCTGAAGGTCGATGATTAAAAAGCTGTCGGCTCAGGGGCCGATGATTGAAAAGCTGTCGGCTCAGGGGCCGATGGTTGAAAAGCTGTCGGCTCAGGGGCCGATGATTGAAAAGCTGTCGGCTCAGGGGCCGATGGTTGAAAAGCTGTCGGCTCAGGGGCCGATGGTTGAAAAGCTGTCGGCTCAGGGGCCGATGATTGAAAAGCTGTCGGCTCAGGGGCCGATAATTGAAAGCTGTCGGCTCAGGAGCCGATAAGGGAAGTCAAAACAGCCAAGGCTGGGAGCGGGCTTAAAGAGCCGAAGTTGGGGATTAACGAGCCGCGAGGGCAAGAGGTAGGCCATGGGGGCCAAGCTTGGGCTCTACGAGCCGGTGCTAGGAAAGTAGGCTTCGATGGCCGAAATTGAGTTTATTGCATACGCACATTCTTGTTATTTTATTATTATTATTATTATTATTATTTTTATGTTATTTTTTTGTCATCATTTTTTCTCTTCTTTTTTTTTAAGCATGCAAGCATTCATTAGCAGGCATAACATAAATATAAGTAAGACAGCTCCCTCTGTAATGGATAGGATAGGGACGTCGCCCGTAATTCGTAGATGCGGTGCGGGCCGCGAGGCACAATTGAGGGGTGGTGCACCCGTCAAGAGGATATCGCATGTCTTGCATGCATAGCCTAAATTCACGCATTTCACCCGAGGTAATTCTCTGTGGCGTGGCAGTGCAAATGTGTGAACAAAGAGCCCTAACCATAGGGATATGCAGGTTTTCCTGGTGACACTCGAGGATCACTCTAGCGCCTACACATATGTTTCAGGCTCTCGATTTTGGTAGCTTCGCACAGCCCCCCGTCTGTTTATTTCGGTAGCGGATTTCACCGTTCGGCGCGAGTCTCCTCATATGTCTCAATGGGGATTCCCGGCTACTAGGATTCATCCTTATTGTAATTCTATTACAGATTCCACCGTTCGACGCGAGTCTCCTCATGTGTCTCAATGGGGATTCCCGGCTAATAGGTTTCATCCTTATTATAATTCGCTTCACCATTTCACGCGAGTCTCCTCATGTGTCTCAATGGGGATTCCCGGCTACTCGGATTCACGTGTCTCTCTCTTTTTTTTTCTCTCCTTTTATTTTTTTTTACAGTGGGGGTAGGCAGCTTTTTTGATGCGGGACGGACACGGGAGACGACACTATTAGGTGCCACCCTTGGACTCTAGATGAAGACACGACCAGCAGCACACACCAGGGAGACACTAAGCCCGACACTACGAGCTCCTAGTGGCAAAACGTCGCTAACAGAAGTGGAAGCTCACTCGTCGTCCCAAGCGAGGGAAAGCGCGGACCGTGCGCGGTTAAGGAACCGGCGAAGGTCAAGGGTAGTCCGACTCAACTTCCGGACTCGGATCGAGTCACGGGACGGGTCACACTCACTCTCACAGCGGTGACATGGACACACGGGCTAGTACCTACACTCTCGGCAGCGGCCTAAGACCGTATACTAGCTAAGCAATGTAACGCCAAGAAGTTCAGACTATTACCTCCACGCACCCGGCGTGGCGAAGACAACCCCGGCCAATCACGGACCCCCGGTTAACACAATTTTACAGCAGTACAATAATTTGACCCACTCCACGCAGGGAGGTAAAAGGTCACATGCGGGGCCTGGGAATCACGCGAATTGGGTTGACGGGCAGCATCTTGATGTCGCCCGGCGGTGCCGAACTCCGTGTTTTCGTGCTTTCCGAACGGCGGGTTCTGCGGGCTCGCGGGGCCCACGGATGGAGCTGTCCTCCGGATCTGCGGGGGTGGGACCCACTATGATGGGGACCCCTGGTGGCGCACCTCCACGGACGGCGGTCGGCCGGGAACACCGATCGGGGGTCGATCGGTCCCGATCTCCAAGCTTTGAAGTTGCTGTCCACGGTTGCTGTTTTAGCAGCGCGCGCTCCGGCAAAAACGGCCGCTGCGATCAGCCCCGTCATCGGAACGCGATGAAACCAGCACCGTTGGAAAGAGGATTCAAAATACTTCAACCTAGGGCCAGTGGAATCTTCTGAACCTCTGCGGACCTGGGCTTTAACTATTTTTCAATCCTCTGTTGCACAGCTCCCGAAATATCAGATCAGCATATGAGTTTCCTGTAAATGGCCGTTGACCGCCTGCTTGCCGTTGGAATCAGGCTTCGAGATCTTCTTCAAAGTTGTAGGGAATCAAACCACGAAACTGGGACAATTTTTAGAATTGGAGTTGGAGGTAGTGGCGATTTGATATGATTTTTGGAGTGACTAGTGGTCGGATCTGGGAACAGGTGGACAGAACTGTAGATGGGACTGAGAACGATTTTTAGAAAATATGAAATGGGCGAACCAGAAATTTAGAAAAATTTTGGATGAAGGGGTGGATGGAAGGAAACGCTAGTAAAATTTATGGGACTAACATAAATCAAAAGACGGACCTAAGACATGAAACACAGGGCGGATATGAATCTGGACAGAACTCTGGCAGAACTGAAATGGAAGGGTGGACGAAAATCAAAAATTATGAAACGGGATCTGAATGACAAACCAAAATTTATGGATATCCTTGACACCTCTGGAACCTCCAGTAAAATTCCCAGATCTATCTGAGCTCGTGGCTGAGACACAAATTTTGTGGAAGTTACTATGGTACTGCGAAGGTAGAACTCCGATGAAGACGATGGCGTTGCGGCGGCGGCTCGTGGCGGCGGCGGCGGCGACCGGAACTGATAGGGTGGAGTCTCACCACCAGAAGGAAGCCTTCACAGCTTCAAGGGGAGAGGGAGGGGCGGCCTAAGCCTTGCTCAAGGGATTTTCTTCCAATTCAAATGTATTAATTCTACTAAAATAGAAAATACAAGCTTAAATAGGTTACATCCCACATCCATCCACAACCATTGGATCTAGGGGATGGGAATGGAGGGTTGGGATGGAGTGTGACACACACACACAAAATAATATAAAAAAAATAAAGGGGGGGGGGGGGGGGCGGCGGCCCTTGGACCAAGGAGAGAGGGTGGACTAGTTGGTGGGGGTAGGTGGCCTCCCATGTGGACTTTTCTAGTCCATTGTCCCCCATGTGTCTAATTCCCATTCAAACTTCTAGATGCTCCCATGTGGCATGTTGACTGACCCCACGTGGGACCCTAGGCTGAGGTGGCCCAATGGGGTGGGGCCTGGGGGGCCCGTGGGGCCCACGGGGTCCGAATTGCACATAAGCCCCTATTACAATCAAAATGTCAAATCGAATGCAACGAAATAAACACAAATTAAACACACATAAAGTCTAACTAAATATAATAAGTGGGGAGGCTCAAGGCGGAGTCTTCAGGCTGTCTCCGAGCCAGATGGACGCTGAGGTGGCTCGTGTCGTGCTCCGCGTACGGTATCGGGGCTCGCTGACTCGTGCCGATCGAGTGCTCTGGTGTCCGCACCATTTTTCCTCACGATGTTGTGTAGTGGACAGCGGATCTAGAGGGGAGGGGTGAATAGATCAGCCCCACTTTTCGTAATGCGGCCCTCTAAACAGCTAGTTAAAATGAATTACATCGGAATAGAAACTAGCTTCCAAGTATGCTATGATTCACTTAGCAAGATAAGCAATATATATAATAATTCGATCCTAAGCATGCATCTAGAACGAATCAATCACACAAGCAAACCACACTAGACATGATTTTTAAGGTGGTTCGGACTGAATCCTCAGCCCTACATCCACCCCTCACCAAAACCCGGTGAGGCTTCACTTGTGCAGCGCACCAAACCGCAAATCGAAAACTACCGATTGCCTTCCTACTCACCACCTGGTAGGGATGTCAACTGTAAATTGGAACACCCTCCAATTGCCTTCCTACTAACCACCGGTAGGGATGAATCACACTTTCAATGTTTAACAATAATGAAAATGAAACAAATGTGAAGGAACTAAAACAAGAGATTGAGTTATGAGTGAAAATGAATTGGCCCTTGTATGAAATGTTGATCAGCAACAATGCTCCTCTTGGCTTCAACTCAATCTTCTTGATTCACCCTTGATTGGATGAATGTTCTTCACGGAGTACTGTTCACGTGAACATTACCTCTTCCTTCAATTCTTCTCTCTTGATCTTCTCTTTGAATTTCTTTGAATGAATGAAGGAGATGATGAAGCTACCTTGAATCTTGATTGCTTATTTAGCTTCTAGGAGTTTGAATGCTTGAAATATCACCTTGAATGAACTTGAAAGAACTTGAATGGATGAAGATGATTTCCCTTGAAGAACTTGAATCAAACCGGCTTCCTTGGATCACTTTGATAGCCTTGCTTTGATGTAATCTTCCTTGAAGATTGCTGGCTTTGATTTGAGCTTGATTCCCCTTTGATTGGATGAAGAACACCTTCACGAACTACTGTTCACGTGAACAGTAGCTCGTCTCCAAGCTCTCTTGCAACCTCCCTTGCAGCCACCCTTGTAACCCCTTGAAGCATTAGGGTTTCCAACCCTCTTGTATTGGTTTTATAGACCTTGAATGGTCTATGGACAAGCCTTAGACCAGATCCACAATTCGTGGGTGATTAGGTGACTTTTAGATTAAAGAAATCCATGTAGAATGGCCCTTTTCGAAGTTGGAAACAAAGTCAAAAATGAAGACTCGGGGCTGGCGGTCGACCTGCAGCTCCTGGCGGTCGACCGCCACTGTAAAATACTGTAGACGAATGGCCCCTGGGAATTTTGGTCGACCGCCACTGGCTGGCGGTCGACCGCCACTGAGAAACGTGCAGACTTGGGAGTCCCTGGCTGGGGCGGTCGACCGCCCCTGTGCTGGCGGTCGACCGCCAGCTGGGCAGAACCCGGGTCACCCCGGTTCGGTCCGTTGGCCGCACCAGCTCCGTCGCTTGAGTCCGTTAGCCGCCCGTTCATGTCTGTGGCATCGACCTTGATTGTCTTGAAGTTTTATTACTGAGTCTTCAAGCCAAATTTTGTTTCGGGGGCTCCGCCCCCGGAAACCCCCGCAAGGGGCGCTGCCCCCTTGACCCCCGCGACCTGACCGGGCAGGTCAATCCCCGCGACCTGACCGCGCAGGTCGATCCGCGTGCGAGGGCGCAACATTGAGCTTTCATGTGCATATCTGTCATGAACAAAATATCACATATGTCAGTCATAAGAGCGTGGAAAATAACAATAACTAATAGTGTTAAGCCATTATCAAAACCAAGAATACAAGACTCATATGACTATAGAATGATGCCGAATGACCCATGTGACCACAGAATGACTCAAATGACCTCAGGGACACAACACACGATTACCTTTCACGAGAGTGTAGGAATTCAAGTCTCCGTAGAGTGCTAAGAGGAAATTCGGGCAATCCCTATAGTCGAAGGCTATTGAACACATTAAGTGCTAAGTGTGGGAGCGTTGCCTCAGGTTTATTTTGTGAGTTGGGCTTAGCGATTCGGCCATGACTCTTCCCCTTGACATGTGCACTCGCCATAATCGGGTTCCCCTCGAGCGTACGCCGTGACGCGCGTGCATCCAGAATCGGGGCGATATTATTTAGTAAGGAAACACGGTCCTAAAAAATTTCAAGCAGGTGTATTATTCTATATTAAGCAACCATGCAAGCAGGGCAATCATGCATTCTCTTTTTTTGTTTCCATTTTCTTTTGTGTGTGTTTGTTTTATTATTATTTTTTGTTATTTTTTTTTATTGTTGTTGTTGTTGTCCTTTTTTTTGCATAGGAAAATATTGTTGTTACGTATATGTGTAGTGGTAGTAAAGGTATTGGGGAGGCAGACCGCAAAAGGGCTGAAAGGATATTAGGGAAGCGGGCTATAGAACCCGAGGGACATCACGAGAGTGAGCCATAAGGGCTAAAAGATGCTGGGGAGCGGGCTGCGGGAGCCAGAATCGGGAAGCTTGGTGGGACGGATGGATTAATCCTGATAGTGGGCCCCGACCGAAATGGCCCTGCAGAGGGGCGTTGGGTAGCGGGACGTGAGAGTCGAAGAGAAGAGTCTCTTTCATTTTCTGGCCAGGGAAGGATCTGGACCAAAATGGAAGGTTTATTTTTTTATTCTCTGGCCGGGGAAAGATCCGAACCAAAGCGAGAGGTCTATTTTTTAACTGGGAAGCTGTCGACTGGGGTGCCAATGATGAGATAGCTGTCGGCTAGGAGCCGATGATGAGGTAGCTGTCGGCTAGGAGCCGATGATGAGATAGCTGTCGGCTTGGAGCTGATGATGAGGTAGCTGTCGGCTAGGAGCCAATGATTATATAGCTGTCGACCCGAAGGTCGATGATGAGATAGCTGTCGGGTTGAAGCCCCGATGGCTGAAAGTTGGTCGGTTTAGCGCCCCGTCGGCGGAGGGTTTAGTCGGTTTAACTCCCCGTCGACGGAAGATCTAGTCGGTTTAACGCCCCGCCGGCGGAAGGTCTAGTCGGTTTAACGCCCCGTCGGCGGAAGGTCTAGTCGGTTTAACGCCCCGTCGGCGGAAGGTTTAGTCGGTTTAACGCCCCGCCGGCGGAAGGTCTGGTTGGTTTCTGTTTGTTGGGTGGCTGAAGGTCGGAGGTAAAAGTTCATCTTGTGACTCTTCTTTCTCTTATTTTCTTCCTCTTTTGTGAGGAGAGGCGGGTGCAAAGACCATGTTTGCCTCGTGATCATTTCCTTCTTTTCTTCTCTTTTTCTTTTGTGTGAAGAGGCGGGTTCAAGGACCGTGTTCGCCCCGTGACTGTTCCTTCTCTTCTTCTCTTCTTCTTTTATGGGGAGGCAGGTGCAGAGACCATGTTCGCCTTATGACTGTTCTTTCTCTTCTTCTCTTCTTCTTTTCTGGAGAGGCTGGTGCAGAGACCATGTTCGCCTCATGTCTCTTTTTATTTCTTCTCTTCTTCTTTTGCAGAGAGGCGGGTGCGGGGACCATGTTCACCTCATGTCTCTATTTTTTTTCCTCTTCTATTCTTCTTTTGTAGAGAGGCAGGTGCAGAGACCATGTTTGCCTCATGATTGCTCTTTTTCTTCTTCTCTTCTTCTTTTGTAGAGGGGCAGGTGCAGAGACCATGTTCGCCCCATGATTGCTCTTCTTTTTCTTCTCTTCTTCTTTTGTAGAGGCAAGTGCAAGGACCATGTTTGCCTCGTGATCATTTCTTTCTTTTCTTCTCTTCTTCTTTTGTGTAGAGAGGCGGGTGCAAAGACCGCGTCTGCCTCAAAATTGCTCTGTTTCTTCTTCTCTTCTTCTTTTATGGAGAGGCAGGTGCAAAGACCATGTTCGCCTCATGACCATTCTTTTTTCTTCTTCTCTTCTTCTTTTATGGAGAGGCAGGTGCAAGGACCACGTTTGCCTCGTGATCATTTCTTTCTTTTCTTCTCCTCTTCATTGTGATGAGGCGGGCTCGAAGACCACGTCTGCCTCATGTGTCTTCTTTTGGTTCTACTCTTCTTCTTTTGTGTGAAGAGGCGGGTGCGGGGACCATGTTCGCCTCATGTCTCTTTTTTTCTCTTCTATTCGTCTTTTGTAGAGAGGCAGGTGCAGAGACCATGTTTACCTCATGATTGCTCTTTTTCTTCTTCTCTTCTTCTTTTGTAGAGGGGCAGGTGCAGAGACCATGTTCGCCCCATGATTGCTCTTCTTCTTCTTCTCTTCTTCTTTTGTAGAGGCAAGTGCAATGACCATGTTTGCCTCGTGATCATTTCTTTCTTTTCTTCTCTTCTTCTTTTGTGTAGAGAGGCAGGTGCAAAGACCGCGTCTGCCTCAAAATTGCTCTGTTTCTTCTTCTCTTCTTCTTTTATGGAGAGACAGGTGCAAAGACAATGTTCGCCTCATGACCATACTTTTTTTCTTTTTCTCTTCTTCTTTTATGGAGAGACAGGTGCAAGGACCATGTTTGCCTCGTGATCATTTCTTTCTTTTCTTCTCCTCTTCTTTGTGATGAGGCGGGCTCGAAGACCACGTCTGCCTCGTGACTTCTTTTTTCTTCTTCTTTTCTTTTATGGGATGAGGCGGGCTCGAAGATCACGTCTGCCTCGTGTGCCCCTCTTTTTCTTTCTTTTCTGCTCTTCTTTTCTCATTAACGCTTCTATGCTGGAGTGTATTTCTCTTAATATGCCCCCAGGTTGGGGTGTAGCTTCATTTGGTGTGCATCCCCCCCTGAGGGGTGTGCTTTGCCTCTTTGCTTCTGTGCCCCCAGGCGGGGTGTATTTTTTTGGCTTCTATGTCCCCAGACCAGGGTGTATTTTTTTTAATGCCCCCGAGGCGGGGTGTAGCTCTCTTCAAATGCCCCCATGGTGGGGTATACTCTTCACGGCTTCTATGCCCCTAGGTGGGGTATGTTTCTTCTTCATATGCCCCTAAGCCATGGTGGACTTCTCTTCATATGCCCCTGAGCCGGGGCGTGTTCTTTATAGCTTCTAGGCCCTCGAGGCGAGGTATGCTTCTTCTTCATATGCCCCTGATACGGGGTGTAGCTCTCTTCAAATGCCCCCCCTAAGCCGGGGTATACTCTTTACGGCTTCTATGCCCCTAGGCGGGGTATGTTTCTTCTTCATATGCCCCTGGTACGGGGCGTGTCTTTTGTTTCTTATACCCCCCATAGCGGGGGCGAATTCTGCTCTCTTTCTACCCCTGAAGGCGGAGGAGTGCTTCTCTTCATATGTCCCCGGCACGGGGGTGTATCTCTTGCTTCTTATGCCCCCCTGAGGCCGGGGTGCATCTCTTTACGGCTTCTGTGCCCCCAGGCAGGGTATGTTGTTTCTTCAAATGCCGCTTGGGCGGAGTATATCTTTCTTCTTATGCTCCCAGATCGGGATGCATGTCTCTTCGTTTCTGTGCCTCGGGTCAGGGTAGATGCTTCTGTTTCTTATGCGCCAAGGGTGGAGTGTAATTTTTTTTGCCCCCAGGCTGGGGTAGGTGCTTCTGCTTCTTATGTGCCAAGGGCGGAGTGTAATTTTTTGTGCCCCCTGAGCGGGATGGACGCTCTGCATGTGTCCCCGGGTCGGGGTGTAGCTTTGTCTCCCATGGAGGGGGTGTGTTGTTTCTTCAAAAGCCCCCAGGCCAGGGTGTATTCTTCTCTTTCTTATACTCCCGAGGCGGGAGGGGTTCTCTTCATGTGCCCCCGTGGCGGGATGTGCTTCTTTCTTCAAGTGTCCCCAGGCCGGGGTGAATTCTTTTCTTCTTCCCGGACACACCGGGGGGGATGTTTGCTTCTTGTGCTCCCAAGGTGGGGTGTATTGTTGCTTTTGATGCCCCCAAGGTGGGGCGCATTGCTGCTTCTGATGCCCCAGAGCGAGGTATCCCTTTTTTTTTATATATGCCCCCGGCATGGGGTGTATTCCGCTTCTAGTGCCCCCAGAGTGGAGTGTATTGCCGCTTTTGATGCGGGGTGTAGTTCTTACTTTTTATGCACCCGAGGCGGGGTGAATTATTCTTCTTTGTTTACGTGCCCCCCATATCGGGGTGTATTCCTCTCTTCATATGCTTCCCAAAGCCGGGGGATGTTGTTTGTTCTGCTTCAGATGTCCCCCCCGGGGGGGTTAATGTTGCTTCATGGACTCCGAGCCTGGGGTATGCTCCTTCAAAGGTCCCTAAGCCGGGGTGGATTGTCTTTTCTTCTCATGCTCCCAAGGCGGGATGTAGCTTCTTCAAGTACCCCTAAACAGGAGCGGATTCTTTATGGCTTCTATGTCCCCTGGCGGGGTATGCTTCTTCTTCAAATACCCCTAGGCCGGGGTGGACTTCTCTTCATATGCCCCTGAGTCGGGGCGTGTTTTTTATAGCTTCTAGGCCCTCGAGGCGAGGTATGCTTCTTCTTCAAATGCCCCTGAGACGGGAGTGTGTTTCTTGGCTTCATATGCCCCAGACGTGGGGTATATCTTTTGTTTCTTATGCCCCCGAGCCGGGATGTAGCTTCTTGGCCTCATATGCTGCCGAGGCGAGGAGTATGTTGCTTCATGTGCCCCCGGGGGGGATGCATTTTGCCTCTACTGCCCCGTGGCGGGGTATATCTCTTGGCTTCTTACGCCCCCAAGGTGGGGTGTGTTTTCTTCTTGTGCCCCCGGGGTGAGGTATGTTGCTTTTTGCACCCCAAAGGTGGAGTGTACTTATCTTCAAGTGCCCCTGAGTCGGGGCGTACCTGTGTCTTACATGCCCCCCTGCGGGGTGAGCTTGGCTTCTTGTGCACCCGGGGCGGGGTGAGTTCTTCTCCTTTGCATGCCCCTAAGTCAGGGCGTGTTCTTTATAGCTTCCAGGCCCTCGAGGCGAGGTGGGCTTTTTCTTCAAATACCCCCGGGACGGGGGTGTGATTCTTGGCTTCATATGCTCCCAGGACGGGGTGTATTTTACTTCTTCTCATGACCCCAGGCCGGGGTGGAGTTCTCTTCAGTTAGCCCTGAGTCGGGGTTGATTCTTCTGCCTCTTATGCCCCAAAGTGGGGTGCGCTTCTCTTCATATGCCCCCTAAGCCGGGGTGCAACTCTGCTTCTTCTCATGACCCCAGGCCGAGGTAGTCTCTTCTTCTTATGCTTATGTGCTCCCGCATCGGGGTGTATTCCTTTCTTCACGTGCTCCCCTAAGCCGGGGAATATTGGGTGTTCTGCTTCAGATGCCCCCCGAGGGGAGGGGGTATCTATATGTTACTTCATGGACCCTGAGGACGGGATGTATTCCTTCTTCGAATGCCCCTAGGTCGGGGTTGATTCTTCTCTTCTTATGTTCCCAAGGCGGGACGTAGCTTCTTCAAATGCCCCTAAACCGGAGCGTATTCTTTTATGGCTTCTATGCCCCCAGGCGGGGTATATTTCTTCTTCAAATACCCCGAAGCCGGGGTGTATTCTTGCTGCTTCTTATGCTCCCGAGGCGGGATGTGACTTCTTCAAATGCCCTTAAGCCGGGAAGTATTCTTCATGACTTCTATGCCCCCTGGCGGGGTATGTTTCTTCTTCAAATGCCCCTATGCCAGGGTGTGTTCTTACACTTTTTGCGCCCCTCAGGGCGAGGTGCATTCCTCTCCATATGCCCCTAGCATGGGGTGTGCTTTTGTTTCTTATGCCCCCAGGTCGGGGTACGTTCCTTCTTCATATACCCCTAAGCCAGGGTGAGTTTCTCTTTTTGTGTGTCCCCAGGCCGAGGTGAATTCTTCTGCTTCTTCCGCCCCAGAGTGGGGTGGATTCTTCTGCTTCTTATGCTCCCGCGGCGGGAGTGTGTGTTTCTTTTTCAAACACCCCTAGAACAGGGGTGTATTCTCTTATGGCTTCTATGTCCCGGACGGGACATGTTTTGCTTCTTGTGCCCCTAAGCCGGGGTAGACTTTTCTTAGAGTGTCCCTGAGTCGGGGTGCAGCTTTGTCGTCTGTTGTGCCCCCGGACGGGGTAGAATCTCTTCACGTGCCCCCAGGAGCGGGGTGTATATCCTTTTTTTTGCCTCCTATGCCCCCATGGCGGGGTATATCTCTTCTTCTTATCCCCCATGGCGGGGTACGTGCATGCTCTCTTCGAGAGTGGCGGCCGTGCTTGGCCTCATTACTATAAAGCATTCCCCACAGCGGGCAGCCATTCATCAAGCTACAATTGTGGCTCGATGGGTCCTTTGACAACCACTCGAGGGGCCGTTTTGTGCCGGATAGAGGCAGTAGGAAGGAGGGACGGGCCGGGTCATTACACCACGGACTCAGAGCCTCCTAGAGTCGGGCGAGACGTCGGGTTTCTTCTTGCTCTTTTTGGTTGGCGATGCTGGCCGACTTTTCTTCTTTCTTTCTTTCTTCTCTTTTTTCTTTTTTTTTCTCTTTTTTTTGTCCCTTCTCCTCTCCTCTTCTTTTTTGTATGATTGACCAGGGTGGAGGTGCAGGAGAGCGCTCACCCCCTCAAGGAGGGGATGAGTGGTTCGCTCCACCGCCTAAACCCCATAATGGTAATCTTTATTCAGCACGGGTCTCGGCGGACGTGGCCATACAACCCTTTCTCGTCGGCTCTTTCTCTTCCTTTTTTTTGCTTTTTTCTTTTCTCTTTTCTTTTCTTCTTTTCTTCTCTTCTTCTCTTCTTCTTTTCTCCTTTTCTTCTCTTTCTTCTTGAGGGAAACGGGGGGCTTGATTTCCCCTCCCTTCTCTTCTCTTTCTCTTCCTTTTTTATCACAGCCCCCCATGATTCCTAGAAGCTGTAGGTGCCTCGGAGTAGCATCGTCGAGGCGACAAAGATAATTTCGCCTAGTCCGGCTTTTCTCCCCATAGGGCAGGCGAAGACAGCGGCTGCAATTCATCAAAGCAGGCAAATATCGTTTATTAGGGGGCCATGAGGCCCTGAATCTCGGCGAAGAGATGAAGGGTGATTTGGTCCCACCGGGCGTGCCAGACTTGTGGACGCACTTTTCGTTCGTCTATTATGCTCGTCTGTTCGGGAATGGTTGGTTCATCTATTAAGTGCGTGGGCGTGCCAGTCACAAAGTGACAATTTATTCGGGCTCCGAAGAGCCCATGGTGCGCTCGATCTGACTCGGTCAGACGATTGTGTGGTTCGTGTCGGGACCAAAACCCGCCGCGCCATAAAGGTCACGGCGTCACTTACATCCCCCGTACGGGGGAACACCCTTGATTAATCGCCGGGATTCAGGGCCTCATGGCCAAGAAATTAATTGCATGAAAGGTATATTACGAGGTATCGAGATCCTCGCGCGAGGGCGAGAAGAAAGCCATTCGCGGTCATGTCGGTCGTGTACTGACCATTTAATGTTCGGATGAATGTCCGGCTCGAGGAAAAGCGCGATCGTCGAGGGAAAATCGAAGCATATGTATGTCAGGATATGGCAAATTTATTGTTCGGAAGAGCAGAAAACGTTCGGCTGAGCCTCGGTTGGAGCGGTCAAAAACCAGTAAATCTGTTGGCCCGGTGCAAGAGCAAGCTACGACCATACTGCGGTGGGCCCCCCCGCGGTTGAAACAAGACTTGCATGAGCGTCATTAATATTTTCGGTGCCAAGGGGCAACGAGGGAGTATCCCTTGAATCAGCTGAAAAGCCCTGTGTCTAGGGAAGCGGACGTTCGAAACGTGTCGGTCATTCGGGAGACCGTTCAATATTCAGACGGGTGTCCGGCTTGAGAGTATCATAATCATCGCAGGAGGACCTGGAACATATGTATGCTGTGATACAGCAAATACATTATTCTGAGACACTGAAAACATTCGGTTAAATCTCGATTAGTGTAGTAGGAAACTAGCGAATTTATTGGCCCGGTGCGAGATCGAGTCGGGACCATACCGGGGGGCACCTCCCGCGGTCCAAACGGGGCTTGCGTGGGTATCATTAATGTTCCCGGTGCCGGAGGGCAACGGGGAAGAGTCCCGGAACTAGATTCCAAAACCAAAACATGTTCGAAGGAAGCGAGCTATAGGCCGAGGGTGCGGGTCAGACAATGACCATAATCGGGACGGACCCGAGGTCCAAGCACAGCCCACAAAGGCCTTATTGATATTTCCGTATATAGGGTCCAGGGATGACAGGAGCCATCTCGTTCTATTCAGATTTCTGTCGGTCACTTGCGGACCACTTGATATTCGGACAAGGGTCCATATTGAAGGTGCGACGTGGATAGGAACAACCCTGTACAAATGTATGCCGAGTTTACGGCAATTTCAATGAAAGGGCGGGAACGAATTTCGATAGGGTGAATCCGATTTAACTGGCTATCGGCCCAGAGCAATGCCGGCTCACGACCATGTCGGGGAGGGAGCCGTCGGCCATATTAGTTGCTCACGGGTCTTTTTATGTTCAGACACAGGTCCGTAATAGAAACGCGACGAAAACTGAGGTGAACCCGTTCAAATGTCTGCCGAGCGTGCGGCAATTTTAGTAGTGGCTCGGAAGGGATCCGGCCTGAGAAATGAGTCCGGCTTAATCGGAATGTCAGCCCGAGGCGAGGTCGGGCCATGGCCATTTCGGGATAAATCCCAAGACTCAGGCCCAGCCCGCAAGGGCGGCATTGTTGTTCCTTCAGCACCGGGTCGCAGGGGAGACGGGGCTACGGTGTAGATTTTACCATTGTTTTATCATTATTTAAAATTTCATCATTATTATTCTTTAATTTGTGCGTATCTTTGAGTGAGTTCGTCATTACTAACTATTTATCATTTTTTTCTTTTGTATGATTTATTTATTTGTCATTGTTATTGTTAGGTTTGTTATTATTTTTTGTTCATTTTATTGTCATTCATTTGCTTGTCGTGTTTCGTTAAGTTTGTTATTATTATCTATTTTTGGTTATCTTTTATTTATTTATCATTCTTATCGAGTTTGTCATTATTATTCATTCATTTTTGTTATCGTTTATTTGTCTATTTATTATTATTATTATTAAGCTTATTATTATTACTACTTATTTCTTATTATTCGTATTTACTTATTCATGCCTTTTTTAATTTGTTATTATTTATTGTTATTATTATCATTATTGTTTGTTATTATTTCTCCCTCTTCTTTTGAGTTTACTGTTATTATCATTATTTAATTTTTTGTATCATTATTTGTTTAATTATTATGCTTTCTTTTAGCTTATTATATTTATTATTATCATTATTTCTGGTGTACCGCTGGGTCAAGGGAGTGTGCCGCCGAGGGCCAGGAAAGGCGCACCGCTGAAGGCCGCCAGGGGAGTGTGCCGCTGAGGGCCAGGGGAGCGTACCGCTGAGGGCCGAAGGAGCGTGCCGCTGAGGGCCAGGGGCATGCCGCTGAGGGCCAGGGGCGTGTGCCGCTGAGGGCCAGGAAAGGTGCACGACTGAAGGCCGCCAGGGGAGCGTGCCACTGAGGGCTGGGAGAGTGTGCCGGTGAAGAGGCAAGCTGGCGTGCGGCTAGGGGCCATGGAGGGTGTGCCGGCGAAAGGGGGGGCTGGATTGTGCCGACGAAGGGCGCCAAAAGAGCGTACCGGCGAAGGCCATGGGCGCGTGCCGGGGAAGGGTGGCTAGGCAGCGTGCCGCTGAGGGGTGGCAAGAGCGTACCGCTGAAGGGCCGAAGGAGTGTGCCGTTGAAGGGTTCACAGGAAGTGTACCGAGGAAGGCACCAAGGAGGGTGTGTCGGCGAAGGCCTGACCAGGCGTGCCGGCGATGGGGCCAGAGGCGTGCCGGCGAAGGGCCTGGCCGAGTGTGCCGGTGAAGGGCGGCTAGAGGGTGTATCAGCGAAGGGCCTGGGGGCTGTGCCGGCAAAGAGCGTGCCGGCCAAGGGTGGCTGGAGGGTGTATCGGCGAGGGGCATGGGAGTCCGCTTCTCTGTTTCTCTTAAGGCTTTTCTTTTCTTCTTTTCTTTTCTCTCTTGATTTTATTAAGTTTTGCATGGGTTTCTTCTTTTCTTCTCTTGATTAATTTCCATTCTTTTTTCATGAGGACGAATGTTCAAGTTGCTTAGTCGTTATTTGACTCGGCTCTCTCTCTGAATTGATTACGGTTCCCTTGCCTTGGTTGAAGCGTTTTGTCGTTGTTCTTTTCATTTGTTTGTTGCTTCCTTTTATCTTTTTAATGCGTTATCGTTTCTAACAAAAATTCGACAGCATCTCCCCTTGACCCGAGCGTAAGGGAGATACAGGGAACGCGCCCACATGGAGTGGCGGAACCCGACAAGTGGAGGTGGGCGCCCGAGAGCGGCAACACCTTAATAAAACCTCAGAAAACTCGGAGGGGATGACAGAGAGGAAACACGCGGCTAATGCAACCTAAGGATGCCCTGACTGGCAGGGAGAGGGCCAGGTGTGCCGGGTAGAGGCAGGCCAAAGGTGTGCCGCTGGGGCTGGGCTGGGGCGTACCGCTGGGGCACGGCTAGGGTGTGCCGCTGGGCACAGTTGGGGTGTGCCGCTGGGGGCCGACGGGGTGTGCCGGCGAAGGCCTGATCAGGCGCGCCGGCGAAGGGTTCAAAGAGGGCGTGCCGTTGGAGGCACAATCAGGGCGTGCCGTTGAAGGCACAATTGGGTGTGCCGTGGGAGTCACGGCTGGGGGTGAACGAAGAGGAAAACGCTCGACAGGAAGTAAACCCTAAGGAAGGGAAGAAAAGAAAGGGGCGTGAAACACCGAAGGATGTAAACTCGGAAGAAATGCGTCGGAAAGACGTCCGAAGAGATATTGCAAGCCCTCTACCTTCATTCACACAAGAGGAGTGCCCCAAGGGGGCTAATACATGGCGACGGGAAGGAAAACAAGGGGACAAAGAAAGAAAGAAAGAAGACACAATGGGGGGGCATGGACTCCTCCCCTCCCGGACTTCACTCTCTCTCTTCACTCACTCTCCTTCCCCTCCTCTCTTCACACGGGCGGTGGTGGACGGGATAGCAACGGGGGAGCCGGAGCCTCCCCTCTCCTTCTCTTCTTCTTCTTCTGCTCTTCGCGCGGACGGCGGTGGACGGAGCAGCGGGAGGGGGAGGCAGAGCCTCCCCTCCTCTTCTTCTTTCTCTTCTTCTCTTCCCTCTTCGCACAGACGGCGACGGTGGCTGGAGCGGCGGGGCCTCTCTCCTCTCTCCCTCTCTTCCCTCTTCTTCTCTTCTCCTCCTCTTATTCTCTTCTTCCCTTCTTCTCTTCTCCTCTCTTCTGTGTGTATCTGTCTATCTGTGTATGCCCCTCCTCCCCCCTTTTTTCTGTTCGCAGCGAAGAGGGGTTTTATACCCCGGGCGGCGGGAGCCTCCGAAGGCGGGAAGCGTCCGGCGGGAATTTAATGGGGTTTGACTCCCTTGTCCTGGGTGGCAGGAGGAGTAGGCAGCGTGGCTCTCTCCCCGGGCGACACCTCAGCAAGTCCACTGCGCGCCAAGAATCCGTAGGGCATGGGCATCACGTCGTTCGGCCGTTGAAATGCCTTAACGCTGTGCCGCTGGCGGGCTCAAGAAGTGTGCCACTGGGAGGGCCAAAGGCCGTGCCGCTAGAAGACACGGCAGGTGTGCCGCTGAAGAGCCCAAAGGGCATGCCGTTGAACGGCCAGGAAGGTGTGTCGCTGAAGCCCCAAATGGGCGTGCCGCTGAAGGCCCAGATGGGCGTGCCGCTGGAGCCCTAAATGGCCGTGCCGCTGAAGCCCCTGGTCGTAAAGGGTGTGCCACTGAAGGGCTGCCAAGCGTGCCGCGGGAGCACCAAATAGGCGTGCCGCTGAAGGCCCAGATGGGCGTGCCGCTGGAGCCTGGGACTGTGCCGCTGAAGGGCCAAATGGGCGGGTGTGCCACTGAAGCCAGGGACTGTGCCGCTGAAGGGCCAAATGGGCGTGCCGTTGGAGGGCAAGGGTGTGCCGCTGAAGGCCACCCTGGTGGATTTATGAGCCCATTCTGAGCCCGTTGTGAGCACGAGTCATGGCCCGTTTGATTTTCTCCATGGCCCGTGGTTTGGGAGGCCCTTGGTGGTTGATTTCTCTTTACTGCCGTGACTCTGGAGACAGCCTTACGGCAGTGTGTGCGTGTTCGGGGAATCCGGATGACCAGTCTCCCCGGGGCTTCTTCACTGGGCCGAACAGGATGCCTGGGTGTGCAATTTTTGGTGTCCACACCCGCGCCCTAGCCAAGCGCACCCGCCAGCCTGCTTGGTTCGCGCGGGCCTTGCCAGCCATCCGCCTTGTCCTGTTCGCCCGTGCCGTGAAGCCCGCAAAGAGGCCCCACCATTCACGCTGACTTTGCTGCCGTTCGCCAGCTTCTTTTGATCGCCCAGGCCTAGCGTGGACCACGTGTGAAGGCCGCTCAAGCCCTTTTGGCCTTGTCGATGCGCTGACCGTGCCCTGCTTCCTTGGCCGCATTAGCCGACATGCATGGCCCTTGATGCGTACATGCCACCCTTGCATGCCCAGCGTTGATCGCCGCGAACAAACCTCCCGTCCGTGGATTGCGCAGACAGTGGAGAAGTTTGAAAAAAAGTGTTAAATATATATAATATATATATTTGGAATATATATAATCTTATATATATATATATATATCTAATACATACCTATAAAAATCATTTGAATAATCTATCAATTGTGGCACCCAAGTCCGCAAACGACGACTGAAGCAGCGCCCGAGTCGACCGGTCGTCGACAGACGTTCCACACTTTAGAGGTGAGACTGTCCACTGAGTCTCCCTGCGTGGAGAAATTTTAGATTGATTTGTTCTCCTACGTGGGAAAATTTTAAAATTGAGTGGCTTTATAATAAATTAAATCCTCCCTGCGCGGAGTGAATTCATTATAACTGTGAAGCTTCGTCGACGCCGTGCGGGCACGTACGTCCCCGCTCGCCTTCGTCTCCGGTCGGAGTTAGACTTTTCAGTCTAGCTAGGTACGTGCTCCCCTCACTTACTCATTTAGTATCTTTTCAATCACCGCGCGAAGTGAGAGAGAGCCCTATCCATGCAGCCAGTCTCCCAAGTGCATCGCTATGGACGGAGAGAGAGAGAGAGAGCTTGCTTGAGCCTATCCTTTAAGCCTTAGAACTTTCGCATTAGAGCACCCTAATTGTCAGGAGGTAGTTCCACAACTACTCCGCCTACGAGCGAGCAACTCTCCCTGACCGGTCCCTTCAAATTGACCCTTTGCCTATCAGCCAACAAATTGGGTCTACAACTTGCTAATTTTTGGTCCCAGGACTGCATCATTTAGGTCCAAGCCCGTGCATGTCACGCTGGTCTAGGAATTCATCAGGCCGTCTAGAGCGCCCTTCAACGCTACCCATGGATCAAAAGAGCGTGACTGCTATGCTAGTCCAGCTGAAGCACAATCTTATGGCCCACTTTGAAGAATTCATAGGCCAATTACGAGAGCTAGATGAGAGGATCCAGACTTCAGAGGAACGACTGAAGGGAGAGGAAGGAAAAGTGAATGGCCGCGGCGATCCCGTAACCAATCCTAGGGAGGAAAGAGAGCAGGCCCGCCAAAATCAAACTCCCCAAGGTAGAGAGCAAGAGGCCCGTGCGTCTCGAGAAAGAGACCATGACGATGAGGATATCATCCTACAGAACGTCAAGATTGACGCTCTGAGTTTTGATGGGTCCCTAAACCCCACCACATACCTTGATTGGGAGACTGGGATGGATCAATATTTTGACTGGTATCGCCGCATGACCCCTGCTACAAGGGTGAGGTTTGCCAAAATGAAACTCCTTGGTCAAGCCAAAATCTACTGGTGTAACGTTGAAAATCTCCTAGCAAGGAGACAAGAGGAGCCCATAAGCACGTGGAAAGAAATGAAGTAGAAATTGAGGGAGAAGTATCTGCCACCCTCCTACCATCAGCGTCTTTTAGACCAATGGCAGAAACTCACCCAAGATGGAAAGTCCGTGGACGAGTACATCGCCAAATTTGATGACTTCTTCCTTCGTAGTCGAGTCATGGAGGATGCCTCCGTCACCCTCTCACGGTTTAGGGCTGGCTTACACGAGAGCATACAGCGGGAGCTGTTCCTACGGGAAGTTAACACTCTCGAGCATGCCTACCAGGTTGCTCAGGATGTCGAGCGGTTTCAAAGGGTGGTCCCACCTCGGGTCCCCACCTACCGCCAACCCGAAACCCCATGGTCGGCTACTCTGAGAGGTCTGGCCTATCCACTTCCTATGTCCCTACTGCTACCCCACTTAGGGCCGTTGCCCCTACTGTTCCTTTCCAAAGGAACCCCTTACCTGCACCCGCTACTGTGCCCAGGCTAGAGTACACTCCGCCAACAGATAGGAGAGATGACAAGGGAAAGGGAGTCATCCCTAGCACCTCCCAACCAGTCCCTGTCTTGGAAGTTCGTTGCTTTAGGTGTTATAACCTAGGGCATGTTGCCTCCAATTGCCCCACCCGAGCCTTAGTCATCACCAACCCCCAGCATGTGGAGCTTCCACCTCAGGAAGGAGAAGCCATTGAGAGGTATGAGGCCGATCCTGAGCTCATCGCCCAGTTTGAGGAAATGGATGCAGGGTATGATGGAACGCATGTCGAGTACATACAAGTGGGAGATATTACCGAGAGTTCAAATCAGGGAAGACTGGGTGTAGTTCGCTGCATCCTAATACACCCCTTGGAGTACGACTGGCGTCGAACCTCCATCTTCCAAACCTATATCATGGTGAAATCCCAACTCTACAAGGTGATTTTTGACAATGGGAGCTGTATCAATGCCATCTCTTCAGACTTTGTCTCCCATCTAGGTCTACCTACCCATCCCCATTCGAGGTCATACGACGTGGCTTGGGTAGACAACACGTCTATCCCAATCACCACTACATGCCTCATCCCCATCCAATTCCAGTCCTACCAAGGACAGATCTTATGCGATGTAGTGTCAATGAAGGTCGATAGCATCATCCTAGGACGACCATGGATCTATGATGTAGACCTTACTACATTCGGTCGGTCCAATCAGTGTTCCTTCTCACACAATGGGAAGAAGATATAGCTGTACCCGACACCCCCAAAGGTGACCCCGGGAAAGAGTTCCACCTCCACCCCCACTGGAACCCCCAAGGTTAAAGAGAGTCCTCGAACTCCCACTGAAGGGAAACTTCTCATTCCCTCTCCTCCTGCACCTATCACACCCATTCCTAACGCCCCTAAGGTTGGTTATGATCCGGTTAGGCACCTTAACTTCATAGGTGTCCGTGAGCTGAATAGGGAGGTTGCCGAAGGTGCCCCTGTTTGGGCTGTTGTCGTCACCATCACACCTGAGGAGTCCCGAGTCTCTGTCCCACCTGAAGTCCAAGCAATCTTGCAGGACTTACAAGACATCTTCCTTGAGGACTTACCCTCACAACTCTCTCCCATGCGTGATGTACCACACATCATTGATTTTATCTCTGGGTCCACCCTACCCAACCTTCCCTATTACCGACTGAACCCCAAGGAGCATGCTGAGCTCCAAAGAATTATCGAGAACCTTATCCAAAAGGGTTTCCTCAGGGTGAGCAAAAGCCCATGTGTTGTCCCTGCCTTGCTCACACCCAATAAGGATGGCACCTGGCGGATGTGTGTTGACAGTCGCGCCATCAATAAGATCACTGTCAAGTATAGGTTTCCCATTCCCCGTCTTGATGACATGCTTGACATGATGAGTGGAGCCACCATCTTTTCCAAGATTGACTTGAAAAGTGACTACCACTAGGTCCGAATCCGACCAGGGGATGAGTGGAAGACAGCCTTCAAAACAAAAGAAGGTATGTATGAGTGGCTCGTCATGCCGTTCGGGCTATCCAATGCCCCCACCACTTTCATGAGGCTTATGATGGAAGTCCTCCGCCCTCTCATTGGTCGATTTGTTGTCATCTACTTTGACGACATTCTCATCTATAGCCATAACCCTCAGGACCACATCCATCATTTGAGGGAAGTCTGCGAGACTTTGAGGAGAGAAACCATATATGTCAATATCAAGAAATGTGAATTCATGATAGACCGGGTCACTTTCCTCGGATTTGTAGTATCGAGTCAAGGAGTGTATGTGGACCAATCCAAGGTCCAAGCCTTAGTAGACTGGCCGGAGCCCCAGAACGTCCATGACGTTCGAAGTTTCCACTGGCTAGCCACTTTCTACAAACGCTTCATTCAGGGTTTTAGCACCATTATGGCACCCATTATGGATTGTATCTGTAAGGAAAAATTTGAGTGGACCAAAGCCGCCTCCCAGGCTTTTCGTGCCATAAAGGAGCTCATGACCAAAGCACCTGTCCTCCGCCTGCCAGACTTTTCCAAAGTCTTCGAGATATCCTGTGATGCATCTGGGGTAGGAATATGAGGAGTGATTAGCCAGGAGAGTCACCCCGTGGCCTATTTTAGTGAGAAGCTTTCTGATCCAAAGCTTCGTTACTCCACCTATGATAAGGAGTTTTATGCCGTGGTCCAAACCCTCAAACACTGGAGACACTATCTCTTACCTCAAGAGTTTGTCCTATATTCGGATCACGAGACTTTGAAATTCCTTAGCTCTTAGAAGGGCTTAAACCCTAGGCATGGTCGGTGGATAGAATTCCTCTAGTCCTTAACATTTGTCCTAAAACATAAGGCTAGAAAAGAAAATAAAGTGTCCGACACCTTGAGTCGAATGATCTCCCTTCTTTCCACTGGTCGGGTAGAGGTCACCGGATTTGACCGCATGAAGGAACTCTATGGAGAGTGTCCCGACTTTAGCCCTGCCTACTCTGCTTTATCTGCTGGACCCTCGACAACCTTTTCTGACTATCTACTCTAGGATGGTTTTCTATTTCGAGGGCAACAACTCTGTGTCACGAGGACCTCTGTTCGGGACTTCATGATTTGGGAAATGTATGCTGGATGTCTTGCTGGTCACTTTGGTCATAACAAGACCATCCATTCTGTAGAGGAGCATTTTTATTAGCCTAACCTAAAGAAAGATGTGGTCAAGATTGTAACCCAGTGTAGGACGTGCACAATGTCCAAATAGGTCATACAGAACATTGGTCTCTACACTCCTCTCCCCATTCATGATAGACCGTGGGTTGATGTGAGTATGGATTTCATCATTGGATTACCTCGTACTGCTCACAAACACGACTCTATCTTCGTGGTCGTTGATAGGTTCTCTAAGATGTCCCATTTCATTGCATGTTCCAAAACATCAGATGTATCTAGAGTAGCCCACCTATTCTTTGATGAAGTCGTGCGTCTGCATGGTCTCCCTCAAACCATAGTGTGTGACCGAGATATCCGATTCACTAGTTATTTTTGGAAGACACTTTGGCACCTAATTGGCACTAAACTAAAATTTTTCACTGCCTATCACCCCCAAACCGATGTGCAAACCGAGGTCGTCAACAGGAGTTTAGGGAATTTACTGAGGTGTCTTGTAGGGGATCACCCCGGCACTTGGGATCTTCTTTTGCCCAGAGCCAAATTTGCATACAATAGCTCTGTCAATAGGTCCATAGGTATGAGTCCATTTGAGGTCGTGCATGGCTACAAACCTAGGAAACCTGTGGATCTCATTCCCCTTCCCCTTGAGTCTAGAACATCTAAGTCAGCTGAGGAATTTACACAGCATGTCAAAAGTCTGCATGAGTCAATTAGCAAATATATAAACCCCAGTAATGAAACTTACAAACTCTTGGCTGATTCGCATAGGCGTCATCATGAATTCCAAGAAGGTGACATGGTTATGGTACGAGTTCGACCCGAACGACTTCTCTCGGGAGCCGTTAAAAAGTTGCAAGCCCGTAGTGATGGTCCCTTCCCAATTCTGCAGAAGATTAGCCCCAATGCTTATGTTGTGGACTTACCTCCCGAATATGGGATTAGCTCGACCTTTAATGTGGCAGACCTAGTGGCCTACAAGGAACCCACATCAATTCCTAGTGACCCTTTCGAGCATTGTCCTCCTATTGTGAGTGAGCCCACCCCTGTGCGTCCCACAGCCTCGAGAGTACCGCGCGAGTAAATTGAGAGGATACTGGATGAGCAGGTGGCAGCTACACATAGTAGGGTGTACCCATGCTACCTTGTCCGCTGGCGGGACCATCCACCTTCTGACGATTCCTGGATCAACCGGGAAGATCTTCAGCGCCTCGATCCAGACCTGCTAGAGCACTACCACATTAGTGTCCCCTCTTACTCGACGGAGTCGAGTTCCAGCCGCCCCGGGAGGGTTGGTGGGGACACCGGGTCCACTACCGGGCCCACTACTCGGAGCCGACGCCGCACCGCCCGGACCGCACCGAGCTTGTGGCTCAGAGACTCACTTGAAGACTCGGCATCTTGAGTAGATACTTGTGTGTATTTGTACGTATTTGAGTATTGAGTATGTACGTGTGTAAAATACATGTATTACTACATGTATATTTACTTTTGTTTTATTAGTCAATGTTGGTCAAAAGACATGTGTATTTTATTTTTATTAAGCCCACAAGTCAAAGGTGGGTTGTTGGGTTTTATTTTATTAGGCTATGATATATATGTAAATAGGCAAAGTCTAATGGTATGTTTGTTATGGCTTTCCCTATATATAAGGGGGGCTAAGGGTGTTGTTACGTATGTTATATGAAAGAATCAAGAAAGCTTATCATCACTAGGTGCCTTGGCCCCTTTGTGCTTCCCCCCTCCCACTTTACTCTTTGTGAGAATAGAGTGTCGCCCGGTGAGAGATCGCCCGATGTGAGGCCGAGCTGCGTGAGGTAGCAAACTATCTCATCTTGTTCGCGTCCCGGAGCTGTCGTCGATCCGTCCTCCGACACCGTCCGCGTCAAAATTTGTATATTATTTAGTTATCTTTCTAATGAGTCTAATATCACGCCATTAAAATTTTCTATATAGGATTATACTACAATCAGTGAACTAATTACTTAAATAAATACATAAGATTAAAGGGGTTAAACTAAACGACTGCCAACCTATTGAGCTCCTATGAGCTCCTATTCAAGCTTCTAAGTTCGGGATGTTACAATTGTTGACGGGAGGGGCACGATGTGGTGGTCATAGAGATTTGAGGGTATTGGGGTAAATACTATAAGAGATATAAAGATAATTATTAAAGTTTTTAGGGATATACATATAATTTGTCCAAAACTCATTCGCATTGTTTTGACACAATATCAATATTTTTAATAATATATGTGTAAATATAAATGTAAAATAATAACTTTATAATTTTTACTCTTAGGATGATATGTATTAAAAAAAATCTCAGTTTCGTTCGCCAAAAGCTGAGTCATGTTCACCCAATCCTTCCTATGACCACATCTATTTATAGTTGACACGTATGAAATGTTCAATGAAAAAGGAGGCGTGCAGAGACAGTTGCGGACGGAGGAGAAGAGCACAAAAATTCCATTCCCCCTCACATTGACGGCCTCCCAACTTCTCTCTCAACTGAGAGAAAGAGAGAGGGAGTTAGAGAGTGAAGCGCCTGCCATGGCTGCCTCAGGGGGCGCCGATCAGAAGCCCGCCACCGTCCTCAACGCCGCGCAAGTGGACCCGCTGGTCCACCTCAACCGCGTCCACGCCGTCGCTTACTCCTGCGCCCTCCTCGCCCTTCTCTACCACCGCGCCCTCGCCCTCCTCGCCGCCCCCAACCTGCCCTCCTTCTCCCTCGCCCTCGCCCTCGCCCTCGCCGATCTGGTCCTCGCCTTCATGTGGACCCTCGCCCAGGCCTTCCGGTGGCGCCCCGTCCGGCGGCGGGAGTTCCCCGAGCGCCTCGCGGCTGCCGTGGACAGGAAGGACTGGCCGGGGCTCGACGTGTTCATCTGCACGGCGGACCCATACAAGGAGCCGCCGGTGAGCGTCGTGAACACCGCCCTCTCCGTGATGGCCTTCGATTATCCGACCAGCAAGCTCTCCGTGTACATCTCCGATGACGGGGGATCGCAGCTGACCCTGTTCGCGTTCATGGAGGCGGCGCGGTTCGCCAGGTACTGGCTGCCCTTCTGCCGGGAGCACGGGATCAAGGACAGGTGCCCCGACGCCTACTTCGGATCGTCCGCCGGCAGCGGAGGCCAGGCCGAGAAGATTAAGGTACGTGATCTCCCTGCATTGCCTCTTTTCGCCGCTGCTTCTTCTTCCTCCTCCTCTTTCCGCCATGAACAGTGCTCCGCTACTGCTCGCTGGGGATGGGAATTATTTTTTTATTTTGGTTTTCCGTTAACAGCATAAGATAATATTTCAAATGGGCGAATATTCGATGGGTAGATCACATGCTTTAAGCGTTCCCATGGCCACCTGGCTATGTCTTTAACTCTTAACTAGTTTTATAGTTTTATTTACTTCGTGGTCCCCGGATAGGCAACTAGGTTAATGGAGCATATTTTTTAATATTTTCAAAAAAAATTGTAGATCTTGAGATTCATCTAAAATAAATTATCGTACAGTTTGTGTGGGCTGGCTCAAAAAATTTCAAAATATATAGAATGATATTAAGTTGACCATTTTCAACCCATTAAAAAAATTTGGTCTTTTTTTTTATTTTTAAGTATTCTATCGCTATGTAAGTTGTGTAAGTATGTAATCAGGAAGGACTTTGATGTCCACAAAGTTTTTTTAAATGAAAACAATTGCGCTACTTGAGGCGGTGCGATAGTTAAAACTCATGCCCTAACAAACGGGGGTTGTGTGAGGGTCCACACTTTATGGTGGAGGAATGTTTAGTGCATATCTGGATCAATTACACACACGTAGTGTGTATTAAATAAATTAATTTTTTAAGAAAATTATGACATAAGACTCACGTTTTTTTAATTTATCGTATAAAATATACATCTATTTAAAAATTTAAAAACATCAAAATAAAAAAGATCGATTCAAAAAAATTGAGTCTAACATTATTTATTGAATATTTTCCTCATATAATTCATTGTTACGGGAGTGTGGACGGCAATAATGGGTTCGTACCGTCACCGACGGCAATAAGGTTTTCCCATCATGTCTTTCCCCTTTACTGCGGGCCCTCCGATGGTCCAATTAACCCGGTTCCTGAAGCTATTTTTGGCCGTCAGACAACGTGAGACTGATGTCATCTTCAGAGCCGATACAGTGATCCCATACCACCAATGATAGCTTCCGTTCATCCTCGGCGATTTATTGACTAGTCGCGACAAACCTGTCACCATTGCCCACGAATTCTCTAAAAAATGGGAACTTGTATAGATAGATGGACCAACTCTTGTCGGTATGGATATGCGTGCCAATAATGCATGGATTGGCTGCATTGGGATTTTACGGGCCCATCTGACAGCCAATGAGACGGCGTCTCTCTATCTCGAATGCCCACAGTTGTTTTGGGGGACACGCAAAAGATGGGCCCACGTGTTGTCCGTGGGCTCGACCTTCTCGAGACTTATCTATATGGCTCGAGATGCCCCTATTTGTTTCTCCTAAGCCATTGTGCCATATTTCTTAACTCCCACAGCTAAATAAAATTAAATGAAAGCAGTTAAATTTATATATTTTTTTATTTTTTAACGTAGTTAGAGTGTGAGGCCATATAGGAATATTCTTCAATAATCTCTACCAACCATCAATTCTCGGAGATTCTAGGGGTATTGGTGCAATGTAGAAAAGAAATTTACCTTACACCCCTGAAATCTTTAAGAATAATAGGGTGTTTGATTATTCTTTTTTATCTTTTTTTTTCTTAATTTTACAATAAAGAGTAAGAGATATTATAACCTTGTTTGACATTCCTCTCCTAAATTTTAGGGAGAGAATCTAATCCCGTGTAAATCTTCTTTAAAAAAAAATAACATTGGACCAATTTTTTTTTAAACACTCACGACATCTCGAACTTCTCCCTCTCTCCCACTTGCGACCCCCTCCCCTCCCCCGCGTCTCCCCTTCCCTCCCTTCCCTCACCCTCCCGCCGGCTGTCCCTCCCCCTTCCTCTCCCTCCCCCGCGGCCTCCCCTCCCCTCGGCCCCCCTCCCCTGTGGTCTTCTTGGCCGCCGGGGACTTGATCGATTTCGCCATTGCCGCCCCCGCTCCCCTGCCATCGATCGAGCTGTTCATGGAGGAGGACGAGATGGCATCCTGGCTCTACTACCCAGTGGGCGGCGACGACGACCACGGGGGCGGCGGCGTAAACCCCACCGATCAAAGCCGCCGACATAGTGGGGCCCGAGCAGGGCTTCCCGACCGCCGCGGCTGACCTGCAGGTGGAAGCGGACGTCTGGGCATCCCCAGGGCGGCCGCCACTCCACCCGGAGACGCGGGGGAGGTCGGCGGGCTTGGCGGCTTCCTTGCCGCTGCCGGCGCGGGGAGAGACCTCCATGGTGGTGGACTCGAGTGCGACAACGGAGTCGGGCGGGAGGACCCGGTGCGGCGCTGAGTCGCGGGTCTCCTCCGGCGACGTGAGGGGGGCACCAGCCGCGTGAGAGCACGGGCCGGCATCGTCGTAGGGGTTGAGCTGGGAGGGCGAGGCGGCGGCCATGGCAGCGGCACGCGGGCACAACCGGAAGCGCAAGGCCCGCGAGGATGACGACCGCTGCGATTCCCACCGTGCAGGGGGAGAAGATGACGGAGGAAAGGAGGAGAAGACGATAGTTTACCAAACATATAGTTACCTGTTTTTATCAATTTTAAAAATTAAATTAAAAATCAACCTAACATAATTTTTTAGATAGAAATAGTTTTCTTTTTAAAAGTGTTCCCAAGCACCCTATAACACATGTATACTCCTGAACTCTATACCTATATCTAGAAGTAGCATATGTATACCACGAAACCTAATTTTATGGATATAACAACTTTGGTTACTAGAATTTGAGGGCATTAAAAAAGGATTAATTATATCAAATGTATAGAAATAATTAACCCAATATATAGCATTATGTTCATGGTTGAGCTGCTCGCATTTGGGCACCAGTTGATAGCAACATCTGATCAAGGGCTGGCGGTTCTGGATGTCGCATTTGTCTATGGCAAAGTTGACGTGAAGAGCACATCCATTCCACAACAGTGACGTCTCTGTTGAAGTGGCGGATAATGTTAAGCTGCTCAGGGCTGACGCGGCCTCCTGATCCTTCTTGTAGGAAACTTTTGTGTGTCGGGAAAAGCAACTCGGGGCTTAAAAGCTTGAGCGATTCTTATCGGGATGGAAGAACGGATCACTCGTGGATCACCCCTTCAGATAGGAGCAGAATTTAAATTTAAATTTAATTTAATTCATTATGAAATGTTATAAAAAATATGAACGGTTTTGTAAGATAGCAAAGAGAAAAATAAGATATTTAACTTTCCCAAAAAATCGTACAGATTATTCTTTATGGGTGGCTTTGACATCCGAGTAAAGACGGGTAGAATAAGGGAGCGGATGAGAGAGAGAGCGGTGGGCCCCGCTCTCTCCTCACATTCATCCCCATTAATCGGGCTCAGTTAGTGCAAGCGACTCCCAGGGGTCGCTTGCGCTAACCGTGCTCGGTTAGCAAAGAGACCCTATATGTCTTGGTCCGGTAGACGTAGACTATTTTAGTAGGCAATTATTTAATTTTATCAAGATTTGCTAGGGACTATTTAGCATGGAAGCAAGGATCGGGCCGATCCGATTAGATCTGGGTCGGGTCAATTCGTGATCCCCCTAGTCCCGATTCATGGATTGGATCGTATGGGATCAACTGGGATTGGCCAATCCAGCGCGATTCCACCCTATAAATTAACAAAAACATGGAGAAGAAGAATAAGAGGAGGAAAATCAAACAAACAAAAATACTTACATGCTCCTGTCAATGTGGTCGTCACCATCCCTATTGCCACCGCTCGTTGATGCCATCATTGTAGCCACCAGCTGTCGACACCTCCTCCTTGTCCTCTTCCAGTGCCTCCATTTCCACAAAAACCCTTATAAAAGTATGTAAACTCATTTTAATCTCTAAACTTAAAATAATGGTTGGCTTGGATCGGAGGGGGGTGTGGGGTGGGTGGATGTAAGGTTTACCAACCTGGTCGTATCGGTTGAGGAGGGTAAAATTCGTCGGGTCTAGTACGGCCCAACATCGCCAGGCCTGTTGCGGCACGGATCGACCGAGCCCGTAACGGACCACTTCACCCTTAGGCCATTTAGTGCGACCCAACTGAGACCCAGGGAAGTTCCACTGTTCCATCGGCCCCCAGGCAAAATTACTGCATGCGTCCCAGACGCCGTAGAACTTGCCATCAGACGAACGTTGTCACTACCATTACGGAGGTTCCCTCGGCGTGGACTGAGTCACACCCACATCGCTGGAATCCCCCCCACGAAGTCTCCCCTCCAATAACGGCCAAGGGAACAACGGACAACTCCCCACGATCAAGGAGGCATTCCTCCATGATCTTCGCCACTTTTCCTATCGAGGAACGGCCGGTGCCACCGCGTCCTGTATAAATAGGCCGTCATCGGACCCAGAAAGGGGGATGGACACACACATATACGCCTACGGGCATACTCACGCAGAGACACAGATGGAGAGAAAAGGCATCCCCAGGCTAGTGGAGCTCCACGCCAAGGAGGAGAGAGAGGCTCCCTCACGCCGCGACGAAAGGGATCGCCATCTAGGAAGTAGGGTCATAGAGGTTCCTCTGTAGGTCTTCTCCCTCTACCTCTCCGAGCACTACTTCCTCCACTCAGGCTCATCGGTTTCTCTTTCTCTGGCTGCCCCCTTCCTCCAGCTCTTCTTCTCCTTACTTCTACACGTCTATGACTTAAGCATCGGAGGGTTGTCCCTTGGGATCACTCCCATAGTTCCTTCTGACATTGTTCCCTAGTGGTTGCAGGTTTTCTTGGGTGGCCGGCTGCTCTTCCCCAACAAATAAATCTTAAAGGTGTGGTACGGGACTTATGGGACACTTTCCTGCCTCTACAACGGTTATGGTTCGGTATGAGACGGTATGGCCGATACAGGCAACGTACCAGTATAGGCTGAAGGGGGCATTTTTTATTTTTTTAATTATTTTAAAATTTTTAAATTTTTTGTAAGTTTTTAAAAATAAAATTATAATATTAGTTCATTTTAGTTGTAAAATAGTATATTCATCTGAAAAATAATAGAATGTTGAGTTCCTTTTTTTGTGATCATACATCCCATACTAAGTTACATATAATTAATTTTACTTACTCTTCCAACTATTATTAAGATATAAACATGATTACTTATGTATTAGTAAATTTATTATGTAACAATAAGAATATATACTTTTATACACATAACTAAATAATTACATATATAAAATTATTAATACCTTATTTATTAAAATAACCTATTATACCACTCAATTAAACATCTTATTTGGCTAAAGAAAGATAAGTTAAACTATTAAAGTGACCATATACATAATTAACTTTAGATGAGAAAATAGACTCAGGTGGTTTGGTCATGTGCTTCGTCGCCCTAACTCAACGCCGGTTAAAAGATGTAACCGCATCTTAGTGGATGCTAGTAAAAGAGCTCGGGGAAGGCCTAAAATGAGATGGTGCGATGTTATTAGGAAGGACATTAGTTTCTTGGGTTTAAATATGAATATAGCACTTGATAGAAATATTTGGCAGAACATAATTCATGTAGCCGACCCCAAATAATTGGGATAAGACTCTGATGATGATGATGATGATACATAATTAACTTTACTCATGATATCATTCAACTCCACTCATAAAGTACAAAATGTCGAAAGTCACTCATCTGAGTCATATGTGAATCCCGAATCCCAATTAGAATCAGATACATGAGACTCATGACCCGTATAATCTACCTCTATCATAGTGGGTGGAGGTGCATGTGGGTGAGTATGAAAATATGTAACTATCTGCACAAATAATGGGTCATGTGCAGCGATGGAGGGTACATGAAATCCTCTAAAAAAGCTCTAACTATATCTATACATGCATGTCTATCGTCTGCTATTGGTTAGACTGGTGCTGGTGGTGTTCAAACTTTGGACGTGGAGGAAGATCTCGATCTGCCCAGTGTTGGTGGTGGGGGAACGCTAAACGTGGAAGACGATGTCCCGGCTCTACTGCGAGAAACATATCCCTTCAGTAACTGTGTCCGAAAGTAATCTCGGACATCCTCTAGAACTAAGGAGCTTGCACGGCAATCCCGTCCCACTCCCACGAGGTGCTCTGCAAATCTGTGTATGTCGGTGACGCGATGTCCGTAGTATTTACAGTGCACATGTCAATCACCCTCAATAGTGTACCCGTGCTCCCACGCAGGGTGGCATCGTCCGTCCATGATGACCTGGATTGATGCAAAAGTCAAGACATGAAGAAATAAATGATTAATTTATAGTTGCGTACAAATATATACAAATGATACATACTCCTAATCATATGGGCCCAAACTCGGGCACATCCTATCTGCAAATAATCTGACATTATGTGTGCTCCTCAAATAAGACAAGTAGTCTTCATATTCCATGGAACCTGCATAATGCTCCCAGTACATGCGTAAGTAGTGTTCATACTCTTGGGAACCCTGTGAGTACACAACCGGCGGTGGCGTAGCTAAGAGCTGACCGTATTCTCCGTTATATTGTAACATTGAAGCATAGCCATGAGGATATGGGTACGATGGGAAGAATGAATTACTACTCTTAGAATCGTCATGATATCTGGGCTACTACTTCCATGATCGTCCATACTCACTGGCAGATCTATGAAAGTCATGTGTGCTCATCCTCTCAAAATCAGACAGTATGTCTTGATAGCTGGTACTGTCTGCAACATAATTTCCATTGTATGGATCACAATAATCAGCTGCCCGCCTAGCCCTTGGTAGTGAAGCACTGTGGTTCTCATCATGTGTGACATGTGTGAACTGTTGCTCCTCTATCCATACCATGCCTTCATGACGACCACGTTCGTGGGCCCCATAACCTCTGTCTTGATCACTGCTATTGTAACGACCCGAGAATCCGATTACCGGGAAGGCCCGATAACCCGAGACTCGTACCGCCACCCACGAGTCCGAAGACTCGGAAGGGTTAAAAGGATGGTGTGGAAACTACATAAGCATCACAGATAATTACAGAAATTAAACAGTTATAATATTAAGCAGGAAATAAATTAACAATTTACATGGTCCACAATAAAGAACAATAATAACAGCAGTCCACGACTAGTACAGTGACAAGAAAGAAAAGTACAGCTACACGGGGCATACCCCGGCTCTGACCTCTGGCACTACCTCTGGGCACCCGCACCACGCTGCGCTCCTGACGCGCTCCCCGAAGGTGGCGCCTCACCTGAAACACGGTGAAAACACGCAGGGAATGAGTCTCAGAACAAGACTCAGTAGGGATCACTCGAACCCTACCTCAAAAACGAGAAACCACTACTCTAGCGGTAGGAAAGTACCTCGGAAAGGAAAGCCCTGTACTCTACAGAACTAGACCCTACGGCACGCAAACCGACACACGTGCCACGGTACGAGAAGACCGAAACTCAACGGTCGAACCGTCAAAACCCGAAGGTCGGAAACACACGACTGACAGTCTAACACTCCGTACTCAACAGGAGTACCACCCACTAGAAGCACAGCCGGTAGCGTCCCCTGACGTCTTACACCGTACAAGTAACCACAAACAAGTGACTAGCTGGGGTCACGCCCGTCGACGTGGGTCCAACCGCCCCCAACCACGTGTGCACACACAGACCACGCGTCCCAGGTCTGGCCCTCTGACCGGTTTTCCCCTCAGCCGGACTCTGGCTGCAAGACGTGGGGCCCAACGGTAACCGGTCCACAAACCGTCTCGAAAGGTCGGCCCGTACACCACTCCCTGGTGCGACTAGCACCCGCGTACTAGTAGGCTACGACTAGTGGAGGGTCACTGAAGGAGTAGACTCTCGAGTCAACGGAAAACGACGTCCGAACCCGACAACAGGTGGGAATCACCCCACACACCCGCCCCGTCGCACGGTGACCACGGTCGGAAAAGAAACAGACGCACGGCCCACGGCCAAACTCATGACCAAGGCAAACGGAACCTCCGGACACCAAAGACACGGTCACGGAACTCCACGGGGTGCCCGGGACGCACACACGGCCCAAGGGGAACACCCAACAACGAACCAAATCGCGCTAGGGATACCTAGCGCGACAGGGCATGTCGCGCTAGGGTCCCCTAGCGCAACAAGGGTTGTCGCGCTATGGCCCCACAGTGCGACACGGACCATCGCGCTAGGGAACCCTAGCGCGACAGGGACCATCGCGCTAGGTCCTCCTAGCGCGACAAGGATGATCGCGCTAGGGCCCCATAGCGCGACACGAACCGCCAAACTGTTCATCTTCTCCGATGAACGCGCTCGGTCGGGGCAGCGCGACCTCCAAGAACGCGCTACTGGAGTATAGCGCGTTCTCAGTCCGCGGCCGAAAACGGTAAGAACGCCCAAAAAACCCAACCACGCCCCCATACCTCCATAGGAGAGGGGGAAAACAAAGGGGAAGACCCCTGGGGACCCCTAGCATGATTCTAGGCCCTCAAAACACGAATCCATGCATTGAATCCATAGATCGGGCGAGCTCTCCCCAAATCATGGAAAAACCCAAAAACGCTCAAATGATCCCCTCTCGGCCTCCCCGCGGCCTATAAATCACGGAAAAGAACGGCATGAGGCTAAGGAACGTCACCCTACCTCAATGGAGCGAATGCTCCGCCGGATCGATCACGAATCACGAAGAATGCTCGAAGCTTCACGAACTCCCCACGCTTCCCACGCTCGCCGCACGCCCACGAGATCGCCTCACCGTCGCCCACGCGTCCGCGCCGTCGCCCCGCCACCGTCCGTAGCCGGAGAGGGGCTCGCCACGTCCGAATGGGAGAGAGGGAGAGAGAGGGGGCTCACGGTCGCGAGAGAGAGGGAGAGGAAGAAGAAAGAGAAAAGGGAAAAAGAAAAGAAAAAGGATTAGGATTTATAGAAAATCCGAATTTTCGGAAAAATACCGAAAAATAGAAAAATACATTTCCGGAATCCTCGGAACGCACCGATCGCAACGGTACCACTCGTGCCCGGGTGAACGGCCCAGTTAACCCGCAGCGAGCGTCCGAAGGAAAAGCCGAAACACACGCCGGGAATCGGAAAACACACGCGGAAAAGTCGCGGAACGCCTCCGGGCCTCCGAAACGACTCCGGATCGCGCCGATCCGAACACGAAAGATGTCCGAAACGGAATTTCGGACACAACAGAGCCGGACGCTCCGAAAACCAGATCCGGGACCCACGAAGAAGAATCCGAAAGGTCCGGGATATTACAGCCCTCCCCCCTTAAGGAATTTCGTCCTCGAAATTGAGAACAACCAACGGGGAAAGAAGAGGAAGACTCACTCAAACAGATACGGGAACTGCTGACGCATCTCGTCCTCACGTTCCCACGAAGCCTCACCACCAGAGTGTCGCTGCCACACGACCTTCACCAAGGGAATGACCTTGTTCCGCAGGCGCTGCTCTCGCCTATCCTCCACGCGGATCGGAAACTCTGGGAGAGAAAGATCTGGAGTCACCTCAGGCCAAACGGAAAACTCGAGCACATGAGAGTCATCGGGCATATACTTCCGCGCGAGACGTGGAACACGTCATGCACCGACGCCAACTCAGGAGGTAACTGCAACCGGTAAGCAACCTCACCGATGCGCTCCACAATCGCGAAAGGACCAATATAGCGGGGACTCAGCTTCCCACGCCGTCCAAAACGCATCACCCCCTTCATCGGAGAAACTCTCAAGAACACATGATCGCCCACGGCGAACTCGAGGGGTTGCCTCCTACGGTCAGCATAGCTCTTCTGCCGACTCTGGGCCGCCAACATGTTCTGACGAACCAGGTGCACAACCTCCACACATTGCTGCACCAATTCCGGTCCCGTCAAAACACGCTCACCCACCTCAAACCAATCAAGTGGAGTCCGACAAGGACGCCCATACAGAGCCTCATAGGGAGCCATGCCGATGCTCGAATGATAGCTGTTGTTATAGGCAAACTCCACCAACGGTAGGTGATGAATCCAACTCCCCTGCCACTCCAGGCAGCAGGATCTCAGCATGTCCTCCAAAGTCTGAATGGTCCTCTCAGACTGACCATCTGACTGAGGATGATATGCCGAGCTAAATGTCAACTCCGTGCCAAGAGCTCGCTGGAAACTCCTCCAGAATCCAGAAGTGAAGCGCGGATCCCGATCCGACACGATCGAAATGGGAACCCCATGCAACGGAACGATCCGCTCCACATAAAGACGAGCCAACTTAGGCACGCTCCAGCTGACCTTGACCGGTAGCAACCGAGTCACCTTCGTCAGCCGATCCACCAGTAACCAAATACTGTCCTGCCCACTCGGGGTCCTTGGCAACCCCACCACAAAATCTGTGGTCACATGGTCCCACTTCCAAGCAGGAACATCCAAGGGCTGGAGAGTACCTCCTGGTCGCTGATGCTCCGCCTTCACCTGCTGACAGATCAGGCACCTGGCCACAAATTCGGCAACATCTCTCTTCATGCCAGGCCACCAGAACTGCCTCCGCAAGTTCCGATACATCTTCGTCGCACCCGGGTGTACAGTATACCTGCTCCCATGAGCCTCGCGTAACACCGCACGACGAACCTGCTCCTCCGCTGGGACGTACAACCTGCCACGAAACCTCGCAGCACCGTCCTCGCCGAGCTCCACATCATCCATCGCAAGAATCCGGGGCAACTCAGGGTCCGCATGCTGAGCCTCTGTCACCTGACGACGGATAGCAGGAGTGACAGTCAGACTCGCAAGCACTGCCAACCCTCGCTCCTGGGGAATCTTGAGCCTGAAGGATACTTCGGGCACCTGTTCCCAGAGCCTCCACTTCCTCAGCATCAAGGTACTGACCGCCACCTTCCGACTCAAGGCATCGGCGACGACATTCATCCTGCCCGGCTGATAAGACAGGGTGAAGTCATAGTCCTTCATGAACTCCATCCAACGCCTTTGTCTGAGGTTCAGATCTCTCTGCGAGAACACATACCTCAAACTCTGATGGTCAGTGAACACCTCGAACTTCTCACCGTACAGATAATGCCTCCAGATCTTCAGCGCGAAGATCACCGCCGCCAACTCAAGATCATGGGTAGGGTAGTTCTCCTCATGGGGCTTTAGCTGCCGAGATGCATAAGCCACCACTCTAGCATGCTGCATCAAACAGCACCCAGTCCAACGCCGGAAGCATCTGTACACACCACAAAACCTCCCGATCCAGAAGGCAAAACCAACACCGGAGCCGAGGTGAGCAACCTCTTCAGTTCACTGAAGCTCTGCTCACACTCCTCGGACCAAACGAAAGGCACGTCCTTCCGCGTGAGCCTAGTCATCGGGGTCGCAATGCGAGAAAAATCCTGGATAAACCGACGATAATACCCCGCAAGCCCCAAGAAACTCCGGATCTCCGTCACCGACCTCGGCCTCGGCCATTGCATCACAGCCTCGACCTTGGCGGGATCCACGGAAATGCCATCACCAGAAATCACGTGCCCCAGAAAGTGCACCTCGCTGAGCCAAAACTCGCACTTGCTGAGCTTCGCATACAACTGGTGATCTCGCAACGTCTGCAGCACCACACCCAAATGGTACGCATGCTCCTCAGCAGACCGCGAATAAACAAGGATGTCATCCACGAAGATGACCACGAACTGGTCCAAATACGGATGAAACACCCTCTGTATCAAGTCCATGAAGGCTGCCGGGGCATTGGTGAGCCCAAACGGCATCACCAGAAACTCATAATGCCCGTACCTCGTACTGAATGCAGTCTTCTCCACATCGGACTCGCGAATTCTCAGCTGATAGTAACCGGACCGCAAATCAATCCGCGAGAACACCCGCGCAGACTGAAGCTGGTCGAACAAATCATCGATCCGCGGCAACGGATACTTGTTCTTAACGGTCACTTCATTCAGCTGCCGATAGTCAATGCACAGCCGCAGACTACCGTCCTTCTTCTTCACAAACAACACGGGCGCACCCCAAGGGGAGAAGCTCGGACGAATGTACCCCTTGGCCAACAGTTCCTGCAACTGCGCCCTCAACTCCCTCAGCTCAGCGGGGGCCATACGGTAGGGAGCCTTCGCCAAAGGTCCCGTACCAGGTACAACCTCGATCACGAAATCGATCTCCCGCTGGGGAGGTAATCCAGGCAACTCCTCAGGAAAAACATCGGGAAACTCGCACACCACCGCAATGTCCTCGACATCCGGCTCCATCCGGTCAGACACAACCACAGACGCGAGAAAACCCTGACAACCTGAATCAAGCAATCGACGGGCTCGAATAGCAGAGATAAGGAATCGAGAAGAGGTGGAACGGATACCTTGGAAATAGAAGGTCCTCTTGCTCGGATGCTGGAAGTAGACCCTCTTCATCCCACAATCCACCACCGCTCCATGAGTCTCGAGCCAATCCATGCCTAGAATCACGTCGTAATCCCGAAGCTGCAACGCATACAACCTGCCTGGCATACTCCGCCCATCGATCCACACCGGAACCTGGTCGAAGCAATACGGAGTGACCATAAAATCACCCGAAGGCAACTCCACTGCCAAATCACAGGACAACTGGGTCACCGGCTCCTCGACGCTCGACGCGAAATCCTCCGAAATAAACGAATGAGACGCGCCAGAATCAAATAAAACCCGAGCCGCACAACCCAAAATCTGAACGGTACCTTCCACGAGCTGCGACGCCACTGCCTCTGCCCTGGTCAAGTGCGTGATCTGGCCACGAGCTCTCTGCCTGCCTCCCACACTAGCTGACCTGGGTAGCGGCAGATACTGTCCCTGCTGCTGCTGCTGCTGGGGAACCTGCTGCTGCGGCGGCCTCTGAGGACAGTCACGCGCCATGTGCCCTGGCTGGTCACACCGAAAACAGATGATTGGCGCCGTGCACTGCCTGCCTGGGTGGGTCCCACCACACCGTGGACAAGATCCTCGCGATCCACCCACTGATCCCTGACGCTGCAAAGGAATCGGCTGCTGTACACTGCCCGATGAAGCCTGCCCCTGATCTCTGGACTTCTTCTTGCCGAACCCCTTCTTGAAGAACTTCTTGACCTTCGAGCCGAAGGACGCAGATCCTGTCACCGAAGCTGCATGTGCCGGCACTCCTGAACCACTCATCGCATGCTGGAAGGAACCCTGCTGCTGGGTAGCCGACTGCTGGCTGTGACCTGACAAAGACTGCCCCTGGCTGATCGGTCCTCGAGTCCTCTGCATATCCATCTCCAGGGAAATCGCAACACGAGACGCTGTCTCTAGATCAGTGGCCCCATTCGCGATCAAATGGTGCCTCAGCTCCAACCTCAAGCCCTGCACAAACTGCGTGGTCCTCACCCTCTCATGCTCCATGATATGAGGTGCATACCGACCCAGCTCGACAAATCGGGCTCTGTACTGCAACACGGACATGTCACCCTGCACCAGCTCCAGAAACTCCCGCATCCGCTGCGTAGCAACAACATCTGGACAGTACGTACGCTCGAAAGCACTGACAAAGTCATCCCACTCGACCTGCTCAAGTGGACGAAGCTGAAAGGACGCCTTCCACTCGGAAGACCACCACCTCCGAGCCGTACCCTGCAACTGGTTGTAGGCCAACACCACTCTGTCCTCGGCAGTACTCTTCGCAGAACTGAACACTCGCTCCATCTCATCAAGCCAATCACGAGCCGCATCAGGGTCTGCCTGGCCGCTAAAGTAAGGTGGATGGAACTGCATGAAGTCCCTCACCGCTCGGCCTGGCCCACCCCTGACAATCGAGCCCTCAGCAGCCTCTCCGCCAAACTGCTGAGACATGAGATGGTACATGCCACGGAAGAAATCCTCGGCTCCCGGAGCCCTCGCAGCATCCGCGGCCTCGGTAGCTCCCGGAACTCTGCTATGCTCCTCCTGGTCCCTCTGGACCCCCTGCTGGATCTCCTGACCTCCAGCCGACTGCCCCTGCTGAGAGCGAGAACTCCTCCTCGGCGCCATCCTCGCTCCTGAAGCACAAGACAGAAAACACGGAAACGGCAATGTCAGAATAAAACATGCGGTGCCCAATGCCAGCGTCACATGTACATCATCGCTGTGGACTAGTGGACCACTACAATTACCTATGATTCTCATGTAATTCCACAACCGCGCTCTGATACCAGCTGTAACGACCCGAGAATCCGATTACCGGGAAGGCCCGATAACCCGAGACTCGTACCGCCACCCACGAGTCCGAAGACTCGGAAGGGTTAAAAGGATGGTGTGGAAACTACATAAGCATCACAGATAATTGCAGAAATTAAACAGTTATAATATTAAGCAGGAAATAAATTAACAATTTACATGGTCCACAATAAAGAACAATAATAACAGCAGTCCACGACTAGTACAGTGACAAGAAAGAAAAGTACAGCTACACGGGGCATACCCCGGCTCTGACCTCTGGCACTACCTCTGGGCACCCGCACCACGCTGCGCTCCTGACGCGCTCCCCGAAGGTGGCGCCTCACCTGAAACACGGTGTAAGACGTCAGGGGACGCTACCGGCTGTGCTTCTAGTGGGTGGTACTCCTGTCGAGTACGGAGTGTTAGACTGTCAGTCGTGTGTTTCCGACCTTCGGGTTTTGACGGTTCGACCGTTGAGTTTCGGTCTTCTCGTACCGTGGCACGTGTGTCGGTTTGCGTGCCGTAGGGTCTAGTTCTGTAGAGTACAGGGCTTTCCTTTCCGAGGTACTTTCCTACCGCTAGAGTAGTGGTTTCTCGTTTTTGAGGTAGGGTTCGAGTGATCCCTACTGAGTCTTGTTCTGAGACTCATTCCCTGCGTGTTTTCACCGTGTTTCAGGTGAGGCGCCACCTTCGGGGAGCGCGTCAGGAGCGCAGCGTGGTGCGGGTGCCCAGAGGTAGTGCCAGAGGTCAGAGCCGGGGTATGCCCCGTGTAGCTGTACTTTTCTTTCTTGTCACTGTACTAGTCGTGGACTGCTGTTATTATTGTTCTTTATTGTGGACCATGTAAATTGTTAATTTATTTCCTGCTTAATATTATAACTGTTTAATTTCTGCAATTATCTGTGATGCTTATGTAGTTTCCACACCATCCTTTTAACCCTTCCGAGTCTTCGGACTCGTGGGTGGCGGTACGAGTCTCGGGTTATCGGGCCTTCCCGGTAATCGGATTCTCGGGTCGTTACAGCTATACTCTTGGCCACTAGTACTAGTATCCCCACGACGACTCCATTGACCACCACGAGAACCGCCACCACTATGGGACGAAGAACCTGCCAGTGTACTGTGGTCATCGGAGTCATGACTTCCACTGATGCGGGGATCTACGGATGGCTTGAAAGTGTCGTCAACTGCATTGAGATCTAACGTCTCCAAATCTGCAATGTCCATTAGATTTACTGGTGGTTACATGTCTTTTTTACTTTTGAATAATGTGGTCCATGATGATTTCTTCTTTTGTGGAGCGGGGGTGGCTTCTTTGCGATATGTTGTCCCCCTCCAGATCTGGCTATTTGGAGGCCAGAGGAGGCGGCAGTGGGCGGTGGGTGGGAGGAGGGAGGCGGTGGGAGGGTGGATGTGGGAGGGGGGTCTGAGGAGGGGGGCGGTGGGAGGGTGGAGGTGGGGTGGGGGGTCCGACCACCGCCTCCCACCGCCCACTGCCGCCTCCTCCGGCCTCCCACTGGGATCTGGCCGATGGGAGGCTGGAGGAGGCGGCGATGGGCGGTGGGAGGCGGTGGCCGAACCCCCCTCCTACCTCCACCCTCCCACTGCCTCCCTCCGCCCAAATCTGGCCGGTGGGAGGCCGGAGGAGGCGACGGTGGGCGGTGGGAGGTGGGAGGCTGTGTCCGAATCCCCCTCCCACCTCCACCCTCCCACCGCCTCCCTCCGCCATCACGCGGCCTCCCACCGCCCACCGTTGCCTCCTCTGCCCTCCATCGCCCTTCCACGGCCCCCCTACTGCCGTCCATCGCTGCCTCCGCCCACCCACCGGCCACCCCCACTGCCCTCCTCCTCTCTACAACCAAATAATACAAAAAAAATCTTGCCAGAGGCTTCTGATCGTTGGTCCCCGCAGCCGGGATGCTCCTCGCCGGCCTGCACTGCGCTCCACACCTCCACCCCCCCATGGTCGGCTTTTAATGCCAAACTAGCACAAGCTGGAATGCCCGCACGTACTAGGTCGGTTCCATGACGAACCGGTCTGGTATGCAGCGTGGTGCACAGTCTTGTGCGGTCCAGTGCGAGCCGATCGCGTGCCACGTGGTGCCCGTCCCGCCCACCAATTGGCACGGTCCGATATGGACAGTTCGCCCCGTACTAGACCTGTTTGTAAAACATGGTGGATGTGTGGTGAGGAGGAAAGAAAATAGGCTACAATTTTGCACAAAACCCTTATAAAAGTATGTAAACCCATTTTAATCTCTAAACTTAAAATAATGGTTGGCCTGGATCGGAGGGGGTGTGTGGGGTGGGTGGATGTGTGGTGAGGGGGAAAGAAAATAGGTTACAATTTTTTTACAAAAACCCTTATAAAAGTATGTAAACCCATTTTAATCTCTAAACTTAAAATAATGGTTGGCCTGGATCGGGCCGAGATTGGATACGGATCGGCCCATCAAGAGTCCGATCCGTGATCCTTCCTTTCTTGCTATTTAGATCCATCTTCTTTGCTTCACTGGACTATCCAACACTCTGAGTGGATGAAAACTGTCGCCTTTTTGCCTATGCACACTTGAAGTGTTACATATTTGCTTTTGTATCCCTGAAAACATCATGTGATCAATTATATCCTGAAATCCAAACTTTATGCTCTTCCTTTCAATTTGTTGTTAAAATATGCTAAGGATGTTACCTAACGTTGTCAATGGAAATAGTAAGTACTGTTGTACACTTTCAATTGTTAAAAACGAAAAAGAGCTCTCTCTCTCATCTTTCTTTTTTTCTTTTTCACCTCGTAATTGAAGCCTTTAGTCAATTGTAATTAAGTTTGGGAGATGGACATTCACGATAAGGGTATGGAAAAATGTGGTTATTTCAGGGCTATAATAGTGAATATGTTGAATAGGCATGTAACACCGTAAGGTCCGTAACACAGATTTTGAGGGTGTATTGGTAGGAAACCCTAAAAGGTCTCTTTCCATGCATACAGTTGTACATGTTTGACTCTATTTTGGCAATATATTAATACTTCCTGCTATCATATCGCCAGCAGTCCAATTTAGATCTCTCAAACTCGAATAAAAACTCACTAGACAGTGCAATTCTTCTCTTCATAACTTACCATAAGGTGTTCAATCTTTAGACCTCACTTTCCAATTTATGTGGATAGAAACATCTTTACCAGCTTAGAAAAACCTTTAAAAGTGTGATATCGACAAATATATGGTGGCTTTTGGAAAAATGATTTTTAATTTTCAACCCCTATAATCTTTTATATTTATGGATTGGCTCCTCCAATATAGATATTCATTTTTAAGTCCTCGCAAATACATGTTTACTTGATAAACAGCCTTATTAAGAGGCTTTTTTTTTTAAACACCTGAAGGGGGGGCTAGGGCTTCCTTGTAACTTTATGGCGAGTTTCACTAAATGACTTGAGATCTTGAATCCTTTTTTTTTTGGTAGGTAAGATTTTGAAGAGTTGTAAATGAATAACTGAATTAGATTGTGAAATCTGTAAATATGAAAGTTTATAGGGGTTGAAAACTAAAAACCCCTTTGAAATTTCCACCACATTTTCTCAATCATTTCCACGAAGAAGGGGGATATGAATGATTTACAAAATAAAAGTCCTTGCCCTCGCTAATTTCTTCTGTGATATCTGAGTGCACCATTTGAGGGGAAGAGTGGATTATGTCACATCATGGCTCACACCACATTTTATCTTTTCTTAAACCATGTGCCCTGGTGAATTAATTAGTGCTGTAACTACACAGTTTTAGAACCCTCGTAGATTGTTGATCTTTCCCCCTCTCAAGCAACGTTGTTCTTTCTTCTTGCAGATGATGTATCAAAGAATGAAAGAAAGGGTGGAGGGTGTCGTGGAGAAAGGCAGTGTCGATCCTGACTACATTGTTTCCAAGGAAGAATACGAGATTTTTAAGAAATGGGAAACTGGATTCTCTCGCCAGGAACATCCTTCAATAATACAGGTTTTTATACTTCTTTAACCCAAGCTCATCCCCTAACCTCATTTTTTCGGAAATGGTATGTTTTTTTAGTTGGTTTTTATTTTATGCATGAGGTTTTAGGGAAGATAATGTGATGAAAGTTTTCTTTGACACAGGTTTTGCTTGAAAGCAGTAAAGATGTGGATATCACTGACCATCCATTACCGAACCTCATCTATGTTTCAAGAGAAAAAAGTAGATCTCCACACCACTTTAAGGCTGGTGCCCTCAACGTCCTGGTAATTATTATACTGGTACTATCTTAGACAAGTAGTGTTTTTTTTTTCATTAGGATCTTTCTCAGAACAAACATTTCTCCCTTTTTTTTTTCTCTTGAAGGTGATTGCTTCTCATGAAGTCTCAGCTGACTATTATTTGGATTTGCCAATTGAACTTTGAGAAATTCCACTTAATGAAGTGGTTTGTTTGAGGTTAATAAATTTGACGATATGGCCATCAGTCATTTCACAAAACAGATCTTCCAAAGCATAATAGGAGATACAAAATGGAAAAAAAACTCCTTTTCGACGTGGTTTTCAAAAGATTAAGGGTTAATTTCATATATATCCTTTTTACACATGAAATATCAAAATTACCATCTTTAGTTGTCAAATAACATAAACACCTTCGTTATTATCTAAAATTTTAAAAAATAAGGCTAATTGACAAAGATGCCCCCAATGTTAATATCAACCCCCAATCTCCCCACACAAACCCTAGGATATTTTTGTTATTTAGTGATATTTTTGAAACTTTTGGTTAATAATGATGGTATATGTGATATTTGGCAAGATGATACTTTTGATATTTTTCATGTAAGGTATATATGAAATTAACACAAAAATTAATATCCTAATGGACAAGTCATACACAGGATCCTTTCTCTAACATACTAAGTTATATGCTTTTTTCAATATGCTACTTGGAAAATTGTTATTGTGTCAGCTTTCTGTTCTAAAATTTTTGTTACTTATGTCATAGCATATGATGCATGTACTGTGACCCCACTGACAAGTGGCTTTCTACCTTATGATCCCTGTTTGTTTAGCAAAAAATGTCATGTGTGCACCGTGGTAATGTTCAGAGCAATATCTTGACCAAAGTTTAGAGATACTAGTATATGAAATTAAATCCCTTTTCTCTGGAGTGACATCTTTATGCAGTTGTCAGTTGTTCAATTTATTTCTTCTTTGGTCATTTGCCACATTGACACATCCTCTTACACACTTGGTAACAGATTCGAGTGTCAGAAGCCATGACAAACGCACCGATGGTTCTCACTCTGGATTGTGACATGTATTCTAATGATCCTGAAGCACCACAGAGAGCTCTCTGCTATCTGTTGGATCCTGCTATGTCCTCCAAACTTGCCTATGTCCAATTTCCACAGCGCTTCAGAGGGATCAACAAGCATGACATCTATGCCGGTGAGCTGAAGCACTTGTATCAAATCCATCCACTGGGAATGGATGGCTTTCAAGGCCCATACTATCTGGGTAGTGCGAATTTCTTCTCTAGGACCTGTTTCTACTATAGCTCACCTCCATCTTCAGAAGCATCAGAATTTACAAACTTGAATGGCTGCAGCACACCACCGCATAATAATTCTATAACTTCTGAGGCAGTTCTGAAGAAGGCTGACGAAGTGGCAAGTTGCACTTACGAGAATGGAACAAAATGGGGTTCCACGGTGAGCTTAAGCAAATCCCTCATATTTAAGAGAGTAAACTTTTTGCATCTTTGAAATAGTGTACTGATACTCGGATATTCTTCTATGGACTTTGATTTTCAAACTAGAAACCACATTAGTAACGTGCGGACTACATGTCTATTTTCTAATATAAATCTTCCGCATTAGGACACTGAATTATCATGAATCATACTAAATGGGTGCACTTGTCCTACAATTTATCATGCATATGATCTCTCTACTATTGCAACAGCTATAAATATTAACAGCCTCTTATTTTTCTACCATATGGACTACACGATCAACAAAGGTTATGGGTAGTCCTGTATATGAAACGTATAGAATATCAAAATCCCTGTTTGTTTTGTACATGATAAGGTTCCCTTATCGGCAAACACTAGCGAAGTAATAAAATTGTTGCATGATTCTTCTGTCTCTCGAGCAAACCATATTTATATGTGATTGGATTTCACAATTTGCAGATGGGCATCCGGTATGGATCTCTTTCAGAGGACTACAACACGGGATATCACTTACACTGCAAAGGTTGGATGTCTGTCTTCTGTGACCCACAACGGCCAGCCTTCCTTGGCGATGTACCGATTACCCTTAACGATGTCCTCAGCCAAAACAAGAGATGGAGCTTAGGACTCTTACAGGTGGCCTTTTCCAAGTATTCCCCCCTCATCTTTGGTACTAGAGAAGGTTCTTTGCCTATGGCTATGTGCTATGCACGTTATGCATTTTGGGCAAGTTGGTGCGTCCCCATGTCAATTTATGCTGTTCTGCCACAAATAGCTCTGGTTTATCAAGTACCTTTGTTCCCCAAGGTCCATTTCTAACTATACCATGGTTTTTCATGCTTCTTGCTTGCGATTCTTTGTGATAACATCATAACACTGTAACTACTGTCACCACAGGTGTCAAGTATGTGGTTCTACCTATATGCCTACCTCTTCTTGACTGCCTATATTCAAGATCTTACAGAGTTCCTAAAAGGACAAGGAACTATCCGAATGTGGTGGAATGACCAGAGGATGTGGATGATCCGGGGAGTGACATCTAATCTCTTTGGGGTCATCCAGTTCTTTCTTCAGAAAATGGGCATATCTGGCTTCGGGTTCAATGTGACCAGCAAGGTGATCGATGACAAACAAACTGAGAGGTATAATAGAGGCTCCTTTGATTTTGGGGCAGAGTCGTCCTTCTTTGTGTCACTGGGGACAATTGCCACAGTCAACTTCATTTCCTTGGTAGTGGGGTTTGCCAGGAGTTTAAAACAAGGTAACATCCAAGACATGTTTATCCAGGTGCTCATATCAGCATTCGTGGTTGTTAATTGTTGGCCAATTTATGAAGCCAGTATCTTGAGGAGAGATGAGGGGAGGATGCCAGCGAAGGTCATAAGGTACTCTGTCCTTCTAGCAGGGGCTCTTTACTCCGTAGCGTACTTTGCATTTTGGGTTTAAGCTGTGTCGTGTTGTTACATTGTTTCTTGTAGTGATATGTTCGTCCCAATACAGAGAACTTGTCATGTTAGGGGATCATTACTGCATTTGCCACTTTAGAACATGAAAAAGAGCATTGCTGTTACTTGGATGTCCTTAAACACTCTCCCGTGGGAATGAGAATTTTGGTGGATCCTTGGCAGCTAGGCAACCCGAAAATTCACCACTGGTGTGTCACTTTTTACCCTTTCTATAGCATAATTGAAGGTGGTTTATTACTTTAACCTAGAGATTTATAACAAGAATATTCAAAGATCACTTATGCAATTTGCTTGAGATCTCCTCACCTATGCCATAGAGAGATGGTCATAAATAGAGTACTTGGGACTCGGGAGAACACCATATAAAAATCATGAAAAGGGATTAAAAATGAACCGATGATCATTTAAATCATATGCGTTCGACGGCAAATATCTTTAGGCCATGTTTGTCTCTCGGTTAGAATAAGACGTTCGACCCTCAGGGGTCGAACAAAGTTTGTCGGGTGGAATAAAGTGCACACACCCCTGTGAGAGAGGGGTGTGGGTCTCACACCGATTCTCTCTCATCGTATACGAAATCAGCCGACAGTTCCGATAACAAACTGGGCCTTAGGTTACAAACAACGCAGACCCGATGTAAAATCAACATAAGTTTAGATGTCACATTTTTATCTCATCGAGTAAAAAGTCGGTACCTGTAACCAAGTCTTGCAGATATATAGATCATAACCCCAAAGACCTAAAATTTCTATTTGAACTCGTTTAGGAATTTTGGTTGAGTAATGCTTCAAATTATAACTTACTTTCTCGTTGGCCTACAAAAAAAGTTGAAATGATCGTTTTCACGTAGAAAAGGACGTTCCGCGTCAGATCTGCAAACTCATTTTTTTGCGCATTAAATACATAGTGTATTGTGTGAGAATAAAATATTTTATAAGACTGAAGTATTGTGTCAAAGGAATGACATAAATGAAATATTTTGTTTGTCTATAAAAATGAACTAATAAAATATTTGTTACAGGAACGAAACATTTACTATAAGGATAAAACACTACAAAAATGAAACATTTTGTTATAACAAGAAAACTTAACAAAATGTTTCAATTCTATATCAAATATTTTATTTATATAATAAAATATTCGAGTCTTACAAAATATTTCATTCGTGTTATCTCGCCTGAGTGAAAAAATGAGATGTACTAGTCTGACACGGGACGTCTTTTTTACACGAAAAAGATCATTTCATCTTTTTGAGGGAACTAATGAGAGAGTAGATTATAATTTGAGCTGACTTTGTGCATCGGATTCGATGTACAAAACATACTCATCTTGGTTCCTTCTCTTCGTTGATGGACTGTTCATACCAATTTTACCAGAATTTAGCTCCTAAACTTTTGTCATTGAAATTATTGAGAAATTCATGGGAACGTGAGTACCCGCTAAATTGTCAGATTGGGTCTCATCCACTTTTAAACTTAATGAATATTCCATAGAAAACTTAATTAATTTGTAAGTAGAGTCCCCACTCCCTATAAAACTTAGTTAATTTGTGGGTACACGTAATTAATTTCTCATAACAGAACTTTTAAACCCATAATAATTGGCTAGATAAGGCAAAATTATCATAGTAGGTGCTGATCCAAGAATCTCTTACTGAAACAATAATACTAAAAAGTATTCAATTCTCAAATGGAAATGAATTGTAAATATTTTAATCGAAAGGTGTCTTTACCTACTATGGTGGCTGGTGTACTTTGTGATGGTGGAAGGTGTAGCAAAAGATATCAGTCGGTTGTGATCTTCTTCTTGTTTTATGAAAGGAGATTGTAAACCTTTTCAAAGTAAGGTCACCGCTAGAAAAAGCGAAATTTTGGACGGACGATTTTCGTCGGAAAGATTTTTTTCGACATTGAAGTCGTCTGTCGGATATTCATTGTCGGAACATTTTGACGACACGAGGATCTATCGAAAATTCCGTATGTACTATTTTTGCGACGGATTCTTCTGTCGGAAATTCTGTCGGTATATTTATTTTAAAAAAATTAAGTTCATATATTTTTCGATGGATCCTATGATCCGTCGATGATTCCGTCGAAATATTTTCGAAGAAGAAAACATTGTCCGTCAAAAATTCTGTCGATACATTTATTTTTTAAAAATTAAGTTCATATGTTTCCCGACGGATGTTGTATCCTAAACTCTCACCTACGTAAAATGACTGACCAGTAATACGTGTTTCTAACATGGGTTATGTTTGGCACAACTTTCAAATGGAAGTGTCTTTTTGATTTCCACAGACTTTTGTCCGCATCTCTTTCACCGGTGGATGCCTCTGCCTGCGTTGTAGCAACGCGTCGCCGCTGTTACTAGTGAATCAAAGAAGTGAATACAGATGCAAGAAAGGAGTACTGATTCATACAAATTATTTAGCTATGAGCCGAGTTGGCAAAGAGCAACAGAACAACCAAAAACAAAAAAAGAAGGAACACTCTCGCAGCAGTTTAGACAACGATGAACCAGAACTGTTTGTTGTACGGGCTGTCAACTTAAAAAGATGAGAATCTCTTGTTTTATCATCTATTGGGCTGACTTTGGTACGGAGTTAGTGAATTAATTCGAATTGATTAAAGTAGTTCGGAGTTAACTCATTTTTAATTTGATACTAGGGTAATTAATAAGAGAGTAAAGAGATAGACTAACTTATTTTTAATTCAATGTGATTTGATAAGTAGTAGGTTAACTCAGTAACGATGATAAATAAAATATTATATTTATATATCTTTTTAATTTTTTAATATATATATCATTCTCTCTCTTTACCTCTCTCCCCTCCCCTCTCTCTCACATCACTCTCTATCTCTCACACACATTAATTACTACTTTAAGTTATATTTATTTTTAAAAATTTTAATTTATTTTAATTTTAATTTATTTTAATATACGATATAAATTGAATATATCATAAAAATAAAAATATTTTTGATAAATAACATCATTAATATTTTTGATAAATAACATCAATCATCTTACTAATTAAAATTTAAAAGTCAAAAATGATATTAATACGATTTTATGTTACTATTCATCTTTAAAAATTATATTAATTTTTAAATATTTTTAATATATATTTTAAATATAATATATCATGAATGTAAATTTTGTTTGATAAATAACATCAATAATGTCACTAATTAAAATTTAAAAATAAAAAACGGCATTAATACGAGTTCATAGTACTGTTCATCTTTAAAATTTTTTATTTTATCTTAATTTTTAAGTATTTTTATATAATTATAATATATCATGAAAATAAAATTTGTTTGATAAATAACATCAAAAATCTCACTAATTAAAATTTAAAAGTAAAAAATGACTTAATTACAGGTTTTGTGTTACGATTTATCTTCAAATTTTTTATTGTATCTTAATTTTTAAATATTTTAAATGTATTCTATAAGTATAATATATTATGAAAATAAATTTTATTTGATAAATAACATCAATAATCTCACTAATTAAAAGTTAAAAGTCAAAAATGACATTACTTACGGGTTTATGTTACTGTTCATCTTTAATTTTATCTTATTTTCTAAATTTTTAATATATTATATAAATTAAATATAATATAAAAATAATTTTTCTGATAAATAACATCGTTAATCTCACTAATTAAAATTTAAAATCACAAATATTTTTTAAAGTTACTATTGATTTTAATATTTTTATTTTTAAATCTTATACATATTTTGAATAGATTCTACATGATAAATTTATCTTTACAATAATAAAATTTTTAATAAAAATATTGTTAATATTACCAACTAAAAATGTAACAACCATAAAAGTTATTAAACATAAACTTTCTAGAGAGAGAGAGAGAGAGGGTAGCGTTAATTACAATAAAATGAGAGGGGGAGAGATGCAACATTAATGAGGGGCGAGAGGGAGAGAAATTTATTACATTAACTAATGGAGAGGGAGAGAGATGGGATTAACTCACCTTCGGGTGTAGGTTTTGAAACCTCGGGGTAATATAATGTTAGCCTCTTTTCTGAGCTGATTAAGTATAGCTCTCAAACAAATCACAAAAAAAGTTATCCCTGTGTTAACTATAGACTAACTCAGGGATAAACCGTTTTCAAAGTGAGACTTGGGGTTCCTGCAAACTGAAATTAATTATCAGGCAGAGGCTCACAGCATCAGTAAAAAAAAATATTGAGTTTAGTTCTCATCTCTTAGCTCCGCTTTGAAGCGGGTTAACTCTAATCTGGGTTAGGTGTAATCTACCACATTTTAACTCACTTCTGATTTGGTAGTAGGGGAGTTAACTCGCTGGGTTAACTAGGTGCCTGGAGTGGTGTAGGAGAGGCGGTGGCCATGGCACGGTCTTGCAACCTTGACTTCTCCACCTTCGGGGAATCGTCGTTGTCGTCATCGTTCTCCTCCTTCTGCACTTCTTCCTTTGGCGCCGCTATCTCCTCCTCCTCTGATGCTGGCGGGTTCGGCTTGACGAGCTCCAGCTTCTTGTTGTTCGTGGCTTCGTCCTCCAGCGCCTTGCAACCTCCTCCCTCGACGTACCTCGACCCCCTTCCAGTTGCATGGTTTCCCCCACCATCACTCTCTCTCTCTCTGTCCCCCCACCCCCTCCACGGGATGGGTGGACCATAAAGGGTGAAAATGGAAGAAGAGGAGTCAGTTAACTTAACCCACCTTTCTAGTCGGAACCTGGAACTCGGAGTTGACCCTCCCCTACCCCACTTTTAACTGAGTTAGCTAACTTGGTCTATCAAAGCATGTAACAGGTTAACCCAGGGTTAAAAGTGGGTTAATCCTGAGCTAACTTGCTTTCAAAGCATGTATGGAAGGTGTTGTATTGGTGAAAAAATATATTTTTTGTCTCAGTTGATTGTTAAACACTGACCTCACTTTGGTATGGAGTTATGATAAAGGTGGACTAACTCAACCCGATTAAAGTAACCCGGAGTTAACCCATTTTTAATTTGGTAAGAGGATAGTTAATCGGGGAGTAAGGACGTGGGCTAACCTACTTTTAATCTAGTATGATTTGATAAATAGTAGGTTAACCCAGTAATAATGAGAGAGAGAAATAGCATTAATTATGAGAGAGAGAGAGACACATTTAATTGAGTATTTATTGAGGATAAGAGGTTATCCCATCTTAACCCATCTATGGGTGTGGGTTTCAAAACTCAAGAATAACTCTGGGTTAGTCCTTAACCTAAATTGATTAACATTAACTCTTTATCAAAGTATAAAAAAACTTATCCCGGAGTTAACTTAGAGTTAATACTGGGATAAATCGATACCAAAGTGAGGAAAGATTTTCATCTCTTTAACGGATTTGGATTGAATTGTGCTTGATTTTTTTATTCTTACAAATATATTTGAAATGCAATCTTTGCTCAGTTGGTCTGATGTGATGTTTTTAAATGACATCTAGACGTTTTTGAGAAATAGGATTGTAGAATGCACTTACGATTTTTTGAAGTCTAAATGGTTGTTGGTATTCAACTATTTAAATGGTTTTAAATATCCTATGGGAACAGATGCCGTAGCATCACAAGTGTCTTAAAGGGTACCTAAATATCTCATAGGATCACATATATGATCCTGAAGGCTTTTGAGCTTGTAGAATGCACTTATACTTTTTAAAAGTCCTGCATAATTGTTAGTATTCAACTGTTCAAAGAGCTCTAAATATCCTATATGAACATATTTGAGAAAGTGAATGAAATATCACATGAACAATGAATCTGAAATCCTTTCCAAGGGTAGTTTGTATAAAAAAAAATTTTTTCATAGGATTGTAATGGTTTCCAATCCTTGGACAATGAGGCAGTTCCATATTTTCATTATTGTTACTTTACGAATCTCATATGGAAGTGGGACCATGCATTTTGTTCTGGATATTGCATATAATTTTGAAGTTATAGTTTTAGGACTATTTTGAGAATGTACAGAACTGTGTTTCCCTTTGATGCATGACTTTTGGCACATGTACAACCTATAGAAATTAAAAAGACTGCCATGGTAATTATAGCTTTCTTCATTCCACCATTTGTTAGACATGATGCTTGACTTCCTTTTTCAAAATTATTTTGGAGGGTCCTCTTTATCATAATGTGGTGCATGTGCTTTGACTCTACACAAAATCCTATGCTATATATATATGTATCAAGCCTAATCTTAAGAGTCCTCTCCCCCCCCTGAAATTTCACTGGATCACATTTAATGAATGATGGCATGTCCTTTTGATTATAGCTACCCTCTTGCTGCTTTGGTTTCCATGGCATATATCACTGGATATGATCACTACAACCAGCAACAACCGCAGCAGTAGCCACCTCCTGTTGCAGGTTCCTCTGCTCCTTGTGATGGTGGTGGCTACAATTAGGGCCAGACCCAGTCTTCTGCTTACAGCACACAGGGCACCAATTGTGAATCTACTTGCTCACAGCCACCTGTTGTCCAGAATCAAGGATATAATCAAGATGCTTATTCAGGTGGCTGCCATGCTCCGGTGTTTATAGGAATGATGAAAAAGTGTAACAAACTATGATGATTGAGGAATTGATGGAAGGCTATCTAGGTTGGGAAGGATAGAACACCGGAGTACCCAGACGAGGAGAACAACTAGCAGAGGAGGAAGAAGAAAGGAGAGAAGAGAAATGAAATCACAAGAACACACAGGGATTTTTACGTGGTTCGGAGGCAAGATGTCTCCCTACGTCTACGGCCGTAGCAGGATTCCACTAGATAATCATCAACCAGATTAGGTTCCAATACAAAGAGACAGCCCACCCTTTTATACTAGGAGATTAGGGCGTCACTAATCAGGGCATTAAGAATAATAATACCCCTGATAAACAGAAACCCTCTTCCTGGATACATTAGACGCGCATGCTCTGTCCCATCGGATGCTCTCCTGGGACCGAGTATGCCCTTCAGCGGCTGCAGATGCTCCCCTACCATCAGTCAGATCAATACATTGCCAAGACAATGCGTCGACGCATTGCCAAGAGAAGGTCGACGCATCCCAGGTGATATCGACTTGCCTTGAACCCGCAATGCATGCTTCCCTGACGCCAGTGATGCTCTCCTGAGGCAATGAATGCCCTCCAGAGACAGCATATGCTTCCCTGCTAGAACCCGGACAGCATATGCTCCCCTGGAGCAGCGGTTGCTCCCCTGGCACTGAAAGATGCTTCCCTGGAGCAGCGAATGCTCCCCTGGAGATGCGATATGCTCGCCATGCTCCCCTGAGCTGAGGATGCTCCCCTGGAACATCGGTTGCTCCCCTGGCACTGAAAGATGCTCCCCTGGAGCAGCGAATGCTCCCCTAGAGATGCGATATGCTCGCCATGCTCCCCTGAGCTGAGGATGCTCCCCTGGAGCAGTGGATGCTCCCCTGGGGCAGCGATTGCTCCCCTGGAGCAGGGAATGCTCTCCTGGAGATGGCATAAGCTCCCCATGCTTCCCTGATGCTGTGAATGCTCCCCTGGAGTAGTGGATGCGCTCATGAGGCAGAGTGTGATCCCGTTCAGAGGCGCACGAACAAAGAAGAGTTCTGACTCCACACTCTAACAATCTCCCACTTGGAGTCTGAACTCCAAAGAAAACAAACATCTCAATGTATTAACCCTGCTCACTATAACAGTAGAAATAAACTGCTACGGCATCCCTCCATCAATCATCCATGGAGGCCAACTGAGGTCTTGCACAGCCTCAGTTTCTCTGTGGTAACCACCTTGGTGAACATGTCTGCTGGGTTCTCTGCACCAAGTATTTTCTCCAGCAGCAAAACATCATCTTCAAGCAAACCACGAATGAAATGATATTTCAGTTGTATGTGCTTAGTCCTTGCATGAAAGACTGGGTTCTTGGCAAGGTGAATTGCACTTTGACTGTCATAGAACAACACACTATTGCTTTGTTCCTTGCCCAACTCCTTCTGTAATATCCCGGATCTTTCGGATCCTTCTTTGTGGGTCCCGGATCTGGTTTTCGGAGCTTCTGACTCTGTTGTGTCCGAAATTTCGTTTCGGACATCTTTCGTGTTCGGATCGGTGCGATCCGGAGTTGTTTCGGAGGCCCGGAGGCATTCCGCGACTTTTCCGCGCGTGTTTTCCGATTCCCAGTGTGTGTTTCGGTTTTTTCTTCGGAAGCTCGCTGCGGGCGAACCGGGCGGTTCCCCCAGGCACGAGTGGTACCGTTGCGATCGGTGCGTTCCGAGGATTCCAGAAATATATTTTTCTAATTTTCGGTATTTTTTCAAAAAATCGGATTTTCTATATATTCCTATTTCTTTTCTTTTCCTTTTTCTTTTTCTTTTCCTCTTTCTCTTTCTTCTTCTTCTTCCTCCTTCCTTCCCCAACCGTGGCCGCCCTCTCCTCTCTCCCTCTCTCCCATTCGGGCGCGGCGGACCCCTCCCCGGCTGTTGACGGCGGCAGGGCGACGGCGCGGACGCGTGGGCGACGGCGAGACGATCGTGCGGGCGTGCTGCAAGCGTGGGAAGCGTGGGGAGTTCGTGAAGCTTCAAGCGTTCTTCGTGATTCGTGGGTGATTCGGCGGAGCATTCACTCCATTGAGGTAGGGTGACGTTCCTTAGCCTCTAGCCGATCTTTTCCGTGATTTATAGGTCGAGGGGAGGCCGAGAGGGGCTTATTTGAGCATGTTTGGGGTTTTTCCATGTTTTGGGGAGAGTCGCCCGATCTATGGATTCGATGCATGGATTCGTGTTTTGATGGCCTAGAATCATGCTAGGGGTCCCCAGGGGTCTTCCCCTTTGATTTCCCCCTCTCCGGTGGAGGTATGGGGGAGTGGAATGGCGTTTTTAGCCGTTCCCGGCCGTTCTCGATTTTCCGGGATGATAGCGGTCCACCAGTAACCGCCTTCATCAGGTAGCGGTCAGGTGGGGACCGCCTTCATCAAGGTTTCAAGCATTGGGGCTTGTGCTGTCGGCAGGCGGTCGCGATCTCGCGACTGACCGCGACTGCTGGTGGCGGTCAGGGGGCGACCGCTTTCAGCCTGGGGTCCGGCACGGTCTTCGAGATGGGTTTTTGACCGTTGGAGTCTGGTCGCGGTCTCCAGGAGACCGCTACCAGGTGAAGGCGGTCTTCACGCGACCGCTTTCACGTTTTCGTGCACCAAGGTGGTCGCGGTTCCAGGCCGACCGCGACCAGGTGATAGCGGTCCTGGGTCGACCGCTACCACAGGAGGCGGTCCTCCGGTGACCGCGACTCCCCTTCTTCACCGATTTGAGTCCCGGACGAGCTAGTCTCGATCCCTGTGCTGACGCGTAGTCCGACTGATGTGGGGCATCATGTGGGGGCTACACGTGGGGTGCCGTGGGGTCCCGGGAGGTGGTGACTTCGGCTTGTGTCACCGTGCGTCGGTGTTGGTACAAGGAGCGTTCCTCGTACCTGCGGTTGCGAAGTTGTTTTTCGTTGACTTGAGAGTCTACTCCTTCAGTGACCCTCCACTAGTCGTAGCCTACTAGTACGCGTGTGCTAGTCGCACCAGGGAGTGGTGTACGGGCCGACCTTTCGAGATGGTTTGTGGACCAGTTACCGTTGGGCCCCACGTCTTGCAGCCAGAGTCCGGCTGAGGGGAAAACCGGTCAGAGGACCAGACCAGAGACGCGCGGTCTGTGTGTACACACGTGGTTGGGGGCAGTTGGACCCACGTCGACGGGCGTGACCCCAGCTAGTCACTTGTTTGTGTTTACTTGTACGGTGTTTGCGCCTCGGGTAGGACCTACCACGTCAGGCGGTTCACCTGCAGAGCGGTGTCAGACGTCAGGGGACGCTACCGGCTGTGCTTCTCGTGGGTGGTACTCCTGTCGAGTACGGAGTGACAGACTGTCAGTCGTGTGTTTCCGACCTTCGGGTTTTGGCGGTTCGACCGTTGAGTTTCGGTCTTCCCGTACCGTGGCACGTGTGTCGGTTCGCGTGCCGTAGGGTCTAGTTCTGTAGAGTACATGACTTTTCTTTCCGAGGTACTTTCCTACCGCTAGAGTAGTGGTTTCTCGTTGTACGAGGTAGGGTTCGAGTGATCCCTACTGAGTCTTGTCCCGAGACTCATTCCCTGCGTGTTTTCACCGTGTTTCAGGTGAGGCGCCACCTTCGAGGAGCGCGTCAGGAGCACAGCGTGGTGCGGGTGCCCAGAGGTAGTGCCAGAGGTCAGAGCCGGGGTATGCCCCGTGTAGCTGTACTTTCCTTTCTTGTCACTGTACTAGTCGTGGACTACTGTTGCTGCTGTTGTTATTTCTATTGTGGACCATGTAAAAGGTTAATTTATTTCCTGTTTAAATTCTGTAATTATTTGTGATACTTGTGTAGTCTCCACACCATCCTTTTAACCCTTCCGAGTCTTCGGGCTCGTGGGTGGCGGTGCGAGTCTCGGGTTACCGGACCTTCCCGGTAATCGGATTCTCGGGTCGTTACACATTCAGAAAATTTTTCAGCCATACCATCTCTTTGCTAGCTTCAGAGATAGCTACATACTCTGCTTCTGTTGTTGAGAGAGCAACAACCTTCTGAAGTTTTGAAACCCAACTCACTGCAGTGCCACCCAAGGTATAAACATATCAAGTGGTACTTCTTCTGGTGTCCAGATCACCACCAAGATCTGAATCAACAAAACCTTGTAAGATAACATCACTTTTCCTGAAACAAAGTGATTTGCCTGAGGTGCCTTTTAGGTATCTCAGAATCCATTTCACTGCCTCCCAGTGTTGCTTGCCCGGATCTGCCATATGTCTGCACACAACTCCCACTGCATGTGCTATATCCGGCTTGGTACAAATCATGGCATACATCAGACTTCCTACAGCTGATGCATAAGGAATTTTCTTCATGGACTCATGCTCTTCAGCAGACTTTGGTGACTGCTCTTTAGACAGCTTGAAGTGACTTGCCAAAGGAGTGCTAACTGGTTTTGCATCCTGCATGTTGAATCTGCCCAACACCTTCTGGATGTAACCTTCTTGAGATAGCTTCACAGTGCCAGCTGTTCTATCTCTCACAATTCTCATCCCAAGAATTTGCTTTGCTGCTCCTAAGTCCTTCATAGCAAATTCCTTTGATAATTGTATTGTCAGATTGTTAATCTCTGTCATACTTGATCCTGCTATAAGCATATCATCCACGTACAACAACAATATGATATAACAATTATCAAACTTCTTAAGATAACAACAATGGTCCATATTGCACCTAATGAAACCATTGTTACATATGAATCCATCAAACTTCTTGTACCATTGTCTGGGGGCTTGTTTCAGACCATACAAGCTTTTCTTGAGCTTGCACACAAGATTTTCTTTGCTTGGGACTGAAAACCCTTCTGGTTGCAACATGTAGATGTCTTCCTCTAAATCACCATGGAGAAAAGCTGTCTTCACATCTAGTTGCTCTAAATGTAAGTTCTCAGCAGCAACAATGCTCAACACCAATCTAATAGTGGTTAGTTTCACAACTGGAGAAAAGATCTCAGTGTAGTCTATACCTTCCTTTTGCTGGAAGCCCTTCACTACCAACCTTGCTTTGTACCTCTTACTGCCATCAGGTTCATCTTTGACTCTGTAAACCCACTTGTTATGCAATGCCTTCTTATTCTTAGGGAGTTTAGTTAGCTCCCAAGTCTGATTCTTTTGCAATGAGTTCATCTCATCTTCCATGGCTAACTCCCACTTAACAGAATCTGTAACATGCATTGCTTCATCATAACACTCGGGTTCACCTTCGTCAGTCAACAGTAGGTAATGTAAAGATGGAGAATACCTTTGTGTAGGCCTAGGTATTCTTACAAATCTTCTCAGTTGTACCGGTGTACAAGGTTGTGCTTCTATTTCAGATACATCATGTATCTTATCATTCACATCATCTTGTGAAAATTCTTCTAGCTCAACCTGTCCACCATTCTCATTTTGTTTCCCTGCACTGTCAGATTCTACAATAGCCCTGTCTTTGTACAAGACATTTTCATTGAATATAACATTTTTCCTTCTGAGAATTTTTTGATTTTCATCATCCCAAAATCGATATCCAAACTCATCAGAACCATATCCAATGAAAAAATACTTTATAGACTTAGCATCTAGCTTATCCCTTTCATTAGAATCTACATGCACATATGAAACACAGCCAAAGACTCTCAAGTGTGAAAGATTTACCTCTTTCCCTGTCCAGGCCTCCTCTGGAATTTCACCATCCAAAGGGATAGATGGTCCTCGGTTTATCAAGAAAGCTGATGTGTTAATTGCATCTGCCCAAAATGTTTTAGGCAGTCCAGCATGTATCCTCATGCTTCTAGCCCGTTCATTCAAGGTTCTATTCATGCGCTCGGCAACTCCATTCTGCTGTGGTGTTCTTGGAACAGTTCTTTCCATCCTAATACCACTAGCTGCGCAAAAGTCCTTGAATTCCTTGTTGTCATACTCTCCACCATTGTCTGATCTCAGACACTTCACCTTCAAACCTGTCTCATTCTCTACAAGGGTCTTCCAATTTTTGAAAGTAACAAATACATCAGATTTCCTTTTCAAAAAATAAACACATACCTTGCGAGTAGAGTCATCAATGAAAGTGACATAGTAGAGTGAGCCTCCAAGAGATGGTACTAGTGAAGGACCCCATACATCTGTATGTACAAGCTCTAGCTTCTGTGTCTTCAAAGTTCTTACAGTCTTTGAGAATGTAACCTTCTTTTGCTTCCCAAAAATACAGTCTTCGCAAAGACCAACTTCCACAGATTTCAAGCCAGATAATTTTCCTTTTGACAGCAGTACCTTCATCCCTTTCTCACTCATGTGACCAAGCCTGCAGTGTCATACATTGGAGTCAACTCCTGAATTTGCCACTGCCACTATAGCTTTGTTGTTGCTAGTCATGTAGAGAGTACCCATCTTGTTGCCTCGTGCTATAATCATAGCACCTTTGGTGATCTTCAAGATCCACCCACAAAGGTTGTGACATAACCTTCATCATCAAGTTGTCCAACAGATATCAAGTTCCTCTTCAAGCCAGGTATATGCCTTACATTCTTTAACTTCCACAAAGTGCCATTTGTGGTCCTTACATTGACATCACCATTCCCCACAATATCTAAAGGCTCATCATCAGCAAGATAAACATTCCCAAAGTTTCCAGCAACATAATTTTGCATACTTTCTTTATGTGAGGTAGAGTGAAACGACGCACCTGAGTCAAGAATCCATGACTCTAAAGGAGTGTCAACACAAAGAACTAAAGCATCTTGAACTTGCTCTGCTGCAGCTGCATTGGCGGACTCTTCATTGTGATTTTTCTTCTTTGGAGCCTTGCAATCTTTCTTTAAGTGCCCCTTTTTACCACAATTCCAGCACCCATCACCACCAAACTTTGATTGACCTTTCTTCTTGGACCTAGATCTGCTCCTATTTTGACCCCGCTGTTTTGTTCTTCCCCTGCTCTCTGTATTCAATGCAGAACCTTAGACTTCACCTGATTCCCTTCTGCGAATATCTTCGCTAAGAATCAAGTCTCGAATCTCATTGAGCTTCAATTTATTTGAACCAGAAGAACTACTTACAGCCGTCACAGTTGCACCCCAACTTTCAGGTAAGGAGGATAAAATAATCAAGGCCCTAACCTCATCATCAAAGTTTATTTCTACAGAACTCAACTGAGTTATAATCACATTGAATTCATTGATGTGGTATGTAACAGAAGCACCTTCGGCGATCTTCAGATTAAATAAACGACACATCAAATATACATTGTTTGAAGCTGAGGGCTTTTCATACATATTTGATAGGGCCTTCATCAATTCTGCCGTGGTCTTCTCGTTCACGATGTTGAAGGCGACGTTTCTGGCCAACGTCAAGTGAACAACTCCGAGTGCTTGTCTGTCTAGTAGATCCCAATCTTCCTTCTTCATCCCTTCCGACATCGTTCCAAGAAGCGGCTCATGCAGCTTCTTCTGGTACAAGTAGTCTTCGATCTGCATCTTCCAGAAACTGAAGTCCTTGCCATCGAACTTGTCGATCCTCACCTTTCCTTCATCTGCCGCCATTATTCCCACTACTCCCTCGAACCAGAACAAGGCTCTGATACCAGTTGTTGGGAAGGATAGAACACCGGAGTACCCAGACGAGGAGAACAACCAGCAGAGGAGGAAGAAGAAAGGAGAGAAGAGAAATGAAATCACAAGAACACACAGAGATTTTTACGTGGTTCGGAGGCAAGATGCCTTCCTACGTCCACGGCCGCAGCAAGATTCCACTAGATAATCACCAACCAGATTAGGTTCCAATACAAAGAGACAGCCCACCCTTTTATATTAGGAGATTAGGGCGTCACTAATCAGGGCATTAAGGACAATAATACCCCTGATAAACAGAAACCCTCTTCCTGGATACATTAGATGCGCATACTCGCCTGTCCCACCGGATGCTCTCCTGGGACCGAGTATGCCCTTCAGCGGCTGCAGATGCTCCCCTACCATCAGTCAGATCAATGCATTGCCAAGACAATGCGTCGACGCATTGCCAAGAGAAGGTCGACGCATCCCAGGTGATATCGACTTACCTTGAACCCGCAATGCATGCTTCCCTGACGTCAGTGATGCTCTCCTGAGGTAATGAATGCCCTCCAGAGACAGCATATGCTTCCCTGCTAGAACCCGGATAGCATATGCTCCCCTGGAGCAGCGGTTGCTCCCCTGGCACTGAAAGATGCTCCCCTGGAGATGCGATATGCTCGCCATGCTCCCCTGAGCTGAGGATGCTCCCCTGAAGCATCGGTTGCTCCCCTGGTACTGAAAGATGCTCACCTGGAGCAGCGAATGCTCCCCTGGAGCAGCGAATGCTCCCCCTGGAGATGCGATATGCTCGCCATGCTCCCCTAAGCTGAGGATGCTCCCCTGGAGCAGTGGATGCTCCCCTGGGACAGCGATTGCTCCCCTGGAGCAGTGAATGCTCCCCTGGAGATGGCATAAGCTCGCCATGCTTCCCTGATGCTGTGAATGCTCCCCTGTAGCAGTGGATGCGCTCCTGAGGCAGAGTGTGATCCCGTGCAGAGGCGCACGAACAAAGAAAAGTTCTGACTCCACACTCTAACAATCTACATTCTACTCCAACATTGGCCTGGTAGGCCTTCTGTAGATGATGAAGAGAGCGACTACATGGCCTGGATCTAGAGATGGCAATTGGGTTGCTTTCAAGGTAACCATGGGATCGATATACCTCTTTACCACTTTTTTTTTCATTTCTTATTCTGCCATTCATCAGTTCCATTGATCAGCGAATGCTAGAATGTTATGGTGGTGATCAGACAATATGCTTTGTGTCTGGAGTAGGATAACCGATCTGCTTTATGTTGTTGGTCACAGAGATAAGACGCCTACACACCGCTGGGTGGTATAATGCTTGTTTGCATAATGCAAGATGCCATCTGATGTAGAGTGGACACTCTTTAACATCGAACTACGAGTGGTCTTTCATTGGTTCTTAAAGCATGAATAGGAAAGTGCTAAAAACAAAATTTGGGTGTAGATCGATCATGGTAGGGAATGTATATGTTGTTCCACAAGCACAAATTTTGTATCTTGAATGCCTCGTTGCATGAGTGTATTTTGTTGGGCCATGTTCATATTAAGCTTGTTCTCCCTTCTTTCTTACCTGACTGTCGGAGCTATGCTGTGGACCACCATGTCTAGTGATGGAGGTGAAGGAGGCGACTTGGATGAAGTCGGTGCTAGAGAGAGACGAGGTTGTGCTGGTGGACTTTTGGGTGTCGCCGCCACGATGCCCACTTTTTTCTACAACGATCTCATCTCCAAGTATGTGTCCTCCGGCATAAAGGAACTGGCATAGGCTCGGATGGTGCTTGACAGAATGCCCCACCTGAGCGTGGTATCTTAAAACTCAATGATGTGGGCTTATAGCCGTGTAGGGAACACGGGTGAGACCTTTCGCTTCCTTTCTGAAATGATCCTCTCCAGGTTGAGACCCACAGGCTTAACCTTTGGCGGCATCCTGTCCTCACCCTCAGCTGACCTACTTGCACCTTGTGCTATAGCTATGGCCGTTGTTTCTAAAGACAGGGCTTTTGGGTGGTGGGCCCTTTCCCGGGACAACATGGCTTGGTATCTATGCTTGGCAATGTGAGCTGCTGTTTGTTTACCATCAGGGCAATTTTATGATTATACAACATTGAAAATATTTTTCCAAACTTGTTCTTATATTCTGTAGATTATTTTCCAAAATATCAATACTGATAGCATTTTTTCTTGAACATGTAGTTAGAAAAATGAGGCATGAAGAGGGATTCTACTACAAGTAGCTAGAGTAATCTTTGTGTGGTGTAGTTGGTTCTAAGCATGGGTGTGCTTCTTAGACATTGAATCTAAGTCATTTTTATGTGAGAATGGTGTTTCTGGTTTTGCTCCTCGGCCTACATATTGATGTTTAGCAACTTAGTGTGGACCCTTTCGGGGTTGTCGGAGGAAAAAATAAGGTTCAAAAAAGAACTCATTTTTTTGGGGAGCAATGCTCCATATGTACATATACACTCGGTAACTTGTGCCTTAGGAATAAGATAAATAACACATTCTTGACACTCCCCCTCAAGCTGGAGCATATATATCTAATATGCCTAGCTTGTTACACAAAGTAGAGAACCTAAGAGAGGTAAGGGCTTTAGTAAACAAATCAACTAATTGTTCCTCCGAGGAGGTGAATGGAGTGGCGATCTTCTTTGACATTACCGCTTCCCGAACAAAATGACAGTCCACCTCAATATGTTTGGTTCGTTCATGGAAGACTGGATTACTAGCAATATATATTGCTGCTTGGTTGTCACAGTGCATCAACATTGACTCAGAATATGAGAGACCAAGGTCTCGAAGAAGAGACTGGAGCCACAACATCTCACAGGCCGTGTGAGCCATTGCCCGATACTCATCTTCTGCACTAGAACGAGCAACCACGCCCTGCTTCTTACTTCGCCAAGAAACAAGGTTACCACCAACATACGCACAATATCGAGAGGTGAATTTCCTGTCAGAAATAGAGCCTGCATAGTCTGCATCAGAATACGCCTTGACACGTGCGTGACCATGTCTTTTGTACAGCAGGCCTTTCCCGGGAGCCCCTTTTACATATTTTAGAATTCTCAAGATAGCCTCCCAGTGACATTGTTTTGGATTCTGCATGAACTGACTAACCAGACCAACTGCAAAGGTGATGTCTGGTCTGGTGTTAGTCAAATAAATGAGCTTACCAACCAGGTGTCTATAGCGGCCAGCATCAGGATAATCATCCCCAGATTGGTCCCAAAATTTAGGTCGAGTAGTCATAGGAGTATCTACAGGTTTGCAATCAATGAGACATGTTTCTTGAAGTAGATCCAATGCATATTTCCTTTGAGAAAGAGAGATTCCATCTTTACTGTATGCCACCTCTATGCTCAGGAAATATCGTGGCCGACCAAGATCTTTCGTAACAACCTGTTTTTGTAGGTATTCTTTTACAATTGTAATACCTTCTTCATCACTGCCAGTCAAAATCATATCATCAACATAAACAGCAAGGACAACAATCCCTGTAGAGCTTTTCCGGATGAACACCGAATGGTCGGCTTGACTACGAACAAGACCAATGGCTGAGGCTATCTTGCTGAATTTTTCAAACCAGGCCCGCGGACTTTGCTTGAGGCCATAAATCGCCTTCCGAAGTCTACATACTTGTGTCTCCCCCTGAGCAACATACCCCGGAGGTTGCTCGATGTAAAATTCCTCGTGCAGATCACCATAGAGGAAGACATTTTTGACATCCATCTGAAACATGCGCCAACCTAGATTGACAGCCACAGAAAAAAGTACACGAACAGAGGATATACGGGCAACAGGAGAGAATGTTTCAAAATAATCAACCCCGTACGTTTGTGTAAAACCTTTTGCCACCAACCGAGCTTTGTACCTATCAATAGTGCCATCCAAAAGATATTTCAAAGTGAATACCCATTTACATGCCACAGGGACAACTCCTGGAGGAGGAGCGACAAGATCCCAAGTACCACGAGACAGGAGCGCAGACATCTCCTCATCCATAGCAGCCTTCCACTGAGGGTGCGCAAGAGCATCCCGATAAGAAGCAGGGATGCAAGTCGACGAGACAGAGAAAGCAAATTCCCGAAAAGACGGGCTGAGATGATCGTAAGAGATGAAACGAGCAATAGGATGAGAACTGTGATGATTAGCACCTTTGTGAAGTGATGGCCAAGCAAAATCATCAGCAAATATAGAGGGTGATGGCACAGTACGTTTACCTTTCCTGATAGCACTAGAGAGATCCAACGAGTTATCCGGAGGAGAAGGTGGGGGATCTTCACCCAAAGGCGGCAATGGTGCGGGCTGAGGTGGTGGCACCGAGACTTTCCGTCGTTGATAGACTTGCAACGGTGCTGGAACAATTTCTGCCATACCAGGAGTAGAATCACCCGTGTGAGTCGAATCATCCGGAGAAGGGAGCAACGGGGGGAGAGGCAGTGAAGGCACAGACGACACGGTAGACGATGAAAAATATGGTATAGTTTCAAAGAACGTGACGTCAGCGGTAACAAAAACCCGCCGAGAGATCGGGTCAAAACAATGATAGCCTTTTTGAGTGCGTGAATAACCAAGGAAGATGCCACGAATCGCACGGGGAGATAGCTTATCATGACCCGGTCCCAGGGCATGAACAAAACAGAGGCAGCCAAAGACCCGAGGAGGAACAGGGAATGGGTCGGTAGAAGGATAGAGGCATGAGAAGGGGCTTACCCCGGAGAGAATAGACGAGGGAACACGATTAATGAGGTAGCACGCCGTGAGAATAGCGTCTCCCCAAAATTGCTTCGGAACAGCCATGTGAAACATGAGGGTCCGAGCAACATCGAGAAGGTGGCGATTTTTACGTTCAGCAACCCCATTCTGCTGAGAGATGTAAGCACAAGAAGTTTGATAAAGAATTCCATGAGCCGAGCAGAACTCATTAAACTGTGAAGATAAATATTCTTGAGCATTATCAGAACGAAGAATTTTAATGGAAGTAGAAAATTGATTCTTGATTTCTTGAAAAAATTGTTGAAATACATGCAATATCTGTGACCGACTCTTCAAAAGAAACACCCAAGTCATCCGAGAGTGATCATCAATAAAAGTGACAAAATACCGAAAACCCATAGTAGTGACAACAGGATTTGGACCCCATATATCACTATGAACTAAGTCAAAAGGAGAGACACTCCGTTTACTTTCACTTGGAGGGAAAACCACCCGATGATGATTTCCAAGCTCACAAGCATCACATTGAAAGTGAGAAAAGGTGGAAGGAATTGAAACAAACGGACAAAGCTTCGAGGGAGCTGGATGACCGAGACGACAATGCCAATGGTATGGAGAATCTGCAACAAGAGAATCTCCCAGGTGTATTCTCTGTATGAAGAAATTTTCTCCCTCAAGCAAGACAGTCGCTCTATTCATGATTATTTTGCTACTCTGAAGGGTAAGTGGGATGAGTTACAGGTGTATCATCCCCTCACTGCTGATGTGACCACTCTGAAGAAGCAACGCGAGGAGTTCTTAGTCGCCAAATTTCTATCCGGGTTGGATGACTCCCTCAGCCATGTTCGTTCTCATCTCCTCTCGGACGACGCGGTTCCCTCTCTGGCGAATGCTATGTCTCGTGTGCTTCGAGTCAGTTCCTCCACCTCTGCTGTTGAGACTAATCTTGTTGAGCACTCGGCCAATGTTGTTGGTCATAGTCGCGGTCGAGGGCGTCGTGACCGAAACTCCTATCCCCCGTGTATTCACTGTGGCCGCCAAAATCATATCCCTGAGCGTTTCTGGGCGAAGTTTGGTCGTCCGGACACAGCTAAACTTGCGGTTACTCCACCTCCACCGACTTTGGATACTATGGTGACTCCATCTACTCCACTGCAGGACCTCCCGACGGATGCTACCGTTACTCTACCCAAGGCCGACTATGAGCGCCTTCTCCAGCAGCACTCGTTCCATGCCATTCCTTCCACTTCAGGTAGTGCGTTTGCCGTCTCTCATGGTTTGCCCTGGATCATTGATTCTGGGGCCTCTAGTCACATGTCAGGTAATCGTTTATCTTTTTCGTCTTTACGCCTTACATCCTCCTTTCCACCGGTATCTCTTGCCGATGGGTCTCCATCTCCTGTCCTTGGTGTTGGCACTGTTCGTATATCTTCCACTCTTACCCTTTCTAATGTGTTATATGTTCCTAAGTTCCCTGTCAATCTTCTTTCTACCAATTGTCTTACTCGTGATTCTCACTGTTTTGTTACCTTCTTTCCTTCCTATTGTGTCTTTCAGGATCTTCGAACGAAGGCGACGATTGGTGGCGGGCGTGAGTCTAGTGGCTTGTACTACTTCACCGACCGACCGTCTGCTTCTTGTTCTTCGGCTCTGATACCATGTCGGAGGAAAAAATAAGGTTTAAAAAAGAATTCATTTTTTTGGGGAGCAATGCTCCATATGTACATATACACTTGGTAACTTGTGCCTTAGGAATAAGATAAATAACACATTCTTGACAGGGGTGAAGCTAGGTCCAAACAATTTGAAATCAAAGTGACCCATTGAATCGGCCCGGGCCATCTCAGTCATAATCTGATTTGGATTGGCACAATATGGCAATTTGGGCTTGAGTAGCAGCATGCTTGCGCAAAGATAGAAATTGCTTGCTTCAGACAATCCTTATCCATTTTTTAGCTGTTTTTTTGTGTTCTCTGACCAATACTAATTTTTGGTAATTCAAATCACCTGCTACCAATTTTGAATTTGACTTCCATGATCAAGTTGACATTTGGTACCTTGTCATAGAGATTCATCAAACTTCTTAGATCTAAACATATATCTTTCAAAATGACCCTAGCTTGATTATACCATTGAGAAGTCATTTGGCAACACTCTGTTATGTTATTTCCAATCTCCAGCTTGAAGAACAACTTATGACTATAGAAATTTGATGAGTATGTAAAACTTTATGACTAATCAATCTTGATTTTTATCACTTGGGCATGGCGGGGATCACAGGTTTTTTGGAGCATAATTTTCTTCTCTCTTTTGCCTTCTAATATAAAGTGCTTATGCATATACTTCAATTTTCTTCCATCATAACCTGTAGCCATAGGTTGCAGATTGGTTTATGGAAGTCCTCCTCATCCGGCCATGGGTGTAGGTGGTGTAGGCCGATCACCTCCTTCCCCAAGTGTGGCCACAATGACCAGAGTTGCTGCTAGTAGTGGAGTGGGCAGCTTTACCCTAGGTATTTGCCTCAGAACATGCCTCAGGCGCCTTCAATGTCGCAGCAGGGGATGGAACTAGTGGCTTATCATCTTCATCGACTTCTTTTTCTTGGTGGTTTGGGGGCCTATTCATTTTCATGCTTTTAGTTAAGTCATTTGCATGACAAAATGAATTTACATTTTCTTGTGTTATTTTCCATCTGCATTGTGCGCCAGTTGGAGATGAGAATGTCAATAAATACGTCTCCATCCCACTGCTATCAGAGTATTTTTCAGACTTGGTTAAGAGTTTTCAAAAGCAATGTATCGAATTGAACAATTTGGTCTCAAAGGGCTATCAAGTAAGAACTTTTTATGCCAAGAATAATAATGACTACTGTTCAAGCTTAACATATTATTGATACTATGTTAATTATGCTCTTATAAGTTTCTAACTGCCACTTGCTGGCTTCTTTAACAGGAACCCAGAATATTCCGATTCAACCTCCCACATAGTTGCTGTAGTTGATCGAATTGAAGATGACTTATAATACGTAAGTGATGTTATTTCTGCTAGGTCAGCTTTTGGTGTTTCCATTGCTTCTTCCGTCTTTGAAGGGGCACTCTCGTGTAAGTATTAACTTTTTATCAATGACATTCTCAGATACTTGGTATTTGATATATTATTTTTCACGTTCTATCTAAATGCATACTTGTAATCACTTGATACTTATTTTCAGGGTGCTCAGTTAGGCATCACCACTTCCTTCTATTTATTATGCTACATCTTACACATTGTTAAAACCAAGGAGCTGGCCAGTAGTATTGCTGCTGCACTTTTATTTCCAGTGGAGGCCTTCATTTCAAAATTTGAATCTAAATCCAATGGTCAAGTTTGCGATCCCCATGTCACTCATGAATTCAAGCAACAAGGTCCTGATTCTCATGGCACAGGTGTTACTGAAGAAAGTGTAGGAGACGGTGTTAGCTCCAGTGGCTTCTCTCAAACAAATATGCAAAATGATTTTTGTTCAAAAAGTGATCATTGTGGTTCACATGCTTCGTAGAGTTAATTTAGCATTAATAGAATATCTCCAAGCAACTTGTGACTATTTATACCATGTGATATCTGCTGGATGTTGAATATCCACTATCTTCGATATTATGCTTTAGCATATTTTGTTGTTGAGGAGGGTAAAATCGGCTCGGCCCATATAAGGTTCATTACGTCAGACCCGCTTCGGCCGAAGATCTACAACGCACATAATGGGCTCCTGACAGCTGTGACCCACAACGGACAACCCAGGACGGATAGTCCTCGGATTCGTCAACCCACGAAAGGTGTCAGTCCAGGCACAACGGACGTCGGATGACCCTCCGGTGACCGAACGTTATCTCCCACGACATCGGCCTCAGCTCCACCAAAGGCGAGCATGCCTTACAGGCGCCGTGGGACTCGTCAGAGAACCGCCCGACTCTAAAGGAATGGACTCTCAACGGGAAACTCCACATGATCATGGGGAGGCATTACCCCACGACTTGTGCCCTTCCCTGCTAAGGGACATGTCTCTACCGCCAGGACAACCCCTATAAAAGGATCCCTTGCCAGCGGCATAGGGGAGACACACACACAGAGACAGACAGATACAAACACAGAGAATTGGTTTTACGAAGGAGAGCACCGGTTATCTTTCGAGCACCCTTACTGCCCAACGAACACTCTCCGAGTGCCCACTAGATATGGCGAGCACTCTTCTGGGAGACTAACCGCCCCTCCAGGCCTACATAATCGACTTTGAGCTCTCTCTCTCTCTCTCCTGTTCCCCTTATTCTCCACCTTCCTAAGTGCTGAGTTAAGCATCGGAGGGTTATCCCCTGGGATATCGCCCAGGGCTCATTCTGACATCGTTTTTCTGGTACTTGCAAGCTTCCACGGGTGGTTGGACGATCCTTCCCCAACAAATAAATTTAAAAGTGTGGTACGAGACCTAGAAACCAATTTTTCACCTCTACAGTTGTTAAAGGTGGCTGTAGTGTTTACTAATTTGTTTTACTCACATTGACAAGTTGACATCTTGTTGAGAAAGGGTTCACGACTGAAGGACCATCAGTGTATTTTGGTGATTATATTGATTGAGTTTGATACTGTGGTCCATCTTACACTTATAATCATATTGACCATACTGAGCTATTGCACAAGAATCGTTTGTTAGAATTTGAGTGCATCCAAACTGAAAATGAGGTGAACCAATTGTTCAACTTAAATCATAGCAATAATAGAAATAAAATAGTTGTGAAGTGGTGTAACTTTTACATCGAGGCCTCACATATATTGTCTTTATAACAGCCTAGATACTGGGATACTTGGTCTCATGGATGGGGTTTCAGTTTGAAGTCATAGGCAAACCCTCGTTGAAAACTGCCAAGTTGCCACACTCATCCTCAATGAGTTTTGTCTTGTTACTAGCCAGGAACACACTCCGGGGATTCCAGATTGACCTTAGCCATGTGCACTGTGGTGCAACTAATCTATTTACTCCATCCTGGCTAGTCTACTGGCAAGGGATGTCTTCTAAAATCTGGGGATCAGCTTGTGATCGAATTTTCAACGAGAAACTAAAAGTGATGACTTATGGTACTAGGTTTGTCAGAACTAATTTTAGTCACCATTTTCTTTGACCATTATATATGTTTCTCAGATTTGGTGCATATTTATATATAGTAGTTTTTTTACTTGCTATCCATTAGATTTGGCTTGCACTGAAGTACATGCATGCTTCTCTCTAACATCTCCTTACTTGAGAGAGTCAAGTAGCACTTGTCTCTAGGCTTTTTCTCTTTCTTATATTGTGCTTTTGAAACAATATGTTGTTTGAAGGGGTTGAGCTTGATTGACATATAACCTTTCTACAGAGAGTATATTTGTTGTTGTAAAAGCACTTCGTTATGGATAAGGTTATCTTTATGTAGCCCTATTAATGTGAGAGCATGTTCAGGTGCCTTTTCTTGATGTTAATTATGTATAATTGTTCTTCACCTATATACATTTGAGATGAATGTAGATTACTTTTTTCTTTATTTTTGGAGACTTATAAAGTTGTTTTAGATGTACTATGAGTTTATATTTTTTTGAATGAATTGAATATCTTTAAGATTTAATCATGTAAATGTATGTTCCTCGTTCATCTTCAATGAATGAGTTTTGTAAATATGTGTGAATGAGAATTGTGTTGATCAACATGGTTGTAAGTGATATAATCCATGAATGTGAAGATATGAATGGATGTACTATTATAGGTGATGAAAGCATAGATACTAATAAGATTTTTTTTTAAAAGAAAATATATTCTTACATTTTTATTAACCGATGTTAAATCATTTTACTATGTTGTTTTAAAAAATCATGCTAATCCTTATTCGTACGTTTCTTCTAGTACGTGGAAAAAGATAATACTTGCGTTTTCAAAAACGTACATAGGTATATCGATCCTCTTATATGCATGTCTTAAATGGCTTTTACCTACGCTTATGTTGGATGATTTCTACGCTTCTGAAGCATAGGTATAGGTTGACCTATACTTACGTTTCATTGAAATATAGGTATAGCCTATAGTCACGTGAGCAAGCGTCACATTTTCAAAGTGTGACAAGAAAATGTAGGTAAAGATTTTAACTATGTTTCTTGGACCTATACCTACGTTTTAAAAACAAAGGTAAAAGTCTATTTTGTTGTAGTGCTCTCTCTCTCTCTCTGACTCACCTTGGCTCCTCTCTCCGAGCACTCGACCTTCTTTCCTTGAGAGCTCACCCCTTTCTTAGCCGGTTGCCTAACTTAGACATCGGAGGGTTGTCTCATGGGATATCTCTCGGGGCTCCTTCTGACGCGTGTTTTTGACTGTAGGATACCTCCAGTGGCATCCTCCTCCTCCCTCATCTAAAGCAAATGCTGAGGGTGTAGCTCGTAGATCAAGGCGACAAGTCCTGACTTCTACACTTCTTAGTGCAATCTATGGAAGAAGGAAACAAAAGCCATGACACCCTAAACAAGCTGTCGCAATGTCAGCAATCGACGCGGAACAACTGGCTCTCTCCAGGCGTCCTCAAGAGCCCTAGTGAGCGACCACCTTTCCCAGGAGGATCATCTCCAGCCCTCTGCCCACTCAGTGGTAGGAGAGTTGGCCGATGTGTGCAGCCAGGTCCAGGTGTTGACAGAGGCCTACTAGGGCCTCCTCGACCAGCAGGCGGAGCAGGACCACCCCACGGTGATCCACCCACCCAGGAGCCAAAACCAGTCAACGATTGGCGGCCAGGCACCCTCGATCGCATCCACGACATGCACCATGCACTGACGTAGGTATTCTCCACCTCACTCGTGGAGCCCCCGTCACTCTGACACAGGGATGGCCCGACACCCGCGATGCTACAATGATGTCGAGCGAGAGATCAAGGGGAAGATGCCTTACTTGGACGATGTCATCCGGGTGGCCAATATGAAGGGCTTAGTCGACGACGACACTAACTTCTGGGATCCCATCTCCCATGAGATTTTGGAGGTGCCTATCCCTCCAAAGTTCCAGTTATCGCCGTTCACTCCGTATGACGGCACCACTGACCTGCCCGACCACCTCCACAACTTGAAATCCAACTTGGTGTTCCACCGGACCTCAGACACTATGAAGTGTCTAGCCTTCACCACCATGCTCCGAGAAAATGCTTAGATGTAGTTTGAGTCTCTACCGGTGGGTGTGGTCACCTCCTTCCAATAGATGAAATGGATGTTCAAAGAGAACTTCCACGGCTACAAGGAGGAGGCTCGGTCTATTATCAACATACTCTTCACTAAGCAAGGGCGTGAAGAATCCCTTTGGGACTACGTTACCTGCTTCGCAAAAAAGCCCTATGGGTCCCCCTCGACGTCAGCATTGTCACCACTGCGTTGATACAGGGGATGTGAGACCACATCCTCTGCCGCACACTGGGGCTCTAGGCCCCCACTACTGTCATGGAGCTTCTCACATTGGCGTAGAAAAATGCCAGTTGCGAGAAGCACGTGACCACTCTCGGTCAGGCAACCGAGGGCGACCACGCCGGGCAAAAATGCTCGACTGACCACTCAATACACAATCATGGGAAGAGGGAGTCCCATGACTGTGATACACCTAGAGGGAGGTCTGCTTACAAGTAGTACACTCCCCTCACCGCTCCCCCCGAGTAAATCCTCATGGAGATTCGTGAGGAGCCGTTCCTTCAGTGGCCCCGCAAGTTGATGGGTGACCCAACTAAGAGGAACTCCAGGAAATACTATCGCTTCCACCATGACCACGGCCATAACACCAAAGAGTGCATCCAACTCTGAGACGCGCTCGAGGACCTTATCCGACGAGGACTCCTCGATAAGTTCGTGGCCAAAGCTGTGGAGCGACAATAGAGGAGGGACGACACTCGATCTACCCCCGATCGAGAACCGACCACTTGGCAAGGAGATCTTGATGATCTCCGGAGGGCCGACTGCCAGCAGGGATAGCTACAACAGGTGCCGAGCATATGCCTAGGAGGTCAACCAGGCCGAGCGTGCTTTCGCCTCGTCCTTAAGAATCCCGATGAAGGATCACCTCATGGGTCCCATCACCTTCTTGGAAAAAGATCTGGAAGGAGTGGCCACCCCTCACACCGACACATTAGTCATTTCTTCGGTCATAAATTAATATACAGTGCATTGCATTTTGGTTGATAAGGGGAGTGGCCCAGATGTTATCTCGTACGACTGTCTCCTCCTTAGGGGCGTGGATCCTTTTCCCATCTTTCCCCTGCATACGCCTCTGTTTGGGTTTTCTGGGTTGACCGTCTATCCTGAAGGACGAATCTCTCTACCGATCACCTTGGGCACTCCCCCCGATAGGTCACCTTCATAGTAAACTTTTCACAGTCATAAAGGGGATGTCTGACTATAATGCCATCATTGGTCGGCGAATCCTAGGAGTCCTTAAGGGAGTGCCTTCGTTGTACCACCAAGAGCTCAAGTTTCTCACTCCTTGCGGAGTTGGGGAGGTAAGAGGCTACTAGAGAGAGTCTCGATGGTGTTAGCTGATCTCCACTATGGAAAGGATCACCACCGACCATGTCCCGCCACAAAAGAAGCCCAAGATAGATGAACTTGGACATAGCAGAGGAACCCTTGCAGCTGACCTTTTCCTCGTATACAAGTTGGAGAAGACCCCAGCCACACCTTGCGGATCGGTTCACTCCTATCCGAGGAAGAAAGGGGACTCTACCGAGACTTATTGGAGGCTAAGCACGACGTGTTTGCTTAAGTATTGTACTTTTTTACACAGTATACAACCTGTCCAGAAAAAAACTGACAGTCGCTTGAAGTGGGGAGCAGTGGCATGCATACAATTGTCGGGGATGGGGTCTGCTGTGTACACTTGCCTTCACGCCCATCCTCAGTTGCCGTGGGGAGAAGTGGTGTCCACGCGGCAAAAAACTGACAGTTGCTTGCTGTGGGGAGAAGTGGTATACAATTGTCCGGGATGGGGTCCGCTGTGCACACTTGGCTTCACGCCCACCCCAGTGAAAAAAACTGACAGTTGCTTGCTGTGTGCAGAAGTGGTATACAATTGTCGGGGATGGGGTCTGCTGTGCACACTTGCCTTCACGCCCATCCCCAGTTGCCGTGGGGAGAAGTGGTGGGGGTAACGGCTGCAGGGGAAAGGGGAGGGAGCTTAACGGCGGCGACCATACGGGGGGGGGGGGGGGGGGGGAGGATAACAACACAGTGCCGCTGCTCCTACCACACAAGGTAACTCTGGTTTCCACCAACCAAGGATGGAAGAGCAGGGCAAGCCTAGTCCTGTCGTCCTCAACACCATGCAAATAGACCCCCTGGTCCATCTCAACCGCGCACATGCCCTCGTCTACTCCTGCGCCCTCCTGGCTCTCTTCTACCACCGCACCCTCTCCCTCCTCACCTCCCCCACCTTCCTCTCCTTCTCCCTCTTCCTCTCTCTCACGGTCGCCGAGCTGGTGCTGGCCTTCATGTGGGTGCTCTCCCAGGCCTTCCGGTGGCGCCCCGTCCGGCGGCGGGAGTTCCCCGAACGCCTCGCGAGCGCCGTGGACAAGCGGGACTGGCCGGCGCTCGACGTGTTCATATGCACGGCGGACCCTTACAGGGAGCCGCCGATGACCGTCGTGAACACCGCGCTCTCGGTGATGTCCTTCGACTACCCGACCAACAAGCTCTCCGTGTACATCTCCGACGACGGGGGCTCGCAGCTGACCCTGTTCGCGTTCATGGAGGCGGCGAGGTTTGCCAGGTACTGGCTGCCTTTCTGCAGGGAGCACGGGCTGGTCGACAGGAGCCCGGAGGCTTACTTCAGCTCGTGTGATGTTCTTGGCGAGCAGTCTGAGAACATGAAGGTACCACGAGACAACGCCCCCCCCCCCCCCCCAAGTTGTTCGCGTTGTTCCGGTTTGTGTAAAAAATGAAGGATTATTTAATAAATATTTATTATAATAAAAATAATAATAAATTATATGTAATTTAGTTGATTGGAGAGTGTGTTATTTAATCATGAGTTTTTGATTCAAATTTCACAATTGTCATAAATTTTTAACTTCTTTTTATAAAGAACAATGAAAACATCAAGAAAAATATTGTGATCACATGCTTCGAACTTGAAACCAAGTCTTGCAAATGAAAGTTTGCAACTAATTTATCTATCAAAATATATTGATTATAAAATAAAATATATTATATTTAAAATAATATGAGTACCGTATCAATTACGTATCACACATCGACTGTGTCGATTTTAGACTAGTACAATCTAATACATGCAATACATAATGTATCGAATCGATTCGTACTGTCCTGTTCCACCTTTGATTCAAGGCTTATTCTTTTGTACCGAACCAAAGGCTAAATGATAAAAGGAAAACTAATTTACAAGTAAATGAAAAGTAATTAACCAACCAGCCATGTCAAAACTCCCTTTACATAAAATCGCACCAAGATGCATGCATGGTTTGCGCATACCAAACTACCCAATTGACCCGAAAGAAAGAGAACACAAACTCACCCAATATATATATATATATATATATTCACTTAATTCGTCTACTATATATCATCTTAACAAATTGAGGATAGCCATAGGGTTGCAGCAAGGTTGAGAACGGTCATCACTTCTGTAAGTTTGAATTAAAGGTAAGTTGTTTTCTACGTCTAGATACTTGTAGTTTCAATATTTCCTAGAAATCTGATCTGACATATGAAACGGCAATATTTCCTAATTAATATGTGTAATGCACTCATTGATCATCACGTTTGTTAGAAAGTACGTGCATTTAGGATATTGTACGGTAATTAAGGACATGAGAACATTTCAGGAATACACATCTCACATCTTAATCAATGAATCACAATACATCTTAATTACACGTGGTTCTTTAATTAGCGATATATATATATATATATTGTTCAATCATGAGTACTCCAATATATATTATTATTTATCTCATACATTTTTCATTTACTTAATTTGCAGATATTATACCAAAGGCTGAAAGAAAAAGTAGAAAGCGCCATGGGGAAAGGCAGTGTCGATGAGGATGTCGATGAGGATCTTCTTATCTCTAATGAAGAACTCAGGTTGTTTTTCGAAGAATGGACGGTTGGATTCACCCGTCAAGAACACCCAACAGTGATCAAGGTTCTATTCTATTTTCCAGTCCTTCAGTGAATCTTATACTGTTAATTACATTATACAGATTTGTAATATCAGATAATCATTATACAGATTTGTTAATTAATTACACCCTATAACTCTTTTTTCTTTGACACAGGTGTTGGTGGAAAGTAGCAGGGAGGTGGATATTGCAAATCATCCGTTACCAAACCTTATCTATGTCTCTAGAGAGAAGAAGAAAGGCTGTCAACATCACTTTAAAGCTGGAGCTCTCAATGTTCTGGTAATTAAACAATTTAGTTTCCATCTTTGGTTCCTAACAAAAAATTCGAGTAATCAACACCATAAGTGTAGTTTTTTTTTCTTCTAAAAATAAATTATTTATACTAGATACGAGTTTCGGGTGTCATGACCAATGCACCAGTGGTTCTCACATTGGACTGCGACATGCACTCCAACGATCCCCAAACCCCACAGAGAGCACTGTGCCATCTTCTGGACCATGACAAGCTTGCCTACGTCCAATTCCCACAGCGTTTCAAAGGGATCGACGAGCACGACATCTATGCGGGTGAGGTGAAGCGCGCACACAAAATCTACCCACCTGGAATGGATGGCTTTCAAGGACCGAATTATAACGGCAGCGGGAGTTTCTTTTCTAGAAGCTGTTTCCTTGCAAGCCCATCTAACTGGTTACCGCCGGCAACGAAGATAGCCGGCGCCACTAATGAGAGTATAAGCATCAACAGTGGTAGCTCTATAATCAGTTCTGAGGCAGTCATCACCAATGCTCACGAAGTTTCAAGTTGCAGTTACGAGCATGGTACAAAGCTGTGGGGTTACACGGTATATTAGCCTGAACAACTCTATCTTCTTATGGGTCGACTGTGCAGTGAGAGTCTACGTTGAGAAATCCATGCAAGATGGCCAACTTATCGGATTTCTATAACAAATTAAGATCAAGAACATTAATTACTTGGTGCGCAGTTCTAAAGATTATCTAGCATGTGCAACATTTTTTTGCAGATGGGCATGCGATATGGTTCACTAGTTGAAGACTTCAACACAGGATACCACCTGCATTGTGAGGGTTGGGAATCGGTATTTTGTGACCCCCAGCGGCCGGCTTTCCTCGGTGAGCTACCCATTAACTTCAATGATGTCCTGAGCCATTGTAAGAGATGCTGTGTGGGACTTCTGGAGGTGGCTTCCTCCAAGTACGGCCCCCTCAACCATGGCAGTAACAAGTGTTCCCTACCCATGGCCATGTGCTATTCACAACTTGCATGCTGGGGGATTTGGTGCATCCCCATTTCGATTTATGCCATCTTGCCGTCGGTGACTTTAGCACATCAAGTGTCCCTGTTCCCAAAGGTATATATGTTGCTCATCTCTGTACTCGTAATTTCATCGATCATTCCCCAAGATTAATCATGATGGTGACACAATATTGACAAAGATGAGACTACAGGCATTTGGTCCATGGTGGTACTTGTATATCTATCTGTTCTCCGCTGCCTATGCTCAAGACCTCACGGAGTTCCTTAGAGCAAAAGGAACAGCTCGTCAATGGTGGAATGACCAAAGGATGTGGATGGTTCTGGCAGCCACGTCTTCTCTCTTTGGATTCACACAATTCTTGCTTCAATATGTCTGCGTACCTACTCTCGGATTTAATGTTACTAACAAAGTGATGGATGATGAGCGACGCAAGCTATATGACAATGGGGTGTTTGATTTCGGAGTAGACTCACCTTTCTTCGTGTCCTTGGGCACAGTTGCCATACTGAACCTTGCATCTTTCACCGTGGGGCTGCTGAAAAGCCTAAGACGAGGTAACATGGAAGATCTGTTCATGCAAATACTTATATCAGGTTTCGTGATGGTTAATTGCTGGCCTATTTATGAGGCGATGGTGTGGAGAAGAGATGGGGGGAGAATGCCAGCACGGGTTACAAGAACATCGTTGATGCTAGCAGGAGCTATTTACTCTGTTGCCTACTTCATATTTTAAAAGTTTGAAGACGTACTATTTGCTTTTGTCTATCTACTGTATTTCTAGAACTTGCCCAATAAAACTAGATCGCAAGCTTTGTATGACTGCATAATTATAAATGCATGTCTTGTGACGATTTCAAGCATTTAAACAAATATTTCTTTTTTTTTATGGAGCTTACATGAAATTTCCTTTGAAGCGGATCGGTAGAGTAGGCTCGATCCGAACTACTACGATAATATCATCGTATGCTTACGCACAAGGCCATTTAACAAGCGTGGCATACTTGGAAATGACAAATGAAGTGTGTGGTGCCCCCTTCACGGGGCACTCGGTGCTCAGTCGGGGGAGCGTCACCTTATATTACAACACACGTTATGAGGTCGGATTGCTTGTAAGGTGCTCAAGATCATACCATCTATATCCAAAACAAAATTCACCCTACCATACCTATTAAGATTTAAAAGTCACAATTACATCATTGATCATCACTTATCATTCCTCTGGTCGCCAAAAAAAATATATACATCTCTTACACACATAGAAAACTAAACTAAAAGTATACTTATATGTTATGAAATCAGAGTAATAATTTGCAGTGGAACGGATCGACAAACGTGTAATTCCGCAAGTGTATAGGTGTAATAAAGATCAAAAGAGAAAAAATTTCATGACAAAATGAACAAACCAATTCACAAGGTGACAAATTAAAGATTTACGTGATTCGGCCAAGCCTACGTCCACGGGGAGAGCTATAGAGAGACTTCACTATGTAGAAGAAAATACAAATGGAAAGATACTCTTACACCAACATCGAGTAGTCTTCCTAACAAATGGAGCACTTAGACTCACCCTCTAGCACTCTCTTCTTATAATGTCTCACACACAACACTCACATTCTCCTTCTTACAATGGTGGGTTTATGTAGGCTAAGAGAGAGCCTCAGGACCACACATTTCTATGGCATGTGTGTGGTAAAAATTGATTTACTAAATAAGAAGTTAACACCTCATTTCTCACTCGGTCAAACCCACAAAAACGGGTCATTATTTGACCGTGTCAAATAGCTATATTCTCCACCTTTTGACTAGGTCAAATACAAAGTCTCCAAATAACTTCTACACAATAAAACAAAAGAAATCCCTCTAACAAAGAATACCCCTTCTCCCTGGGGCTTTTAACTTCTTAGTTAACATGAACATTAGCTAAGTTAACACAATGTCTAAACTTTGCTGCTGGCAAAGACTTGGTCATCATGTTAACTACATTATCTTCTGTTGGTACTTTGACAAGTTGAATGTAGCCACTTGCAACAAACTCTCTAAGTTTGTGATAAGAATATCAATGTGCTTAGTTCTTGCATGATATATTGGATCTTTTGCAAGATAAATAGCACTTTGACTATCACAAAATAATTTGACATTTTATTGTCTAATATCGAGTTCCTTGACTAAGCCTTTCAACCATACTGCTTCTTTAGCAGTTTCAACTGCAGCAATATATTCAGCCTCCATCATTAACAATGTCACTATATCTTGTAACATTGCCTTCCAACTGATAGGACCTCCACCTAGGGTAAAGATATACCCAGAAATGGATCTCCTCCGATCAAGATCACCAGCATAATCAGAGTCAACAAAACCTATAATAGCATTACCATCAGTGTTCTTATGAAATAGTAGACCAACATTTGATGTACCCTTCAGGTAGCGCAAAATCCACTTGACAGCTTCCCAATGTGACTTGCCAGGATTTGTCATATACCTGCTGACTACACTTACTGCCTGAGACATGTCAGGTCTTGTGCAAACCATTGCATACATTAGACAGCCAACTGCACTACTATATGGAACTTTGAGCATCTGTTGATGTTCTTCATCAGACTGTAGACATTGCTGCATGGACAATTTAAAGTGCATAGCTAATGGTGTACTTACTGACTTGGCCTCTTCCATGCTAAACTTGGCCAAAACTTTTTCAATGTATCCCTTCTGGTTCAACCATAGCTTGTCATTATCTCGATCACGATAGATTTCCATGCCTAAGATTTTCTTGGCATTCCCCAAATCTTTCATCTCAAACTCTGAGCTAAGTTCCTATTTCAACTTAGAAATCTCATCCATAGATTTACAAGCTATCAACATATCATCAACATAAAGCATCACTAGAACTATAGAACCATCACTGAGAAAACGAGAATACACACAACTATCATACATGCTCCTTGAATAGCCATGTGTTAACATAAATGTATCAAATCTTTTATACCATTGTCGTGGAGCCTGCTTCAAACCATATAAAGACCTTTTCAACTTGCATACCATCTTCTCATTATCTTTCTCAATGAAACCATCTGGTTGTAACATATAGATCTCCTCATCAAGACTACCATGTAGAAAAATAGTTTTCACGTCAAGCTGCTCCAACTCCAAATCCCACGTAGCCACTAAAGCAAGCATAATTCTAATAGAACAAGGTTTTACTACTGGAGAGAAAATTTCAGAAAAGTCAATTTCTTTCCTTTGAGCAAAGCCTTTGGCTACTAATCTAGCCATGTATTTTGCTGGTTCATTTTCAGATGAAGTCCCTTTCTTTCTGTACACCCATTTGCATCCAATTACTTTCTTTCCCTTGGGAAGCTTGACTAAATCCCAAGTCTGATTTTTCTGAAGAGAGTTCATCTCTTCCTCCATAGCAATTAGCCACTTATCACTGTCCTTACTTTCTATTGCTTCCTAGAAAGGCAAAGGGTCAGTAGATATAATAGGGAATAAATATGCAACTGTATCCTGAAATCTCAATGGTAGTCTAACATTCCTTCTAGACCTTCCTTTTGCAATAGAATAAGGCTCTTCCTCAACTGGTTGTACATCCTCCTCATCCTGAAGTGTAGATTCCCTTGAAACAGTATTTTCGCTAACTTTGTAGTCACTTAGCTCAACCTGGACTGAATTACTGGGCTTCTCACTTTGGACCCGCTGTTGACTTTTCTTCAACATTGAGGCTTCGTCAAATATTACATTTCTACTGAGCTCTACCTTTTGTGTGTCAGGGCTCCAGAGCTTATACCCCTTCACACCAACTTTGTATCCCAGGTAAATAGAACGTTTGGATTTAGCATCAAGCTTCGTCCTCTCACCATCCTACATCAAAATGTAAGCAGGACATCCAAAAATATGCACGTAGAGGCAGAAATTAGGTTTCTATGCCACGTACCACCTTCTCTATTTATTTGTCGGGGATGTCGTCCGACACCTCGCGGAAGCCTGCAAACACCAGGAGCAGAAGGGCGTCATAAGGAGCATTGGGTGCTACCCTAGGGGATAATCCTCCGATGCTTAAGTCAGCAACGATTTTAGGAGAGGGATAGAGAAGAGCTGGGGAGAGGAGAAGACGGAGGTCGTAGTAGGAGATCTGAGAGACGTGTAGATCCTCCAGACGAGTGCTCGCCGCTCCCAGTGGACACTCGGGGAGTGCTCCCTAGGCGGTAAGGCCGTGAGGGAGGGGTTCTCTCTCAGAGCGTAGACGGGCGCGACCTCTCTCTCTCTTACTGTAGCAAGGTTGTGAGCTATATTCTCCGTGAGTAGCTTTTGGCAGAACATTCCACCGTGTGTCTCTTCTCTGTCGAGGTCCTCTTTATAGTGGTTTGTCCCGGAGAAAAAGGCCTATCCTTTAATAGGGATGTTGACACTAAAAATATTCCTAATTTTTCCTAACTTCTGCTTCTACAGGTCTTAAGTTCAGATTGAGTGCTCCTATGCCGGCAGAGAAGAAAATAAAGAAAAAAAGAAGAAGAATGGCAGAAACCAAACGAAAGATGAGACCGAAGAAAAAGAAGAAAAGAAAGGATGCCCGACTCCAATGGATAACTGTTAAAGCAAGTCCCGAGAGCTCGAAAGAATATTCGGGACCATCCCCGAAGAAACAAGCAGCAGCCCAAACAACAAGTACAAGCCGGTCGATTGGCCAACCTTCACAAAGGAAGAAAGTAAACACAATTGGGCCTAGACAAACTAAACGGGCCAAAAGATGCAAGAAATGGGTTGAAGGGACTTTAAATCGGTGTGGCCCATATTGATCCGGCGGCACGTTAAACCGGCGCGCAAAATGCTCCAAGGCCGATTAATCCGACGCGCAAAGTCTCGCGCCGCTCTAAGCTCAGCCCCCCTCCGCTATAAAGGCCTTGGTTGCGAACAAGAAAACCCTAAGGAAAAAAGGGGAGGGAGAGATACGATTGCTTGGGGGAGAAGAAAAGATAGAAGAGAGGCGCCCAACGAGACAATACTCTGAAGAAGAGAAAGAGAAGGCGGCCAAAAGAGAGAGAGCATGATATAGCAAGAGAGCTGCAGTGCTCAAGGGAAGAGGGTGGGTTCCCGCCGCAGCACCCCTCACGGGCTACATTTCCCCTCCCCTATCTTTGTTTTCCTTGATCGATCGAGCTTGTAAGCTCTCTTCTGTAGTTTCTTATGATGTATTCCATTCTATTATAAATGAACAAATGGATTGAAGCCTCTCTGTTTGGTTGCTCAAGCACCCCGAGTTTTTCTTTTCTTTTCCTCTCTCTCTCTCCGTGCTCACACGATGGCCAGATCACGTCTCTGGACCAAATGAGTTTTCCTCACGGGGCTATGTGTTGAGTATCTTCCAATACTCTTCTACGATCCAAACCCCCATTGTTGGGTTGAAGAAGGTTGGGAGCACTTTTAAGAAAGGGAAACTCAAAGGTTTTCTAAAGGGTGCTACTTCAAGTGTTGTGTTTTGAATAAGGACTTTAATCCCGTATTGAAAAACACAAAGAGGTGAGGGGACCTTATAGTTCCTAGGGCCCCCTGGACTATGTCTTATAGACAATAGTGGAGGTAAGATAGGACCTATCACACGCACACACGCGCCGGGCCGGGTGGGACTGGGCGGGCGCACGTGTGTGAGGTACGGGTCCAGCCGGCTTGCCCTGCCACCTGTTTGAATTTCTTTTTACTGTTTTACCCTTTCTTGGAGAGAAAGAATGGTCTCCGAACTAGCAGTTTGGAGGTGAACCGTCACGAGCGTGGGCACAAAAGGGGTGATTAGCATTTTCCTAATTACGGGTTATCCTGTCTGTGCCGTTTTTACTTCCCCGAGGAATCACCTGTGAACTTGCTCTCTGTCTCTCGTCTCCCTGTCGCGACCGCGCCTCGCCGTCATCCCTGCACACCGCCGCAGTGCCTTCGCCGCTCCCTGTGTGCGCCCTAGGATCACACGAGCGTCATCCCGCCCTTGTGCTTTCTCGCGGCTCTCTATTTCTCTGCGGTGTTCGGTGCACACTCTTCAACTTTTACATTTTAATATGAAGAGATTTAGGTTTCTTATAGAGCCTGCTTATGAGGTTTTTCGAAAGTGCATTTGATTACCTCATGTTAGTAGTCGTATCTTGAGGAAAGATCGCCATACCCGTCACACCGTTCTAGTGGGGGGCGATATCTTCTCTAAGGGGAGTCTCTTTGAGGCGATTCTACTTCGTATTGTATGTTTCATATTAATTATTTTATTATCATGCTTTACTATATAATTATGCTTATGAATCTTATTTCATGGTCATCCTTGATTGAATCAATCCCGTATGTACTTGTGTTATGGTTTTCCATGTATGTGTTAATGTCCGATTGTTGCCATGATGTTGCCCTGCTACACTGTTTAATTCTAACACCCATGAGATGCCAGAGATTCTGCAAATGATCTCTGGATATGCCAAGTGAAAGGGGGAAATTGATTTAATGTCGTAGGTTTCGTGACCGCTTGTTCGTGTTCATCGTCTCGGACTTACGTCCATATTTATGCCATTGTTTTCCCAATTTTTGCCCCGTCAGTGGTGAAGGATTTATCCATATCTCCTAGGATATGATCCATGGATGTTTACAAGGGATAAATAAATATCTGTTGATTAATTTTTCAACTTTTTTCGATACTCTGTTTCCCATTTCTGTTTGCAAAGCCCCTGTTTCCTGTTAATCGGCGCGGCGTAAACCGGCGCGGTACCCCCCCGCGCCGGTATAATCCCTCTCTCAAAATAACCCAAAATCCTTAAAGTAGCTTAAACGACGCACTGGATTATGCATTCTCTGTTCATTTTATATATATATATGTATATGGTGCCACCGGTTTAACCGCAGCTATGACGACCCAGACTCCGGATACCGGATATATATGCCCCATAGGACTACCTAGTAGACCCGATACCGCTTGGAACCCGCGAAGCCTCCCAAGAGCTGTAAAGCTCCGAAGGGATAAAAGGAATGTCGTGTAGTACATTGAAGTCGTAGATATAACAGTAAGCAATTAAATTTCATTAATCAGGTTTGCTAAAGTAGCAAAAATAAAATTACTTTTTAATTAACAGTTAAAATTAATAATTATACCAGAGTCCAGTCCAAAGGAAAGACAAGTACAGTTCAACAGAAAGAAAGACGTACACTGAGATTGGGGGAAGCCCGACGCAGGTACCGCTGGCAACTACGAACACGCCACACCAGGAACCGCAAAGGAAGCAGAGACGACCACACCTGAAAAGTAGGGGTGAGCCTCATGTCACTGGCTCAGTAGGGGTCACACGGATCCCCACTGAAAAACAAGTAGTAACACGGAACAACAGCTAAAACATCACGAGTAGTAAAGCAGGAAAAGCTAAACTACAACTAGAAAGCTGTAAAAGAAAGTCGGAAGAGCAGGAGTAGAATAGCTAAAAGAAAAGGGAAAAACCAAGCCATAAAGAACGAGAACCCGACTGCCGAGCAAAGCACGGCTCCCTAAGCTACTCCAAATAGTGACAGAAGGGCAAACCATGATCTCACAAAGTCAGAAGTTACCGATCTGTCAACCAACCGTTAGCCCAAAGGCTAAAGCCCACGAAACCAGGCAAAAGCCCACGAAACCAAGCAAAAGCCCTAGAAAAGACTTAGACAGACACAGACACCGAAGCATACATGACTAGATCGTCATGCACGCAACAGAGAGCCAACCTCGGGTAAAGTCAAGAATAGACTAACCTAGAAAAGGTCGCAACACGAAGGATGAGAAACTCGGAAGTCACGTGTCACGTGACGGAAGCACCTCCTCACTAGAAGAACAACCAGATGCGTCCACTGACGTCTTACACTGCGCCACAGGTATCTCGCTACGGACGCTGAGAATTACGGAGATTGAGATACTCACTGAACCAGAACAGGAACTACAGTAACGAGTGACTAGTCAGGGTCACGCCCGTCGGCGTTCATCCAAACCCCCCTGACCACGTGTGAACACACCAGCTCATGCCTAGAGCCAGGCCTCTAGCTTGTTTTTCCCCCCAGCAGGACGCTACCGTAAAGCAGGGGCCCACGGAAACTAGCCTAAAAACCGTATCTCGGGAACTGTCTCAACCACCACTCCCAGGTGGGCCGACACCAGGAACGTGTCGTCAGGCTACGATTAGTGGAGGCTCACTAGACACAGAGACTCGAAAACACGAGTGCTGGAGTACAAACAAGCCGAGAAAGCACTATCGCACGTACTACGAAGCACCAAGGTAGCATACCAAACTGCCAATGGACTCAGGACAGGACAACTAGACCTGCTAACACAACGATCCTTGAGTCTTACGACTCGGAGTCAAGATCGTCGCGTAACGGCGGAACAAGCCACCAATCGGTCTAATCCTAAGCTAGAGGAAACGACACATCCACATAAAATGACTCACGGAGACATGAGGAATCACCAAGACCCTCAGCACACATGGACACACAAACCAAGGTAAGATGATATCTCAAGGCATCTAGAACCACTGTCTCGATCTATCCTGAATAGCCGAGACACACACAAGGTCACGTGTCAACCATTGGGTCACACTAGGTTGACCGGAACCTGACAACGATTCTACAGCAGTACAGAAACCAAGGTATGCCTGACTACCTTATATTGTGGTCATAGCCCTCATAAGACATCAAGAGACATCCACGGGACAACGGATAAACCACAAGGTCGAGCCAAGACAATCGGAAACCAAAATACCATTAAACCATCCTCTGGGATGCAAGCGGTACAGCACTCGGCTGCTAAACAACACAAGCAGTCAAGGAAGAAGCCGCTACACAGACAGTGGCAAAGACTCTGGCGGTCTTACACTGGGCCGCGAGATGACAGTGGCGGTCAAAGATATGGCCGCTACACTCAGTCAACCCCCGAACCGACCTACCCAGTTAAACCACCATAGCGGTCTAATAAAGACCCGCTACACGGACTAGGCGGTCTAAACATGAGCCGCTACACTAACCGCCCTAAAACATTGACCTAAGACAACCAGACTGTAGCGGTCTAAGGAAGGCGCGCTACAACGAAGAGGCGGTTGAAGTTTGGTCCATTACAGCCAACTGACTTAAAACATTGACTCGATTAAACGGACAATGGCGGCCTAAGAAAGGCGCGCTACAACACATTGGCGGTCAGAACTAGGGCCGCCAACTCGAACCGACATACACCCGTTGACTCATTCAACATATTTTAGCGGTCAAGACTAGGGCCGCTACAGCAAGCGTAGCGGTCTATCGTACAACCGCTAAGCTAAATCGACTTACACTAGAATCGAGGAATCGCTGAGCTTGGCGCACCACTATAGGGCCGCCAGAGGCAATAGGTGGCCAAAGGTTGGGCCGCCAACCTCAGCCGACCTAAAACTAACCGACACACTATGGAGTGTGGCGGTCCATCGTGGGGTCGCCAGAGACCTGTAGCGGTCTTTGAAACGACTGCCAGCACGATACGGTGGGAAAACCATGGGAATGGCCGGATCCGGCCGTTCCACGCCTCATACGCGTCAAAACGCAGGGGAAACAAACCTTATCGACAAAATTAACCTTCCACAGGCCGGAAAGGGTCCATGCAACAGCTAAATTGCAAGAAACGGGCGATTCCAATGAATCGACCCTAATTGGGTCACCGGGGTTTCCGGACTTGTACCGGCCCCAAATGACGGCCAATTAACACGAAATCGGCAGAAATGGAATACAGACATGCTGGGGGTCACAATGAAACTAATTTAGTCAAAAACCGTCGCCGTTTTTCGGCGAACCCGACACACACCCCCTGAGCATGCTTTTCCCGAAACTGAACGAAACCCACTCGAATGCGCACCGTTCGGCACAAAACTGCGAGGGAACGCAGAAGAGAAGTAGGTGATCCGTCTCTCTACCTCCACTGAAGATTCCGTGCACCGAGGTGACTAAACCACGCCGAAAACCGCATCGCGAGCTCGACCGTCGGCTTTGAATCCACTGTTTGGGATCGCGCCAGAAACGGTCTGATCCTCACCCCATCGCGCTCCGGACCACCCCCACGGCATCTCCTCAGCCTGCCCGTGCCTCCTCAGTCTACAGCTGGAGCAGAGGGCGAAAGAAGAGAGAAAACGGGAGAGAGAGAGAGGGTCGCGGCGGCGTACAACAAGGGAGGAGAGAGGAAGAAGAATAAAAAGAAAAGAAATTAGGAAAATTTTCTAATTTCTGAAAATTTCGATTTTGAGCCAAAAATGGACTAATTCAGAAAAATACATAAAAATAGTCGAAACGATCCTCTCAAAGAGTACATCGCAGCTGTAGCATCCTCGAGTCGATGAATTGAGAAATAAACTCACCACAGGGTTCCGTAACTTGCACGAGAGAAAAATCTACGCGGATCGTAAAACTCAACTCAGTACCCATAAAAGTGATCCGAAAGCACTTCGATAAGGATCCGAAAGATCCGATAAGAATCCAGGGTATTACAGCAGCCATGCCATTTTAAGAGTTTTTTGACGCCGTTTTAAAGCGACTTCCCACGTCGTTTTAAGCGATCACTACCGGGTGAATCTTAAACCGCCTTAATGGCGAACAGTGTCTCGATCTAGATATCCCACGGACACATGGAAACCCCTTGTAGGCTAGACCTCGGGGACCGTCCATTTGGGTGTTTGTTGGATTTATGGTTAAAAGCCCGTGGAACATCGGTACCCCTCGTAGGCTTGCCCTCGGGATCTCCGTCCATTTGGGTCCACCGGTCGCCGTTTGGCCTCCCGGCATTTAGGAGTCCGTCATCAAGGGCGGACCTCCACTTATCCTCCGCAACCCTCCGGGTCTAGGGGAGATACTGCCGGATTTTTGCTAGGACATTTGTAAGACCGAAAATAAAACAACAATAATAATAATAATAAATAAAATAAAAAAAATAAATAAACAAACAAAAAAATAAAAATAAAACAAAATAAAACAATACAAACAAAGTCACACTGTTACCCGGCGCGGCCTAAACCGGCGCGACCTAATCCGGCGTGGCACCCCCCGCACCATTTTAACTACACACTCAAAATCATTTATTTCCAAAGCTCACTTACCCAGCGCGGCCTTATACGGCGCGCACCAAGCTCCCCGTACCGGATTAACCCCTCTACATCCGTCTGCGCCGGATTAAGCCATGCAAACACCCATTTATCAAAATAAAACAAATACAAAGACACGCCGTTTACCTCGCCCATAGTTCTCGCTGTTTTAACAAAAACATGTAACACATCCCCCGCCGTTTTCACGAGCATGCACACATCCCATTAATACAAGCACACACACATTTCATATACACAACACACACGCACACCCGCTAATAAACAAAACAACCCAAAAACTAACACACATTCGAACCACCCATCTCATATATGCATATAACTCCATTAACACTAAACACTCTCACACCCTGCCATATATATATATATATATATATATATAAAGAAACAAAGAATAAAACAGACGAGATACTCTTATTCAAAAGGTGGGGAAATAGAAAATGATTAAAATAAAATAAACAAACAATAAAAGGGGAAAAGATATAAAAAGAAGAAAGTAAAAAAAATGAGAAATGTAAAAAAAGCATAATAAATAAACAATGGCTAAATAAAAAAAATGATGATAGTAAAAATAAAGGAGTAAAGTGATAAAAAAAACAACAAAAGAACACAATAAATAAATAAAGGCTAAATAAAAGAATAAAAGTGATAAATAAACAACAAAAAATAATAAATGAATAAATGCCAAATAAATGTCAATAAAGGAAATAAAAGATGCATGCATCCAATATAAAAAAATAGAATAAAATAAAAGAAACAAATAAATAATAAATAAAGTACAATCATGCATTTAAAATAATAACAAGAATAAATAAAGAATAATGAATATGACCGTGTCCACTCCGGAGCTCTCACCTCCTCTACACCCCGGACATAGAAATATTGATGACCCCCTGACATGTCGTGCCTGGCTCTCGGGGTTAACCCCATTATGGCCACGGCATGACCTTGTCCTAGGCAGATAAGCCGTTGAATTTAGTTCGTCTCGACCGGGTTTTAACCGCATCCCCTTAATTTTTAAATATCAAATTTGCCATATCCTGACATACATTGTCCCGATGATACACGAGTCTGCTTGGATATGGTCATACTCGGCCCACCTCATGAGCCCATATGTATGCACCGTAATGCTATGTGCAGTCTAATAATAAAAAGGTAACGACTAATCGACAGCCCTGCGAGTGACATGGATTGCCAAAGTCTTCTCTAAATTTACAAATAAATGACCAAATAAACAATAAACAATAAAACTAAATACTACTACCTTACTGTGGACACTAAAAAATTCTCACCCCATGTTTACGTGCAAGGGAATAAAGAAGAGAAGATGAAAAGAAGAAAGGAAGAAGAGGGGACGCCCTTCAAATGCCCCTCTAGGGGCACGCTTCCAAACGGCCTTTCAGCGGCACACTCGGGGTTGCCTTTCAATAGCACGCCCCTGTGAGCACTCAGCCGCACACCCTGCGAGTGCCCCAGCAGCACGCTCCCCCCGATGCCCCTTCGGCGGCACGCTCAATGTGGCCTTCAGCGGCACACCCTGTTGCCCCTCAGCGGCACACCCCTGTCGCCCCTCGGCGGCACACCCCTGCCGCCCGTTCAGTGGCGCGCCAGGCGGCCCTTCAGCAGCACACCCCGACCTCCCGCTCAGCGGCACGCTCCCGACGCCCTTCAGCGGCACAGCCTCACGCCCCCGGGCGCCCTTCAACAGCATGCCTTCGGAGTGCCTTACATGGCACGCCCTCCTGTGTTCTCTCCCCGGCACGCTTTTATGGCGCTTCAACGTTATGCTGTTCCAGCCCCTCAGCGGCGCACTTCTCCGGTCTTCCAGCGGCACGGCCTGCTAGCTCCTCAGCGGCATGCCCTGAACTCCCTTTTTTTTAAACTAAAGTTGATACTTGCAAGGAGGGAGACGGGAGAGGGGGTTCATCTCTTCATTGCGGAAGAAGATGAAACTACTATCCCGGCCACCAGGCAAGCGATTTTATATATGAAAGCATAAAGAGAAAGGGGTACAGAGGGGGGGAGGGGAAACGGCCAAAGAGGGCCAAGAAGCGTACAAGGCCGAAGGCCCAAAGAAACAACAGCTAGGCCAAACAGCCCGAGCGAGGGCAGCAATAGAAGGCCGAGAACCCACAAAGAAAATCAAGTCCCTACAAATAGGAGTCTTCGTCGAAGACCCCTTCAGAATCAGACGAGAATATAGAGCGGACACCTCGGTGACGACCCTGAGAGGAAGGCCAGTCAAGAGGATCAACCTCCGAGCCGTCGGTATCGGGCACCTCCGGGAAGGAAGAGACAGCCGGCGGCGGGGGCGCCATCGAAGAAGACTGGAGCCGGGGGGAACGACGAGGAAGGAGACCAGCGTCCTCAAACATGCACAGCCGATCACGCGAGGAAGAGGTGGAGTTGGAACGCCTGAAGGAACGCCGAGGAGCCCCGCCTTCCAACCTCGAGGGCGGCCGAGAGCGGTCCTGACGAGAAGAGCCCACAAAGGCCGAGTGGACCGCCGTAGAACCGAGGAGCCCCGAAGCCGGCTCAATCCCGGGGATGTGGAGAGCCTGGACGAGCGAGGGGAACCTGAGGGGCATGCCAAGGTCCGAGGGGGGCACAACACCCCCGAGATGCACCGTAGCAGGAGGCGGCAGGGCGGAGTCGACGAACGGCCCGGGAGGGGCCCGATTAATTTTCTTCTTCAGAGCTTGGGCGAAGGAGAGACGAGGTGCGGCCGTCGGAGAGGAGGATCCTTCAACGGTAGCCGCCTGAGAAGAGGGCTGCAGAGGTGGGGACCACGCAACCGCACTGGCATTAAGCCCAGAGGAAGGGCCGCCAGAGGGGTAACCATCCGGCGCAGGGAGGCCGAGAACCAAAGAGGTGGACACCCGGGTAGTAGGAGGAGCAGCCGCGGGTGCAACAGTGCACGGAGGGGGAGCACCTTGGCCGGACGGAACAACAGCCGGGGAGGGAGCCGCCAAACTCCCTGCCGAAGGGGAGAGGCCTACAAAGCGAGCATGGGCATCGGGGAGTCGCGGG